>JAUIRK010000964.1:0-600000 GCA_030549495.1 Nectonema munidae | reverse complement strand
TTTTATCAATATTTTAATGGTTGGTGAGTTTGTGGGGCGAGTTGTGCTCTCTCAAGTGTGTAAATATTACCTGCCTTATTGATCACTCTTTCTGATGGCGCTAATGTTGCACAGCACGCTAATTTTTTAGCAAACTGTCTTAAAATTTTAAAGCATTTTTATCTTGCCAGTACTTCAGGGGATTGATATCAAAAGGCAATGTTTTAAAATATTTTTCTCTTACATTATTTCACAAAGTATCCAAGATTCAAATAAATAATTTTGTTTGTTATTATTTTTAAAATGAGCCCTCTTTTCTCTCCTTCTTTTTTTCCATTGATACATTTTTCCAAAAGTTCATCGTTTTTCAAAACCCCAGAGCATGACAAGTTTACCTTAAAGAACAAATCCTAGTTTCTAAAAGATTGTAAACGATATGTTAACGCCTATTACTACAGTGATTTTTATTGATGAATAAGTTAATGAATATTTCTTTTTAAATTGATTACTTTATGGCCTCTTTTATGAAATTATTACACCAGAGTTTCATCCTGAAGGGATTAGAAGGCCACTAAAATTCCTAAAAAATGAGTAAAAATATAAAACATGATCGAAAATCGCTGAGAAAGTGAAAACATGGAAGAATACACCCCATTTAAAAAATATTAGATCCGGCTTATAAAATTCAGGACATTTTTTCTTGTAATTTTTAGTGTTTGCTCGTATATAAAATAAATATTTTATTCTTTCAAAAGTTGTAATCACAAGAAAGAGTTCTTATCTGCAATATTTTTGAAATCACATGAAATTACATCATCTAAAAACACAAAAATTTATTTCAAATGATCGCTAAAACCGATATTATTTGGAGTAAAAAAGTTTACACAAGCTTTATTAGCGATTTGGTTATAAATCAATATAATTCCATTTTTAAATATATTTTCAAAAATTCTACCTTTTTAATGTTATTTTACCCGAATTTTTGAAGTTATTAATTTTGCAATTGCTCCTTCCATTTCAAAAAATTCCCCATGTAACATGTCGTTGTAAAATAAACAAAAAATGTTTCATATTGGAAGGTATGAGTTTAATTGGGGGCATTTGGCACTCCCTTCAAAATATTTAAAAAATTAAAAATTACAATACCGTTTTGATTATATAATTTTATTATTATTTAGGTGTGTTCATTAATACTACTTCTATTCTTGGAACAGGAATTGGAGTCCTCGAGGATATTGGCTAAACTTGTTAGTTACCTTGTTTATTATTTCTTTTATCTGGCTGTTCACTTTATCACGATGTACACAAAGCATACAAAGGGCGGAGAGACCTTCATCACTCATTGTTGATCTTAGCCACTTGGCCGACAGGCATTTGGCCAACAGACATTTTGCAGAAAAAACATTTTAACAAAAGGACATCTGGCCAACAATAATTTTCCAAAACAGAAATTTGGGAGAAATAAATTAATTTATAATGACGTTTTTTATTCTGCATTCCTATCGCATTTTTCTCGAGGTTTCAGTGACAAAGTTTTTATGTTTTTAAAAATAATCCATTTTTAGTAGCAGATCAAAAAGCGTACAGTTTATTATACGTATTCTAAAAAAGTTATAGCACTTGGAGATTCTTTAGCCATGTCGCCTAAAAATAAATTGAAGCGTCGAACAGGTGTTGAAAATGCTCTTGATTTTACACGGAGTATTCGTGCTTTACAAATGTTTCGTCTTGCTTAATCGAATCATCTTTTTTGCTTTGTTTGATATCTAATAACTTTTTTCGGCTTTTATGCTTTAGCCAAAACTCTCTTTTTGTTTAAACTAGGAAATTTTCTCCGAATATCTTTTTGTCTTTTTCTCATTTAAAGAAAAATAAAAAAGAAGTTTTTGTCAACAACTGACAAATATAGATATTTCATTGAATTTTCTTTAGTTAACAAAACCTTGATCTTAAATATTATTATACTATACTATACTATAACAGTTTATCTTTAGGTTCTAAAAAAGCCAGTTATAAAACTTTCAAAAATCTATCAAAAAATGCGATCAAAACAGTAAAAAAGAAAATAACTTAGATACTCTTTGCCTTTTAAATTCTCAGAAATAGTTAATATTAGATACTGAATTATTTTTTTATAACTTAATATAGAACTCAATGTTTCTATGAAACCCAAGAGGTCATTGATAAACTTTTTTTTAAGGAGTACAGCGAAACTAAAATTCACCCTATTTTCGAACTTTATATGTGCATATAAAAAATTGGGAACAAAAGAGAATTTGTATTTTTATTGTTAAAAATATTAGGAATGTTTTAAGGAAGCAATGGCCAAGATACGTTACAAAAGAGAAAAATATAATATTTATAGTCAGTGTGTAAAATAATTTAAAGAAATTAATTAAAATGAAACAAAGAACTAATGCTTTGTTTAATATATTATTAATAGATATTTAATCTGGGGTTCATTATATTTGAGAAAAACATCCATAAAATTTCAATTAAACATGCCTTGCCAATGGTTTAGGTGCGTCATATTACTGGTGGTATTGATGACAATGTACTCTGTTCAAAGGACTGGCTAGGCAGCCAAAAAGTGACATCAGTAAAGTGTTACACGTTGAGACGCTCGTCTGTAATTAATTCGAGATAAATCTCTTTAAATGCGCCAAATAGACTTTAGCTCAGATTTTTGTTGCAACCACGCAACCATTCCTTCATTTTTTGATCAAAAAGTGCATATGAATTAATATATTATTATTGATGGTAGAATAGTTTGTCTAGATTTAGCGCTATAAGGGGATGCAGTATATTTCTGTGTGTATTGATTTTGAATAAAATATTACAAATATAAATCAATATGTCGAGAACACTTCATTTTTATGCCTACAGAAATCGCCACATAAATGCAAAAAGGTAAGCACTCTGTTTTATGTCTTAGAATCAACTTTTATTTATATCAACTTAAATCAAAAATATATTAAGTCTTTTTTATTATCTTATTTTGCATTATTTCAACACTGTCTTATGTGTGACTGAAATAGTAAATTTAAGTTCTTTTTGACACATCTGCTTCATTATCATCCTTTCTAGTTTACTAGAGTATTTTTGAAAAATTATTGGAAAATCTCAAAACTTTTGATTAGAATGTGCATGTGTATGAAAAGACGTGAAAACGCCAAATTTTAAAATAATTTCCTCGAATTTTACATCACTGAATATAACGTGATTTAAAATAAAATAAAAGCGAAGACGATTTGGGGCAGATCTAGAAATTTATGATAGTGTAATGATATATATGATATAATAGTCAATAAAACACTGAAAAACCCTCAAACTAGAAGTATTTCTTTGAGAGAAGGAGATACGCTCATAGATAACGACTATTTAGTTGCTGAAAAGCTTAATGCTTATTTCTCTCGTGCTTGCTCGAATGTTCCAAACAATTTTACATATGAATCTTATTATGCCTATGATGATGGCTCTTTTTCTTTCATTAATGTTGATAGCGTATGTGTTTTGAATGAAATAAACAAAATAAAAAGCAGTCATTCATGTGATATATATGGCATATCGACTTATCATATTAAGCTAATTGGTACGGCTGTCTCTGAGTTTTTAGCTATGGCTATCAACTCGGCTTTTAGACATTGCATATTCCCTTCTATTCTCAAAACACATAAAGTAATCCCTCTCTGGAAAAAAGAAGATCGGAGAGATGTAGATAACTACCGACCTATTTCGTTGGTGCCTGCACTTTCCAAAGTTTTTGAAAGAGTTATTCTCACTCAGCTTGAAGGTCATATATTGCAAAATAAACTTGTTCATAAGCATCAATTCGGTTTCAGGAAGGACTATTCAACAGAAATTTTGCACTCTTTCCTCATTGAAGAACTCGTTTCCTCTTTAGAAAAAAAAGAAGACATGGTCCTTCTTTTTTTTGATATGAGTAAGGCCTTTGATTCAGTCAACCACTCACTGTTGATCCAAAAACTTTCTAGGTCTAGGATCAGTAAAAACTCTCTTTCACTCCTCTGTTCATATCTTTCTGCTCGCAAACAGTGTGTATCGGTGAATAATTCTCTTTCGTCTTTCACTCCTATCAGATCACGTGTACCACAGGGCTCTGTTTTATCTCCCCTATTGTTTAGTCTCTATGTAAATGATATTTTTGATGTATCAAGTATATTTTCCTTTGTTCTCTATGCTGATGACTTCTGTGGCTATTTCCCACTTTCCTGTATTAAAAAAGATAATTGTATCAATATTAACATGTTTTTATATAATCTAAACCTATTTTATGCTTGGTGCACGAATAATGATTTGAAAATTAACTATGTAAAATCTAAAGCAATGGTTGTATCCATGAAAGACAGTGTAAATGAAGACTTTCTATCCAAAGCACGTTTCAACATAGTCAATAAGTTTAATCTACTTGGGCTTGTGCTTGACAATAAGCTAAGCTTTTCCCATCATGTTAATATGGTTTCAAATAAATTGAGCCAAGTTATTGGAGTTTTTCATCGCACAAAACATATCTTTCCTACGAATATCAAGCTCCTTCTTTACAAAACTCTGTTCTTGCCACACATTCAGTATAGCCTCATAAACTGGTACCCAAGCGGTAAAAATCGTATTGAGATTTTACAAAAGCGTGCTCTCAGAAATGTTTTCAATCTCAAATACAACTCACACACAGAACCTGTCTTCAAAATTCACTATCTACTCAAACTGAATGATCTCTTCAATCTTAAAGTTGCTTGCTTTTTGCATAAAAACATCAATAACAGACCACATGGACTCTTCAGCAAATTTCTACAATATAATGATAATATAAAGCACGAAACCTGAAAAGCACACGATCCTTTGCCTGTGTTTTTCCGACTCTCAACTTCTACTGTGTCAGTCAGATACAAAACAAATTTACTTCACAAACAATTTCCTTTTCTCTTTCAAGACCCCAGTTTATCTGTGAAAACCTTCAAAAAAATTTGGAAAATTTTTTTCATTTCTTCCTATAGCCATTATACCTATTGTGACAGAAACTGCTATGTCTGCTCTACTTCCTAATTTTATTATTTGACTCTACAACAATATTTCACTTTGTTTCCGTGAGCAATGCTTTGAACTCGTGTCCTCGATGCTTCATTTTTCTACCCTATCCTTGAAAGTCTGTGTTGAATCCTAACTGCGGCCTCCTGGCTTTTGGATCTTCACAAATTACCTACATTATTTTCATACTGTTTCGATAATTTGGTTCAGTTGTTTTTGTCATACTTTTCTCATGCGTAAACTTTCATTTGTAAATAAATATCATATTATATAAGATAATATGGCAGTATAATATAAAAGAAATATACTCGTAACTTTAAGAATATATATAACATAAGATTGAAAACATATGAGCAAATTTAGAGGTGCAAAATGAGTTTAATATTTTAGTTATATTTATGATAACATGATTTATAGCCTCGCTCTAAAGCTTTCAGTTCATTTGCCAAGGAGGAAAGCCGTTTGAATCATTGTGGGCTTATATGCGCTTAAAACGTACTTTGAAAAAAGTTTACATTTAAATATTTTTGCACTGTTTTTCAGACCACTTGAACAGACATTTGTTAAATTAGACAATCATGATTTTCGTGTGCAATGGCTATATCAGAGCTTAGTCGCAAATCTCTTCAGTATTAGGCCTAAAGTCATTCTACGGTTACAAGTAAAATCCAGGTATTTCTAAATTTGATTTTTAGTTTTTTTATAAGTTGAAAACGACAGCATCTTCCTTATAATTTTTTTCAAATTTCTACACTCCATTTTCTAATGATATCTTCAATACTTTTGATTGGAACAAGTTTCTTTTCATAAAATTATTTAAGGACAAATTGATTTTTCAAATTCTTTCCATATATGGAACACTATAGTTAACAAAATAAACTGTATAACACTTTGTAATGAAATCGCAAAAAAGCAACGATTTATTAGGTCAGGAAAGATATTAAACAACAATATATTTACAGTTTGAAAGGTGTGTTTAGAGTTATAATTTTTCATTTTTTTGTCTCCAAAAAATGTCACGCATAGCTATCTATAACTTATATAGAGTTTTTCTTTTTTTATGATTTTTAATGTGTGCTTTTTTCATAAAAAGTGAGTTAAATTCTATTACAACTTTAGTTTTATTATAAAATCTATTGAATATACAAAAAAACATTTTAAATAATGAGCTTTATTGAAATGATTTCATAAGAATTCATTAGTACTTTATTTTTCGAAAAAGACATGAGAGGCTACAAAAGTGCATAAGCCTGTGCACAAGTCGTCCTTTGTCTTTAAAAATAATCTTCGACTTAAACACTAAACACTTTAATTTTTTTGCCCTTAAAATTTTGAACAATTATTTTTTTTAAATAAAATATTTTTTAGAGATATCAACGCTTATTTGATTCAAAAAATTAAATTTTTCGGATTTAGAACTTAACTTACTTTTTTAAATTTAAGGTTCACTTATTCAACGAACCTCAATGCTTGTTAGGTGTACCTCTCAGCTTAACAGTTGAAGGTCAGGGGTTCGATCCCCAAGCCTCCCAACTCTAAAAACAAATTCACAAAAATTGTGATTAACCATCTTAAGCATAATGCGAGCATATAGCCTTACGTCTGAAAGTGCTTTGATATCTCCAACCAACCAATCTATTATTTATTTTTATTTTGAGCAATGTTTTGTTATAAAATTAAAATGAACTAAATTTTCTAATTTCTAGAATAGAACGATACTCTTATAATAGAAAAAAAATAAAGGCCAATGGACAGAAAAACTATTAAAATTTCAAGATTCACATAAAAAAAGACGATGTATTCCTATGTAAGAAAGTTCTGTAAGGGATTTCACCAGAATTCCAATGAAGACACATATCATATGATCGTTTTTATTTTCTCGCCAAAACAATAAAAACAAAAAAAGAATCAATGCTATAAGAGTCGAAATCATAAATTTATGGGAAGAAAAACTTAATTTCCCACGTTTATCTGATCAAGCTAAAAAACTGAATAATTTGGTAACTTTTAATCAAAATTGTTTGAAAAAACAAAAACTGGATTGTTTCGATGAAATATTTCATATTACGCAAACAAAAGGTGTTTGGCTATGTTCGGAAGGTAAAAAAAATTTTCAGCTCCAAGTTGACTCAATTTACTCTCATATCAGTTGACTGAATATAATAAAACTAATTTAGCTACTAAATTGGCAACAAATACATGTTTATCAACGAGCAAAGCTGCCACGGTTTTGAGAAGTTTTGCATAACAAGGTATTGAAGTTCCCATTCCAACTCAACAAGCAATATACAAAGCTGTTAGAAGAAAAGGATCTGATATGAAAAAAGAAATGACGGAAATATTATCTAAATAATTTTAGTGTGTCCATTTTGATCGAAAAAATTGATGGTGGGGTCGTTCACAATTGACGTCAACTAAAAGTGGGGGGGGGGGGGGTATCCAAAGTTGACATAAGTCGATTTTGTTATGATGATATATCTAAAAGTTGACATGAGGGGAGGGTTGAAATTTATCAAAAAAAGGTTGACGTCAATTGTGAACGACCCCTAATGAAATTCAGGTTATAGTGCTGAAAAATGAAACAAGAGAATTTAGGATAAATGCTGCAATAATAGTTGATGGGTAATCTCAAACAATTGCTGATTCGTTGTAAATACAATTGAAGAATATAAGCTTTGGGAGTCGATAAATATGATCATCAGTGATGCTACAAATGTCAACACTAGCAGAAAAAAGGGAGCAGTCAAAATTTTACAGAAAATGTTTGCTGAGAGAAATTTAGAGAACCACAATATATAAGTTACCAGCATCACATACTTGATAGAATACTTTATCTGATAGTGAATCAAAATTTCAAAGAAAACAAAATTTCCCCTAACATAGAATATCCATTCATTCAAGAACTTGTGAAAAATTACAGCAAATTGATTTTAAATTTTGAAAATGGTGAAGAAAAAATTCATGAGAACTCAGTGAGAAGAGACGATATGAGGTTCCTGTTCCATTTAATACAAGTTTTTAAATTTTTTGAAGCAAATGGTTTTTCCACAAATTAAGTTCTCAAAACTTCCAAACATCAGTAGAGCATTATGGAACTCGGAAACAACTTTGGCAATTTCAGGCTTTTTGGCTTCCTTGGTTAGTACATGCCGCTTTATTTGTTATGATTGGGAGAAATTTTGGTTCAATGATCAAAAGTATAATGAAAATGATTTTGAAAACCTGTTTAAAATATTTAACCCTTATAAAAAGCGAGAATTTCGAGGAGTAACCAATGCACTGAAAGAAGAAAATTTTATTGATTTAATAAAAAAAAATTTCTTAAAAATGTCTATTTTCGGCTCTGAAATGTTTTTTGATTGGTGCGTGAACTTTTTTTTACAATTCTCCTAAAAGGAGCTTATTTTATTTATCTCTGGACAAAAACTCATTATAAATAACATAGGATTTTCAAGTTGAAAATATTTATAACTATAGTAATATTTATATATAGTCCAAATGTTAAGTTAATAGTTTATCTCTTAGCCACATTATCTTTTAGTCAAAATAATACTCACTAATTTAGTTTTAGATGAGTTAGATGTCCTCTCTATGTAGATAGAGAGCCTTTAACTAAATAACTTTCTGACTAATAGACTTGGATGCGTTACTACTAAAAGTAACTTCGTTATATGGTTATCGTTACTTTGAAAAAATCTTGTTACCGTTTAATTAGAAAATTTTTGGTCCTTTTTCGTTATTTTACCTAAATAAAAAGTTTGCTTACTTTTCGTCAATTTTTTATAGTTAGGTGTTTGAAAATATTTACCAAAATGCTGGACTATGCTAGTGTTTTTGAAAATTCTACTTTTTTAGGAAAATTTTTATCACAAAACATTAATTCCAGGTATAGTCGATTGCAGAAGTGCCTTTTTTGAGTTTCTGCCCTTGAAGGTCTTATACTTTTGTTACCTTGACATTGAAATGATGAATGCTTGAGTCGAATTTTACATCAAATTTTAAATTAAAAGACAAGAAAAAGTTGATACTTATTTGCAGCAGTATAGAAATTTGGCATGAATAAATATATATCACGGCTTGATTTTTTACTCTTTTATTACACTGGATGTGAAAATATATATAACGAAAAATTAACGAAATCCATCAATCGTTAACGCAAAAATGTAATGTTATTATCTCTAATTTTAAATTATTTTTTTACTCTACTGACTAAAATGATGATTATTATTTCATTTATTTACTGACCAACTAATTCCCTACATAACAACTTTATATAGCAATTTAAACGTAGACACTCTTTCGATCAAAATAATTTTTATATTTTTGAGAGGGTAAATATACTTCTAAAATAGGAAATTAAGAAATGTTGGTAGCTTTTATATAATAAAAAATATATCCAAACTTTATTTGAATAATCAAATCGAAAAAATGAATACAAGGTAAAAGTGTTTTATAAACAAATTGCTTTTAACCTTCTTATCATATTTGAAAAAGTCGTAACTCGTAACGACTGAAATATCTTGTATTTTTTCCAATTCGTTATCCAAATAAAGTTGGGAATTATTTTGAATTAATTAATTATATTATTTAAAGATGAGGTTTATTTATTTATATTATTATAGAGGCATCAAGTAGCATGGTACATTTCGAGGAGGTAGTAAGTTAAATTTAAATTCCTATAAGCACAACCAGGTTATAATATTCTTAGTATCATGACAGATTTCTTTCAATAAAAGAAAAAATGACTATCACTTACTAGTTAGATTCGTAAACGATGACTTAACAAACTTTATTAGTTACGGCTACTAAGTATGCTATTTTCACAAATATAACTAAATAATACACCAGAAGGAGCATTCATTAAATGTTAGAAGATGATAATCAATAACAAATATTGCATGCACTTTTGAAGATACACAGAAGGCCTCACTATACAAAGAGAAAGTTAGATGGCGTTAAATGTAAAGAAAATAATGAGTCTCACGATATATTTTCCTTGTTTTTTTAGAGATATGCTTACAAAAAAACTTAAAATCTTTTATAAAAAGGTATTATGAATATTGTTCATTTAATGGATACGTGTGTTTCAAAACTTTCCAAATATATTTACTTTCAATTTCAAATTTGATTTTCATAGTAAAGAAGGCGTTGTAGTAAATTTATGGACAATTATAGTTACTAGTATTTCTAATTATCTAAATTTATCATTCAAGTTTATTTAGAAATACTTACTTTTTTTAAAATTTCTAATTTTTATGGTAGATTACACTTTCAACCTGGTAAACTTTACTAATTCATTAGTGGATTTTTGGACAAGAGACTTTACTAAAGTTAGTTAGTTACACTTAAGGAAACCTTACAAATTCATTAGTTATCTCTCGGTATAATCAAGGTTTTGATGCTTTTGGAGCTTTACGAAGCTGCCAATAATTCTAGTAGTCTTGCGAAGATGCTTTTCCTCTGAAAGTATTGAAAATAAAGCATATGCGCTTGGATAACACTTTTTGTTAAAAAGGAGAAACTGAATCAGCAATTTTTAGGTTAAAATGTGGCGAACAAAACACACAATGAAGGAAGGATAATGTGACTTAGTGGAACTATATAAATAAATAAATAAATATAAAATAAATATATATATATATATGTAATGACAAAACACCTTTTCCACTTGCTAAGTCCATTATTTACAAAATAATTGCATAGCATAGGCAGGCGCTATGCGTGTGAACAATGAGAGAGAGGAATAGAGGATCTCGGTGAGTGTTTTCATAACTGCCAAGAAAAGGCAAACTCTTGGAAGGAGAGTTGAGTTAAGCCTTCCTTCTCCAGTTCACGCAGAGCAAACAGAAAAGCGTGGACAACGGACTGACTGAATAATGCATGAAAGGGGCGCGCAAACACGACTAATCACAGCCTAAGCTTCTTGTGCCGGCTGCTCCTCAAAAAATGGAGTTGTCTCTTGTGTACACGCAAGCAAGCACAGGGGACAGGAGAGTCTATGGTTGGACTCTTTGCACAATAGGCAATTGTGGCGGGTAATTTCATTCAAGGACTAACAATTATCACACGCTTAGCTGCGAGTATACAACGTAGTGAGTGAGTAATTTCTGTGGTAGTTACATGTCAGAAATAATTACTGGGAGGAGGAAATGAAAAAGTTATTAACAAACAACTTTTTTTCACAACTCAATTACAAGCGAAATATTTTCAAGTGCAAATAAAACTAAGGCAATGTAGATTGATAGTCTACGATGCTCCTATAATCCAGGAAACAATTCAAAAAATAGTCAGTTCTAATGTCCACAATTTAGAGAGGATGGGCCTGAATTTAGCACTCACAATAAGAACATTGCACAGCATTAAATACTCTTCAAAATTTATTAAAAAACGCTAAGTTTATTTTTCTAAATCAGTGCGTCTCAATTTTTTAACTCAACCCCACCTTATACATTATTTAAAAAAAGACCCCTTAGAAAGAAATATATTTAATGAAATATAAATTTTCTCACAATAGCGGAAAAGCGTAGGAAATTTGAAAAATTATAAAAAATTACTATAAAATTTTCCAATGTAAAATATAATGAAAAAATTGACTATTTTAAGCAAGATTTATCATCTCTTTTCCGTGTGACCCTACACTTAGTGTTATCTTCCAAATTTTTATGTTAGTTTCGTTTTACTGATATTAATTTCAATATCACCTCTTTTACATTTATATTTTTTTACTGCATAAATCAATTTTCTATCACACTATCTCAAAAAGGAAAAAGAGAATATTAGCCATCTCATAATACGGAGCAGAACTATAAAATATGTTTCTATTCTTTTTTGGATAAAGCTACTTTTTCATTGTGATCAATCAATATTTGTATTAATATTCCAAATAAACTAATCTATTAGCATTTGAAATTAGCGAATTCCATTATAACGAGAGAGTATTAGCATTTATGGACCCCTAGCAGCCCTTTTGTTACTTCCATTCTTCCTCGTAGATGCAAATTGTAACTATCGATAAAATGTTCAATCCATCACTTCGTGCAAAATTTTTCAAAAAAATAAGGGAATTGTTTCCTTTTTGTCAAAGTTAGTGAATTTTTTTGATCTTGCAAAGTAAGATTTCCTTATTTCAATTAGAAAATGTTTTTAATTAATTACGAGGAAAAATAACTCAAAATGGGGTAAATCGAAATGCATTTTAAAATGATATGTTTGGGGCACAAAAAATCGTGTATTAACAGTGGAGCAGAAGTTTTAATGAAGAGTGGCGAGAACTAGGTTTCAAATAATATCTTAGAAGTAATTACAGGTTTCTAAAAATTTTGAAAAGAAAATTTATCGATATGTTCACTACCAGTTTTAAAATGAAAATCATAATAATTTCCAATTATTTCGAAAGAGAAAATCTGCTTTACCATTTTTCGGTTTATCGATTAATATTTGAAAAAAAGTTTTATAAAGTAATTTTTAAGTGATAACATAATAAAGCTATATATTCCGACAAATTTTTATATATTCGTCTCGTATTTCCACATTCTTTTTTATTTGTTTTTAAAAATATATAATATATAATGTTCTATTAATTTTATTAGAAATTTTATTATTTATATCATTTTGTAGATTTAACACTTATAAATTTGACTTTATCAAAATTAACTAGCAGTTAGATATAAAAGCGTTGCATCTGAAAGCATTTTTGTCCTCCCAAAAATTTTGTTTTAAAACTCTAATCTCATCTCGCTTGTAAGACATTAGATGCATTACTGAGTTTTTTAGAATCAAATTTTGCAAGAATATAAAAGGGGCTTTAAATTTTATGTGGTAGGAGTTTTTTCATCCTTATTAATAAAATACAGTTTTTTGTAGAGTACCGGTAATCAAAATTTTTACTTCGGTTTTACCAAAAACTAATATGTCGGTAAATTTCGACTCCTACTACAAACATTGTTTTATTATTGGAGTGAGTAATATAACAGTTAAATTTTGAAATTCATCATTTTTTCCTCTTGTGTTTAAAAAGCATATCAATCCAATTTATTCAACTTGTAATATCCTATCATATTACAGATATTTTATTGACACATGACTTAAAAATACAACATATATTTTAGAGTTTACAAGGAAACTTCAAAGAAGAAGAAAGCTTCAAAACGCTATTTAACTTTAATTTAGCTATTTAATTTATCGGATGACAAATATTTTTGAAAATTAGACTCATTATTTCTGGACGAGTTGTTCGTAAATCAAAAAATACCACCTATCGAAAAGCACGAAAAGTACATATGTATTATCTTATTATCTCTTTAATATCAATGATGCTTACTTTTGACTGAAATCAATAGAAATTGAAAAAGGTTATCTGCTTTGTCTGGTACTTAACTGGTTAATCGACGTTGGACCATATTTGAAACAAAATATGCAATTATTTGCAAAGCACATACTCTTTAAGGAAATGCAAGATGAGTACCTTTCTCAAGTTCGAACTCTTCCTTCTTCGGCTCCGTGCAAAGCTGATTTGATAAGCGAAGCTGATTTTAGGTGAATCAGGGCTTATGGAACACGCAATTGTGCCTGCCTTCTTACGCTTTCATAAGAATGGGGAAAGACTTGATTAAATCCTGGTCAAGAGTAGGTATTTGTGTAAATCGCGAAACTGGTAATGATCTTCATTGTAAAGACTGGCCTTTCTTTCCGCTTAATTAAAGTATCATTGTTTGCAACGAGATTTGTCTGACCTATCCCTGAATTCCCTTTTGTATACTTTATAGACGAATTAAAGATACTATCTATCTATATATGTGTGCATGTAATGTATAATAAGATAAGATAATTCTTATACCTGTCTAGAAACAATAAAGATATGGGTATACTGTCCAAGAAAATTTCAATACCCGATAACTCACGTTTTACGCATATATAAATATAATATATGAGAATGGTTGAAAATGTTTGAATTTTATCGAATCAGATTTGACATTTTAGCACAGCTCATTTGAATATCAAAAAGCGTATCAAGTTTTGAATTTCACAAATTGCTTGCTCTATCTATACCTATTGAGATTTCACAAAATATAGGCCAGCCACGATTGAGTCTTTGTTCTATAGCTTTCTGACCGTAAAATTGTCTCTTTAAATACACTGTTTGAATTTGAGCCCCCTTATGCCATTTCAAATTCAACTTTATAAATATCTCTTTCATATTAACATCACGTTGTTTTTTACTTCAATAAGGGTTTTTTTCTTTCAGATAAAGCTATTTTTACAAAGAGTACCGTAAATTTGGATACTCAGTTAACATTTACCTAGAACCTACAAGATATTCAGAAAGTAAAGTAGGCAAACATTTTCTAGTTTTTCTCGCAATAAAATCAGACATTTTTTATAGGAGTAAAGCAAATTTTTTTAACCAAAAAACTTTAATGGTTATAAAAATATTCGATTTTATAAATTTAAACGAAAATTTACGATGAAAAAAACTTTTTAAAGGAGTAAACATTTAAAACTATCGACTATAAAAGGCTTAAAACTTTTTATAAAATGAGATATCCCCGTAAATAAAACAACATTTCCAAAATGTTATCCTAAATGAATAAACTTAGAACATCTTATTACATAAGAAAAATGATATACTAAAGCATAAATTCAATGTTCATTAGTATGACATACCCTAATGCTTAGGAACCTTTGAATTAAAAGGCATTTGATTTGGAAGAAGTGTAATGTTTTTATGGCAAGAAGCTTCATTAAGCCAGTTCTGTAAATTCTACTCCAAACAAAACAACGTGGAGCACCATGAAAAGAAAGGGATTTGTGTGCGTAAACTATACACATGACAGAGTTAAAAAAATATTTATGTAAGCTTGTAATCAAAACAATCTTCTGTAAAATCTCCTAGAAGTTTCGTTCCAGAAAGTTGCCATAAGAGATGAAGTATCACCTTTTCTTGAATCTGGTTCACGAGCATCTTTGAGTAATGCACTTCAGACCGAGATGCGTAAGGCTCTTTCATTTAGCCCTAACAGCAACAGCGCTCTATTAAGCCCCCTTCCTTTAACTAAAATATTTATTGTATTAAAGTGGGGGATATATTATATCTCTTGCTTTCCTTATTTCGCTACGTGCAACTTTTGATTTCAGTCTGCAAAAACATACATTTTATATTTAAATAAAAAATATTTTTTATACAAAATTGAACATGATGGTTAAACATTTCTGGAAGTTTTCGAAGTTAGTGCGTCGAAATATTTAAAAGTGTCAGTCAAATTTGCTGTTTAAGCATGACATTTGTATCAATAAATTTAAAGTTGATGACTTAAATTTATCTCCAAAAAATGTATTTTGAAAATTTTTGAATAAAATTAAATCTTTGAACTAATTCACCAAGGCTGATTTCATTTCTTATCAGTTTTCGCAATTAATGCGTCGAAATCTGTGAAAATTTCAATTAAATTTGAGGTTGACACCTTAAAATTGTTTCTAAACACATTTGTCCAAATTTAAATAAAATATATTCTCTGCTGATTAATTTTGGAAAAAGTGTAGATCAAATTTGCAGTTGATGTCTGAAATTTGTTTTCAAAACCTTTATTCAAATTTCAAAAAAAATATATTGTTTTATGCTAAAAAGTCAGCTCTGATTTCATTTCTGGTCTCAGTTTTGCACTTAGAGTGCAAGAAATTCTAAAATTGTGAATCAAAGATGTATTTTTAAAATCAAAATCAGTTCTTGTTTTTTCAATAAGTGATTCCGTCCTTCCTGCATCATTATAGATGGGTTTTATAGATAAATTAGAATTTTCTTTTAAAATATATTATTGTATAGGTTTATTATACTATAAAATTAAAATGCAATTAAACAAAAAGAAAATACTATGTATTTACATAAAATTTTTGAATTTATTCGATAACATTTCATAACTTAGTTAAGTAAGTAGTAAGCAAGTAATTTATTTTCAAACGATCAACAAAATCAATTTTACAAAGTAAATTTGTAGAAAATGAAACATAAAGGATGATAAAATATAGCAAGAAAAAAAGAGTGTTGCAAGAGAAAGGAGGTAAAGATGGCTTTGAAGGTCCGCATCAAAGCCTGAAAGGCCGCTCAAGGATACAATAACAACCCGCGGATGATTTATAAAAGTTATGAGATATGTTGATCAAGTCACCACATAAAGGTAAATAAAAAATAAAGCATGCATGAATAAAATTGCATAGAGGATAACAAAAATTAATTATTACAAACAAAAAAGTTTTCGATTACATTCTAATTGAATGTCATAACAATTTATAAATTTACATTTAAATCATCTAAAAAGAACCGTGTAAGTGTAGGTTATTTTCTAAAAAGGGCTATTTATGATCTTATATGCAAAAATTCCTTAAATTTTTTAAATTTGTAAAAAGGAAGCCTTAAAATGTAGAATTCTGAAGACAGTCGGATAACTTATGGACAATCATGGCTACTCTCAAGTTATATATATTTTTAGCCTTCAAAAGTTTATGCTGGAAAAAATCGAGATATGTGAGAAAAAAGTCTATGTTGAAAACAATTCTCAAGGCTTTCTTTAGTAGGAAATGTATTTTTGAAATGTTTGAAATACTTATGGTATATCCAACTTTACGGTGTATGTTAGAGATATGTTTGTTCCAGGAGAGATAGACCGAGTAAATTGAAAGTAGTTCCTTAGGGAAGCCTCACTTGGAGTTAAAGTGAATCAAATTTTGCAATCTTCTTTCTATAAGAAAATACCAAACTACATGAATTTATGTATTAATTTTTAAGTTATTTGTTGAAAGGCAGGATAGGATATAGTTAAATATTTTAAGGTAGGAATCAGTCAACAGCTTTTTTGAGAAGATAATGCCTAGATCATTAGCAAACAATAGAGTGGTAGCATTCGGTGTACATTTAGATATGTCATTAATTTAACAGGAGAGGTCCTAAGATTCACCCGTGTAGTACTCCTAATAATACTCAAATTTCATGAGGGAGAAAGCCTTTTCCATTTTTTGAGCAATATTACAGAATATACGCTGTAAATATATTAGATACACTAAAGGAACATTTATATTTGTATTCCCTTTCAAAAACATAACGCTTGTAATTTTATTGATAAAAAGCGATACTTTTTTATGAAATTCTTTCTAAAAATATCTTTCAAATTTAAAATATTTTTTTATACTAAATGAAGCATGTTTTCTATTTCAATTTCGGAACTCAGTTTTACGTACGGTGTAAAAATCTGTGAAGTTTAATCGAATTGATGAATGACTAAAAAAGAGTTTTCCACTTTTTATATTTTTGCTTTTTATACTTTATATTCTGGATATCAAGATCTTTCAATCATGCCCAGTAGGAAAAATTTATTGGGAAAAGGGAAGAATATATAAATCTCATTTGAAAAATATATAAAGGGGAAAAAATCAATTGAAAAATGCTCCAATAAAAAAAGCATTATAAAATTATTTGAAGATGAGTATGAAGGTATAAAATGAATGGGCTAAAAAGCATGTTAAATTTTAACGGATGATTAAGACAAAAAGTTATAACACTTGGTGCTTCTCTTTTATATAGTCACTCTAGAAGTCCTTTCAGGAGGTATATTCATCCTTACAACTTTGTATATTCTACTTTTTATAAAAAGGTAGACGATCTAATTCAGATTTATAAGTTAGCTAGTCAGCAGCAATTCCGCGTATTGACTTTAGTTCGGCTAGCTTTTTTAATTTGCTGGTTCGTTAGGGAACGAAAAGCCATTTACAGATGGCGAATATGTCAAAACATTCATGCTTGATGTGGCCAATGAACTTTTTGACAACTTCTCGGATAAAGACAATATACTCAAAAGAATAAAAGAAATGCCTGTCAGCAAAAATTATCGTACCATTATGATGTCAAATCAAGTGGAGGAACAAGTGAAGGACATTAATGCAGCCAAATATTTTTCTCTTGCTTTGGATGAATCAAGAGATGTGAGTGATTTATCCCAGTTCAGTATTATTGCACGCTACGTTGCAGGTGACACACTGCGTGAGCACCTTTTTGGCCGTTTTGCCACAGAAAGGGACAACGAGAGGGGAGGATTTATTCAAGTCTTTCATGGAGTTCGCTAAAGAAAAAATGTACGTATGGATAAACTTATTTCTGTGTGTACTGACGGTACCCGTGTATGGTGGGGAAAACAGAGGATTTGTAGCGCTTCCGCGAACATGCCCATCCTAAGTTTTCATTGCATTCTACATCAGGAGGCACTTTGTGCGCAAATATGTAAAAAGCAGCTTGGTAAGGTGATGTCGCTGATCTTTTGGTTTTGAACTTTATTGTTGCCCGAGCTTTAAATGATCGCAGTTTAAAGCATTGCGGGATGAAGTTGGCAATAATTATCCCGGACTGGTCTTGCACAGCAATGAGCGTTGGCTGTCAAGAAGGAAGGTGCTTAGACATTTTGTGGTTTGCCTTAGTTAAATCCTTATCTTTTCTTCGAATGAAAGACGCCAAACAATCCGAGCTATTGGACAATGAGTGGCTCCTCAAGTTTTTTCATCTTGTGGACATGAAATTTGACATCCAACTCAATGTCAAAATGCAAGACGTTAGAAATACAGTGTTATCCCTTCAACAATCAGTTTTTGCATTTGAAAAGAAACTAGAAATCTTTAAAGTGGATATTGAAACAGGTCATTTACTGCACTTTGAAAAACTAAGAGAATTTAAAGACGCGTGCATGGCAAATAACTCCGCTAACAGGCTTCACATCTAACCTCCTCTAGTCATTCAAAGCATGCTTTGAAGAATTTCGTGAGCACGCTAGTCTTTTTAAGTTCATCACTCATCCACACGAGTGTGATGTGGACAAAGTCAATCTGAGTTTCACCCCGGTGTTTTTTTCAAAGGTTTTGAAATAGAAGTTGCTGACCTGAAGGACACAGATATGTGGGTGAACAAGTTCAAATCATTGAATAAAGATTTGGAAATACTTGCACGGATCCAAGCAGAGCTGACAAGCAAACACAAATGGACAGACATGAAAAAACATCAACCCGCAGACCAGCTGATTGCCAAAACTTGGAACGCGCTTGTGTCACATAGTAAACACTGTGGAGTGTGAGTTTTGCCGTATTGACCATGTTTGGCTCTACATATGCATGTGAGCAGTCATTCTCACAGCTGAAAAACATCATGATCAACCTGCGGTCACGTTTAACAGATGGAAGTACAAACGCCTGCATGAAGCTGAACCTCACCACGTATCAACCAGACTACAAAGCCATCAGCAAGACCATGCAGCACCAGAAGTCGCATTAATAGTAAGAAGTACTTTCCTTATTAATAAATAACTTCGATAAAATAAATTAAGTCTTAGTATACTCTAAAATTGTGGGTCTTCTTTTCCCATTTTGTTGTATTCACTATATAAAAATATATACGGCTCTCAGAGGATTAGATTTTAAAATCTGTGTTTTTTGGCTCTTTTAGTCAAAAAGGTTCCCGACGCGAGGAGCTGTAGAGTAAGATATTGGTCTCTAAAATAAAAATTTGTGGCCATGTCACAAAAAGCATTAGTATAGTAAATATTTTCTAGTTAGTAGGCTTTCTAGTGAGCTTTTGCAAGGCTCTATCGCAGAAAAATGAGTCTAAAGTCATGGCCGATATTTTAGAGTACCTTCGATTTTAAACGTGAAGGGCTTTTGTATAAAAGTTTGTGAACGTGAAAAATTTGGCTCATTAGAAGGAAGCAATTGAAAGTTTGAAAAATGAATTTGATGCTTTTGAGAAATTTTGTAGCGTTGTTCCTGGAGTCGATATAAAAGGCTGCACAAATCGAGTATCTGTGGCGAAAACTGACGATCGCCTATGCAAACTTCCACAGCTGATTCTTAATGCAAGTTCTGGTATCAAGGAAATGTAGAAAGTGTGATAGCAATTTATATGAAATTAGCCAGTGAAACATTTCTTTGCCAAGCACTTTGCATCCTTAATTATGCTGATTAATTGATTTAAGAAAAATAAAAAAAAAATAGATAGATAAAAAAGTGATGGAGATTTCATTTCTTTGTTTTTTTGATTTCGTTTTGGAGAACATTCACCAAATTTTATATTGACGAAAAATATATATGACATTTCGAGTTAAATTGTAGAGTTTATTAATACACATATTCTAATCGTTAACGGTGTGTATTATAATAAATACATACATTACTTTAAAATTTATTCATACAGGTAGTTTTAATTATTATGAATTAAATACTATCTATATGTTCAAAAAAACTAGCAAAAAGATTGCAAATGAAGCCTTGAAGGTAGTAAAACTAGCTATTTATTTGCTTTAAAAAAGTTTTTTTTAAATAGAATAAAAAAACTTCTCATGAAAAATTATGAATTTATTTGTCATTCTACGGAATGTTATGCGTGTAAATATCAACTAAATTCTTAGCTTGTACAAGTTTTGTATTTTATTTTTCCAATTGTTTTATGTATTTTATTACTTATTTCTTATTTCATGGTCTTTTAGCTTATATAATATACAATACATATGTTTTCTTATCATATTCCATTATTTGTTTTTACTCTTGTTTATATTCATAATTTGTTAAAGAAATATTTATTATATATACAAATTTTCTCTTCATGTTTCTTGTCATGCTTTTTGATACTTTTCTTTATCCTCTTGCGTTCATGATTATTTCTATTGTGGCAGCCTTGTTCTCATTCATTACCAAATATTACGTACACTTTTATAAATGTCTATGGGTTTTATTCATATCAGCGGCCTTAAAGCCTTTTTGAATATTTCCCTTAAAAAAAAAAAAAAATCTATATGAAAAATATATTGTCTATTCTATTTAAATTTGTAAACATTTTGTCTTACTGATGTCACGAACTGTTCTTTTTTTTCTTTATAATAATTGTATAAATAAATCTTTCTTCTTCTTCTTCTATTTATTTGCTTAGTAGATTTTACTATTTCAATTAATGAAAATACTTTTTGAGGTAGTAGAAAAAGGGTGGTAAATTCACTATAATATCATAATCTACAAATTACATCAGCTCTGATATATTCTCAAATTCAGTAGTAGATTTCTCCATCTTACGAAGAATACTCTAAAGGAATTCTTGCATACTTATGACCCGATCTTTTTTTTCTACTAGAAGGCCGTTTTTCAAAACATCTTGCAACCATGAATAATGTACTTCTCTCATATTTGCTTGTATGCATTCATATGCACCCACGACTCGTTATCAAACAAGTGCACATTTTTCGCATTTTAGAAAAAAGAATTCTATTTCTTCTGATATAGGATATTTCTCTTTGGTGCAAAGGAAGGGTGTTGTATTTGTAGGAATAAATATCGCTTGACATTACTAAACACATTTAAGACCAATGTTTCAAAAGAGAACTCTTATTTCCTGGGAATAAAAAGGGAATCACTAAAGCCGCCTGCTTTATTTGGTAGAACATGGGTTAATTTTTGTATGAATGCAAGTGTTATTAAAAATATAATACCTTACCTACTTTTTATCTTCTCATACTTATATCGAAGTATAGACATATGTGATGCCGAACAATGAGTTCAATAAACGTGGAGCAAATACTTTTATATCTACACATAAATACGCTCTATTCAATATCAATAAAAATGACTAGATCTTCATATTTATTTTAATATTTTACTTTTACTCTTATTTTGATCATTTAAAGAATTTGATAAATAAATATGATATTAATAGTTTTAAGCAATTCATCTAATGAATCCATTTTTTAAGTCTAATTCTAATATCTACTTTAGATATTCAGAATTATCTATAAATTATGATGTGTATTTATAAAAGCCATTACTTAAATATGTTGTCTTCATAAATTCTTTATTTTTCTCTGCGATTTATATACATTTTTTTCTTTTTCCATTTTTTTGTAAAGTTTCGTAAAGCTTAAACCTATCTGGATATTTCAGTTTAAAAGTAGGTGAGTTTGGTAAACTAAAAAATTAACAAACTTATTGGCAAGTGTAAAGTTCATCAATTTACTAGACCAACTAGTTGTCTACCTAGTGAATTCTTCAAAATTTGATTTGAAGAAATGAAAGAAAAAGTAGACGACTGCTTGGAGAAGACAGTTAAAACGTTGTTTACTTAATTAAAATAATGGTAGTGATTAATCACTCTTGCAAAATACTTGGCTAATTTGAGAATAAAGTAAAAGTTAGGATGAGTGGAGAGAAAACGCGTATTAATTCTGCTCAACAAATGAGAAGAAGGGAGAAGAGAGTCGTCAGGAAGTTTTCGTGTGCTCACCACCTTTGCAGCAGCACGCAGAATTAGGTCAGATGCGCGTGAAAGCATGAATACACAGAACTATGAAGCAGTTACTTCAAATGCGCTCTTGTAGCTTGAAAGACGCGCCTTGCTTCCACTGAAAAAAGGGATTTTGTGTTTTGAAGAAGTGCATCTCATCTTCATAAATATGAGTAAGATCGTTTTCAATTATTGATAATATTTTTAGCGATCCTCATCAATCTACCTTACTAACTTATTTATGATTTTATTCTATCTATCTATCTATCTATCTATCTATCTATCTATCTATCTATCTATCTATCTATCTATCTATCTATCTATCTATCTATCTATCTATCTATCTATCTATCTATCTATCTATCTATCTATCTATCTATCTATCTATCTATCTATCTATCTATCTATCTATCTATCTATCTATCTATCTATCTATCTATCTATCTATCTATCTATCTATCTATCTATCTATCTATCTATCTATCTATCTATCTATCTATCTATCTATCTATCTATCTATATCTATCTATCTATCTATCTATCTATCTATCTATCTATCTATCTATCTATCTATCTATCTATCTATCTATCTATCTATCTATCTATCTATCTATCTATCTATCTATCTATCTATCTATCTATCTATCTATCTATCTATCTATCTATCTATCTATCTATCTATCTATCTATCTATCTATCTATCTATCTATCTATCTATCTATCTATCTATCTATCTATCTATCTATCTATCTATCTATCTATCTATCTATCTATCTATCTATCTATCTAACTATCTATCCTACTATCTATCTATCTAACTATCTATCCTACTATCTATCTATCTATCTATCTATCCATCTATCTATCTATCTATCTATCTATCCTACTATCTATCTATCTATCCATCTATCTATCTATCTATCTATCTATCCATCTATCTATCTATCTATCTATCTATCTATCTATCTATCTATCTATCTATCTATCTATCTATCTATCTATCTATCTATCTATCTATCTATCTATCTATCTATCTATCTATCTATCTATCTATCTATCTATCTATCTATCTATCTATCTATCTATCTAACTATCTATCTACCTAACTACCTACCTAACTACCTACCTATCTATCTATCTATCTACCTAACTACCTACCTACCTACCTAACTACCTACCTACCTACCTATCTATCTATCTATCTACCTAACTACCTATCTATCTATCTATCTATCTATCTATCTATCTATCTATCTATCTATCTATCTATCTATCTATCTATCTATCTATCTATCTATCTATCTATCTATCTATCTATCTATCTATCTATCTATCTATCTATCTATCTATCTATCTATCTATCTATCTATCTATCTATCTATCTATCTATCTATCTATCTATCTATCTATCTATCTATCTATCTATCTATCTATCTATCTATCTATCTATCTATCTATCTATCTATCTATCTATCTATCTATCTATCTATCTATCTATCTATCTATCTATCTATCTATCTATCTATCTATCTATCTATCTATCTATCTATCTATCTATCTATCTATCTATCTATCTATCTATCTATCTAACTATCTATCTATCTATCTATCTATCTATCTATCTATCTAACTATTTATCTATCCCTCTTGAAAACTTGAAACATACTTGAAAACATACATGTAATTATTTCTTTAATATTTTGCAAATCTAGTTCATTTTTCAGTAAAAATAAAGATATATAGATTTAAGAGAATGCGACAAAAGGCCAATGCAAATGGCAGTAGCGTAGGCAGAAATTTGAACAAGATTGTCCCAAAATATTTGTCCTCCGAGAAGAGGAATATTGGGCTATGCATAATTTAAGACTAAGCGAATTATTTTTTTGTTATCATTGTAACAAATCTTTTTTTTTATATAAGAATATGAAGATCACTTGTTTTTTTGTTCGAAACTCAGGGAGATTTGATGACTGAATAGGGGTGTTGTAGTTATCCTTTCTTGAAAGAAATAAAATTGCATTGAAAAAGAAAGCGTGCGATTTAGTCTTTAAAATTCAGATCGTCAAAAGTTTATTGAGGTTTGCCACAAATAATTACATTTTATGTCTTCAAGTTTAATGCAATAATATAAAAAAGCAGCTCACTACATTACGACGCACGTATGCGACTAACATTAGTTATTTTATATAGTTCAAGGAAAAGCGTGTTATTCATATGGAGAAAACGAGCGAAAGCCGTTAGGCTGGTTTTTCTTCATGTGATCCCTAACCTGCATTGTCACCAGACTCTAAGCAGTGGAAGAGGTGGAGAGGGCGCTAACCGATTTTAAGAAGAGATGGACTATAAGAAATCAGTATACATTTATATATCTTAAGGGAGCAGGAGATGCACAAAATTAATTGCAAGGGAAGGGAGTCAGTTGCCTTGCCCCATCTTATAGGCGTGCCTCTGCCTAAATTTTTTAACAAAGGAACACATTAAGAACCAACATTGCACTAGAGCAGTGGTTCTTAACCTGGGGTCGTGACCCCTTTGGGGGTCGTTTGAAGTTTTTACAGGGGTCATGAAAAACATTTGGTATCAAAAAGTTGATCCTCATGAATGTCTTTCCATCAGTTGCAAAACTATTTCTATTTAATGTATTCATTAATGCTGATTGTATGATGCAATCAATTAATAATTTTGCCCTTAAAATCAAACATCATTTTAAATCTCACACATGTTGCTTGCAATCAAGCAATTGAAAACTATTTTCCGAAGTTAAATAGCCGTTCTAATGACATTTGGATCACCAGACTTTTTTCAGTGAGCGAAAGTAGCATTGATGACTCTGATGCTGCTGCCAAAGTGGACTTTCTTCAAATAAGAGAAGACAGTCAATTAAAACTCGATTTTTCCGAGCAAGCACTTCCATCATTCTGGGCTTAATTAAAAACGTTTATCCTATTTTTTCCAAACGTGCTATGATTTTTTTGATACAGTCACCTTCAACTTATCGTTGCGAGACTGGATTTTGTGAATGATGTCTTTAAAAACAAGTGCACGTAATAAGATTACAATTGATTCAGATACGAGATGCTGTCTGTCGAGCATTACACCATGTTTTGAAAAACTTTTGTCTGACAAACAATACCAGCCTTCGTATTAAATTATACTGAATTTGTTAGATTATATTAATTTAAATAAATTTTTTCAATTAAACTTTTATTTAACAAGTGTTTGTATTATAAAATATAACATGTAAATTTTCTTGTTTTTAACCTTAAACGGCTGAATCAAAAAGAATTTTATAGGGATCATAAAATTTTTTTCATAATATTCATAATTTTTTCATAATTGTAAACAGATCCTAAAGGTTAAGGACCACTGCACTAGAGGGCCGCAACAAAACAAAAATGGTATACATGGATGGATATACTCAAAGGTAGATATGGGCGTTTGTAGACACATGGTGTGTAGACAAAATTTAAGAGCAGATCATAGATACAAAACTACTTTACAACATATGTACAGTACAATTAACAGGTCAATAATAATTTCCCGGACAGTTTTGATATCATATTGCTAGTCTATTTTTTCTGCAACTCTGCTATGCCGGCTGCAAAATTAAGGGGGGGGGGCTACTGGTCTATGAGAAGGAGGCTTGAAATGTGCATCTTGAATCAAGAATGGATGAATAAAAGAGACTTGAAAGTAAAACATTTGGTGATTATAATTACTATAATTTCATTTCAGCATATCATGCATACACGATATGATATGTATGCAGAATGAAAAAAGCAGGGATGGGGTAAAGAGACTTCGCAATGAGAAGGTGTAGAAGGCATAAACTTTAGAGGTTGGAAGGTGCAAGCGAGTGCCTTTGCTTTGTTTGCTGCAGCGCTTCAATTGAATACAAAGAAGTGAAGGAATAAGGATGCAAAATGGCTAATTATAATTATAAGCGCAGGTATTGCAAAGCAGCAGCACTGCACATAAGACAGTCGTAATAAGCAGGTATGCGTGTGTATAATTTGTGTGCATTCTGTTTCGACAAATGAAACAAACGACTCCTTCATGAAACGAGCTTCTTGCAAATGATCAGCTCTTCTTATTGATGGGAGCAAAGTGAAAAAATGAATGAGGAAGCAGGAACAATAAAAAGGATTTTCGCATTATAATGCTTATAAATCACTTTCTTATAAAGAAAGAAGAGTCTACAACTTGCAACACTAAAATGCCCGAATAAAATTGACTCATTTGCACAAAATAAGAAATTTAAGCAGAATTTCGCCATCTTTTAAAAAGAGAGATATACTAGTACATAAATCTAAGCAAACATATTTTACACTACCAATAGACAGAGGTTATTTGCCCACAGCCACTATTTGATACTTCCCTATCGGCTTACAAGTTCAATGTCTCTTCTATGGTGCAGTTTATGTCAACAGGTATTATTTGCATGCTACTCAAAATCTCACGTGTAATACAAGGTGACCTAATTATACGTGTGTTGTACTCTGGCAATTTCCAATAATCCTATATCTATCCCCTTTGCCCGTATTAATTATTATGGTGTGAAGTGGATTATACAAAAGTGATTATTATAAAATCGTTTTTAATCTCGGCTGTAAATATCGGTTTTAATGATTTTGTTAAACTGGTAATCTTATTTTCCATGTGCCAGAACTCGTTTTATTTTTATCAGATAAATGATTCAGAATTAACAAGCACTCTTGTATTTATACCAGAAGCCCATCGCCATTACCAGCACTATAGTTGGCAAGGAGGTTAAAATTGGTAGATACACTGAAAATAAAATAATAACAGAGATATATAAGATGAGAAAGAATATTATTACAAATTGAACAGTCAGTGCATTCAAAACATGATGAATAGGCAACTAATTTGGACTTGTTCGAAATAAAAATAGTAGCTTTTAAGTAGAAGTGTGATTTGTAGGAAATTAACATTTTATGATCACTGTACGTCAGTGATACTACAAAACTGTAAACAAGGCACTAACAAAAAGCGGTAGAATTTGTAAGTCAAAGCGGTAGGAACACTTAAAAATCGTTAAACTACTCCCTAAATTGGTAGAGTGTTGATATAGGCAAATTTGACTATCTATCATTTTTTATACCTGCTTACACCTAAAATATACAGGTTTGTTACTACACACAAAAACGTTCGTGAATATCTAGAATCTATATTTTTAGAATAGATGAGATTAACATGTAAATTGAGGAATTTTTTGAATTTTATCAAAAATGTTCGTGAAAATTTTTCACGCGACCCACTGAAGGGTCGGGACCGAGAGTTTGAATAACGCTGCACTAGTCAGTAGTCACTACTTTTACTTATTTGCAACGCGAATTGTAGAAGAGCGGTTTATAAATGAATGAATATATCACGACGGTTGGATCATATCCAAATGTTGTGTATTTCAATTGTGTTTAAATGTAATTTCATTTATTTGAATTTTTAATTGTATTTTCATATTCACAATAAAATATTTTATATTTGAATTTATAAATCTTGAAAAGTTTTACTAATCTAAATTTTCACATCTTGAATGGAAAGGGAAGACCATATGTATAAGTGAAACTCAGCTATAAACGGTGTGTAAATCAAATGAATTAAAATGATTATATCAATAACATTTACAATTTGAAATATAATATACTATAATGTTTCATTCTTTCAAAAACTTATTTGGTTTTTTACTTTGTTCTTCGATATTATGAAAATGCTCTTCTTCATACACTATTTTTTCCAATTATATATTCTGAGTATTTTATAAACCATATGGGGATATGTGTGTCAAGCTTGGATCAAATGCAAGTGTATTTGTATTTCAATTCTATCTGAATACAAATTTGATGTATTTATATTTGTATTGAGATTTCAAAAATCAGTATTTCATTCGATCCTGTGTACCACTACAGTAATTGTACCTACCATAATAATCTTCTTCTTCTTCTAATATATAATCATTTCAAACGAATCATATATATAGGTAGGTACATATATTTCACGATTTTGTGAACCGATTTTCTTTTACTTTTTCCATTCACAATCAAATTACTATTAGATTAAAAAAGATTTTTGCAAGCTATAAAATGTTAACCTGCCTTATTTCTGTAGCGCTATCACGTGGCGTAAGTGAAATGACCTGAGAGGGAGTTCATTGACCTGCACCTGAACTCTAAATTTTCTCACTTTTTCAATTCCAGCGAGATGTTTCAATAATTTTGAAAAAAATTTCAAGTGAGTTAAAGTACTTTTATAAATAAATGATTTTGTTAAAAAAAATTCGAAAAAAAAAATTAAATTTTTTTATAAAAAAGGTTTGAAATTTCATAAAGTTGACATTTTTGATTCAAAAATTTTACACCAAAATAAAATGATTTTTTTCTAATTTTTACATTATCTTATTCAAAATTGCTTATATTTTATTTTAGAATTTTAAAATTTTGAAAAATATTTATTTTTCATATATTTTTTTGATTTTAATAATTTTTAAAAAAAATTTGTGTCAATATTTTCAAATTTTAAACTTTTACCGAAAACTTTATGCGAGAAATTTTAATTCAAAAAAAATTTTATAAGCCCTTGAACAATATGCACCCTTTTACTATTTTCAACTATATTTTGGCGTGTAAAATAAAAAATTAAATATTTTTTTCCATTTTTTTCCATATTCATAAAATAAACCTATTATAATCATACTGCGGTAAAAAAATTGGAAAATATTTTTTTTCATTTTTTTAAAAAATTGCAAAAATCTTAAAGAGCATCCTTTTACCCACATTTTTCAATAATTTTTGGCTTTCAAAAAATTTAAAAAAAATTTTTATAAGCCTAATTAAACAATATGCACAATTTTGCCATTTTCACTATATTTTAGCGTGTAAAATGAAGAATTAAATATTTTTTTTCAATTTTTTTTAGCATATTCATAAAATACACCTGATATTTAAACACACTACGGTGAAAAAATTTGAAAAAGTAAATTTTATTTTCTTAATTTTTTTTGGGCTTTTTACAAAATTTTCGAAAAATTTCAAACTCATCAAATTTTGATTTTAATATCCCATTTTAATGGAAATTTTATACTGATTACGAAAATGTATAAATATTTTAAATTAATTTTCTTTAAATACTTTTTTTATAAACTTGATAAAATGAAAAAAATCCATTTTGACATCGGAAAAACTAAAAAGTCATTCGATTTACTTCAAACAGATTACATTTTTGGAATGAGGGTATTAAACTCTATCAGAATACGCTTTTAAATATAATTTTTTTTATTTTTAAATTTTTCAGCGGGCTTAAAATTATGATTTCAAATATATTCAGCAAATATACACGTTTTATACATTTTTAGATTCCTCTTATCATTGTAATTAACAATATTAACTTTATTTTGTCATAAATCTTTTGATTTAAAAAATTTTCATATATATTTGTGTATTTTGTATATACGTATATAATGTACTTATTTTAACTAATCAAAAAATTTCATTTGGATTAAAAACATTTTACATTCTCAATATATCGAATTCAAGTTATGGCTGATGGGCTTATTTATTCTTCTTAAGAAAGTTAAATAATTTGTTTTTTACTATTTCAAATCGATGTTTTTAATTTTTTAATAAATCAAGATTATTTATTAATTTTCCTTTCTATAAATTGATACCTACGAATTCAGGGCCGTATCAAGGGGGAGGGCAGTGGAAGCAAATGCCCCGGGGTGTCACACCTAGGGGGTGCCATTTTATTGCCCAGTCAACAACCTTAGGGGGTGGGGCTTGGGGATGTAAAAAATTCCCTTTCGTTTACACCAAGACAACTGAGGAAACTTCAAGAAGAGTAATGTAGCTGGGATAAACCCGCAGGTTCTATGTTGCCCTAGCAGAAGGAAATTTAACCTTAGCCCTTCCCCCACCTCCAATAATTTTCTAAAAGTACTCTATGTACTATGAAGGGGGGGCAAACCCGCCTCCAAAGTCTGGCTCTTATGGGCATTGAGAAAGAAGTTTCCGATTGTGTTAATTTTAACGAAGTCAGCGATAATTTTGCTGCTGCTGCTAAAACATAAAAAATGAAGATGTAATGGAGACTGTCTTCGACTCAGTCAGTATATATCTGAATTATGTGGCTTAATAAAAATGTGAGTATTTTTTTTCTAAATCACTTTTTAAGCCAGGATGGCCCTGCCTACGATTGATAATTTAAAATTATTTATTTTTTAGTGTTAGTATAGTTAGAATATTGCTGGTTTCAGATTTAGTGTATGAGTGTTAGAATGTTGTAAGTTTTAGAGTTAGTGTTAGAATGTTGTTAGTTTTAAAGTTAGTGTTAGTATAGTTAGAATATTGTTATAATTTAAATTAAACTAACTCTAAAATAAATTATATAATTTAATTATAACTATTAATGATCTTTACGGGGGTAAATGGTCTTTAACAGGACCTAGAATCACAATTCCAATGATACAAACAGGCTTATCCTAGTAATAATAATAAGAATAAAGAAAGTTACATACATACAGTATTATTATGTTATTATTCGAACAAGTTTAAAGCTTGACTTATACATGCAGCCTCGATGATTACAACTATTAGCTGGCGCTGTTTTAAAGCCGAAATAACTTCTAGTCCTTGGTGGGCTTTGGAAACGTCTAGAGAAAAAGTTGTTTATGATTCTTCTCTTATATTGCCTAAATAACGGGTGATGACGTTTTCTACGTACGCTAATATTGTTTTTGATTGTGGGCCAATGCTATTTTCTGTGAGTAACGTGAGTCATTTAAAAATCGGTAACTTGGATGTCATGCTCTTGTCTTCCCTTGCTAGATTAACTTTATTTTAGACGTTATTCACAATTATTCATATAGGGATAATGATTGGTTTGCTTAACAAATTTTTACTTTACTTAGAAGTTATTGAGAGACTTATGTGCGCTAGTTGAAAAATGATATCAAGTCACAAATAAAGGGAACATCAAACGAACAAAACTAAATAAATAGCTAATTGCTACCCTAACATGACATCAAATTGATAAAGTGAACCCTGAAACAATCAATGATGCACATAAACCATGCAAGTAAACGTTTGTTGAAAGAAAGTCTGTTTATTTCAGCAGATTACCAAAATTTTCAAAGTTTCAAACTGCTAAAAATAACAGTGCACCAATCTTTGTCAATTTCTTATTCGCCAAAATTTCACTTTGCACAAATATTAGCATTTGCGGCATGTTTTGAAACAATTAAATTAAATCGCAATTTTAGGAAAAAACGCATGTTATTACTTTTTAGAAAAAAACATATTTTTATTTCTTAGAAGTACTTAAAGTTTTGATTGCTGAAAAACTGACTTGGTTTTGTTTTGGGTACCCTCCTATATCGCACAATGAAGAAGATTTACTAAGTTGCAAGAAAAGTTTTGAAATAACCCTCACTCAGCCAATGCCATCACAGAAGGAAGTTGACGAAAAATTTTGTGAAATTCTAGTAAGTTTGAATATGCTATATCATTTAGTTTACAATCAAAATGTTTTTATATTTGCTAAAATATCTTTTTTTAATGTTTGATATAAATTTTGTCTTTCAATGGGCATATCTGTCAGAAATTTTGCTAGAAGTAAAATTAAAAATCCAGGAAATAAATAAATAATTCAAAGCTTTTTTTTATTCGGAAAGGTAATCAAAGTCATTAAATTAGACGAATCATATTTTTCCCAGATTTTACAGTGCATTTAATTGTTACTCTCCTGTGAAATTATACAAAATTGTTGAAGATTTACTCCAATCCTCAAAGTTCGATAATGATTTCTTTCTCTTGACCGATAGATAAAAATAATTAAAAAAGATCATTTATATTACCGTATTTCAAGGTGTATAATAAAGCGCCTAGTATACCTCAATAAGTATTGTGTGAAGAAATAAGCCTACGAATATACAATAAAAAGTAAAGGATGAATAAATATGTATCCTGAAAACGTAATCATGAAGGACAAGAACGCATAGAAACAAAAACGAGAGATGATGAAATGGGAAGAATGACAAAATACAAAAACAAAATCTTCGTTTTGAAATGGGCCAATAGTTTGATACATTTTGTTTATCTTCTTTTTATAAATTTATATTTTAAAGAGATTTCTTGATTTTGGGATTAAAATTTGGAAAAAAATTACGCTTAAAACGAACATAAATATATCATCCTTACAAGTTACAAGTTTTATCCAAAATATTTTTATTACGCATAGAATCCATTTACATTAAAATAGGAGTGGAGAATGCAGATTCTGTCTTTGTGGAATTTCCATATTTGATTACACTGCATAAATTTCTGACAGATATGCCCATTGAACTTACCAATAAAGTCCAAGTATGACAATTTGAACATGATTTTTGTCAAAGAAGGGATTATTATTTAATATTCAATAATGCGGTAAAAATATAAATTTATCAATACAAAACTTGGAGAAATATATATGTTCGTTTTTATGTCATTTTCGAATATAAATGCTTTGATGTACAAAATTCTGAAAATTTTACCAAATTTTTTTTTATTTTGAAATTTTCACTGATTTACAGTTTAGAATATTTAAAAAATCAAGCTATCAAGCAATAGGAGGGCATCAATACTTTTAAAAATATAGCATATTTATTTTTCTATCTTATTTCATAACTTGTTCCACTTAAAAGTAAAGTTTCGATTATTATCCAGAAAACGTATAAGTAATAATAAAAATTTAAGAAAAATAAAATATTGATACTTGAAATGAATATCAAAAATGAGAAGTAAATTGTCGCTAAAATATTTGAATAGCAATCATCCTACTTTTTAACTTTCACTAGATATTAAATCGCTTGATTCTGATAGTTTAAATTATTACAAATGAATTTTTATTAAATTATTGCATTTAGATCGCCTCAATATGAACATATTAATAAATAATTTCATGAAAAAATTAACTAACAATCATCTAAATTTAATTTTTGAAAAAACTACAAAATTGGAACTATTTAAAATGCTTTTAATTTTTAGCCATTAATTCAAATATTAATATCCAAAAACTCCCTCATTTTTTTACTTTTGTATCCGATAATCCTTGATCTGAAATTAAAATTTTAAACTTTTTTATGGATAGATTTGGTTTTTGAGTAATACGCGACATAACACTTTCAAATTATTTAAAATTAGGATGTGGTTATTGGAAAAATGAAAGATTATAAAAATAAACTTGAGAAGCTGATACCGACGACAGGTTGGTGCAGAAACTACTGATGTAAATACTAGGGAGTCCCCCCACCCCCCCCCCCCTCCGGCCATATTTTTATTTCGTCGTGGAACGGGGTCCTCGTAAAATATATATATGTAACTACACTACAGTCAAAGAATAGAAAACAGGTACTTGAAATGTATTAAATAGTTCAGATTTCTTCAACCAAGGGCCCTGGAAAAGTCATTTGGGGTCCATTACTTTTCATCACACTTCAAAAGTTAAAAGTTTTTGAATTGAAGGAAAAGAACAACAAATATCTCACTAATATACACTTATATTTGAATATATTTTGACATGGTTTGCAAAAAATTAGAGTATTGTGATTGTTGGCCCAAAGTTAATTTCAATACAATTTTCTGTGTGCATTTAAAAAATGTTGAAGATCATTGAAGATATGTGCATTCTATATGAAGAGGCGTTTGTTTACGTTACGGTCGACGCTTCGTCAGCACGCGGAGAAAAAAAGCTTAACTCGCTAATAACTTAGGCCAGTTTCGGTTTTAAAGGGCGACTCATACCCCAGCTAAATCTTAAATTTTGACTTGGATTTTGGAAGGTTGCCTTATCTGTAGGTCGATATACGAACCCAAATATACGGAGAATATAATAGAAAAACCGAAAGATTTACTATTTCAAGTAATTAGAAAAGGGCTGGTAAATTTACACAAATATCATTCATTTTCCTATATTGAGTGGTAAAAGTATTCATATTACAGGCTAAGACTTTATATAGTAGCAGCTACTGCATATTTTTAAGCGTATGAATTCATATGTCTATATTTCTTACTGATATATTAGATAAAAGGGCGAATCAAGAAACCTTTAAATACAAAGATTTTTTACTCTTTAGCAATACATCGAATTCTGTTCTGAAATATATAAGAAAAATTCCAGGAAAAGAGAATAAATTTATTGAGCAATTACAATTAATAAACTTTAAAGAAATTAGAAGAGGCAATGCAGTTCTTCTTGGATATAATTATATATACTAGTTTTCTACTTTCTCATAATTAACATGAAAACGGTCAATTATATTCACAAGGGCTAAAGATGTTAGCCTTTTAGAAATTTGCGAATTGGTAAGAAATTAAAGTAGAGAAATATGAATCAAACTTATTTTCTGCTTGTTCAATACTTTATCTTAGTCTTAAGAATAAAGGATATAAAATTTATTCACTTTGTCCTTTTAACGCAACTCCTTTCCAACAACATTTTTGTACATTTATGGGTTTTTTCAAATTTTTAACAACTTTGTAGTTTAAGTTTAGTTAGAAAATTTCAACTTTCATGTTTAAGCATGTTTTAATATTTTTCTATTCTTTGTACCTTGTATAATGAAAGCTCGTAAAGGAAAAGAATGAATGACTTCTTTTGTTCCATTATAAACGCAATAATAGCAAGTTGTGTAGGTGTACTTATGTAAGTATTTGTGTGTGCATGCATGTATGTATGGTTAATTAAATGTCAATTAATTGTGATAATTTTATCAAGTCATTTTATAAATAACCAAGTTTGAAGCATAGAGAGGGTATTGTATGGAAAATGGGTAAAAGGATGGGATTTTGCGTTTTGAAAGCATTTACTGTTGATACCACGTTATTCTCATGGCTTTTCATTCTCTTATCTCCGCCTCACATTTAACAATTTGATTATATTGTGTATGTATTAATTCCAAAATACAAGGTGACAGATAAGAGGCTTACACATCAAATTTCCAAGATATAGAAACATTCTTCGTTTACTACTTTTCAAAATTCTCACTTGAAAAACTAAAGATGAAATATAGGTCAAAGAAAAACAACATTTTTCCTGATAAAAAATCGTTGAGAAGAGAAAATATAAAAAAGTAAAGTAGACATCAAAACATTTAATAACAGTGAAATAAAATATATAAAATGAAGCACATTTGGGTGGAGGTAGAAGTAGGAGGGGAGGGGCTTTTCATTGGGAAAAATCAAAGTTTATTTCAATTTTAACTTGATTGAATTATTATTAGTGGGCACATTTCTTCTCTGCTTCTATGGCGTTGAAACAAACAGGAATTTTTTTGATATATACGAATGAAGAATTGAGAAAAGTAAAATGGTGTATAAGTCTAAGAGTATGGCGCTAGAATATGATAAAAAAAAATAATTTTTGATACTATCCTATGAGAATTAGATTATTTTGAATTAGCTTTTAAGTGTTATTGTATTAAATTAACGGACTATTTGTTGTATCCTGAAATTTATTTTTAATCAAAGAAAATGAATCAATTAATAAAATTTATTTAAAAAAATTAATACTTATAATCTCCATCCATTGCAAAAAAATCTTTAATTTTAGTTTCACCAACTATCAAATAATTATTTTCTTTCATCATTTTTGGGACATTCTTTTTTCAGGGTGCTCGGTTACTGCAACAATTTTCCTGTAAACTTTCTTACTTGAAAAGGTAATTTTTTGCATGCGATGAATTGTCAAGAAAAAACTATTCTAAATTTTTTGGTAAATTTATTTACAATGTTTTCGAAGTTTTTAAATAATTTTACTTTTTATTGCAATTTAGAGAAATATGAATTCTTAATACCATATTCAGGAGATTTTCTGTGAATTTATAAATTTCTTTTCAATGCTTTAAACAATTTTTAAATACTTATTTATTAACTACCTTTTTAGTGAAATAGATGACTATCTTCAAGCAGATTTATAAAATTTTTAGCAAAGTTTTGGATAAAATTTTTAAATGTTTACTTTTTATTATGGTATAATGAGATTGGAATACTTAAATTTTTAATACACCTAATTTTTATATTATAAATTTGTCATTTTTTGACAATGTTTTTAAATGTTTTCCAAAGTTTTTCAATTTGTTGAAAGATTTTAAAGTACTCTTTGTTTTTATCTTTATTGAATATATTGAAATACAATACATTGAAAACATTGGCAAGAAGATTTACAAAGATATACGAAAAGCATTAATTTGTAAGCATAATTTGCCAACAATTTGAGTCCAAGAAATCACATTTCGCTTTGCAAAACATTGCGGAACATCGTGAAGAAAAGTCACGCTTAGAAAATGTATATCGAAAAAGGAAAATGGTAAGTAAACTTTATAGTATAAAAATAAAGAAGTAAAAAGTCCTTAGAAGACAATGTGAGTACTCAAGCAAGACTTATATTTGGTCTATAAAGTATTCTGCGAATCTAGTATATATTTTTTGGAAAAATTTTATTATAACTGTTATAATAAATTGGACTTTTTTTAATTCATTTATGTTTTTCTTCTTTTAAGATATAAAATATACATAATATATATGCATTCTCTTTACGCATCAATCACTCCATATACTTACTTGGGTGAAAACAATAATTGAATTCAATTCAATTCAATAAGCAAAGGAAGTAAATTCAGAATTTTATTTGATATTCGCATTTTTTATCATTTAGGATGACTTGGACTTGAGTGACAAGAAGGTGAAGCTGAAGGAATGTTTGACGCAGGAGTGCAAATGGAAAATGTACTGCTCACAAGTGAAAGTAAGAATCCTTGATCATTTCGTCTACGTCACTTTGACTGAGATTCTTCCTTTATAGGCTTGCCCACTCCTCATGGCCTTAAAAATTATCTGATTCCTCCAAAAAGTATTTTGGAAATTTAAATTTTATAAGTTATAATATCTTATAAGCATTGAAACACACAGAACATATGCAATTTGAATTGACAAAGTATTCTTACACATTTTTTTGAATTGACAAAATTAAATTTTGAGAAATGATATGAAAATGCAATCCTTGAATAACCCTTAGAAAAATGGAGCCCAATGATACTTCATTACGAAATGTTTATTCAATGCAAACCCGAATGTAAAAACAGTGTGTAAGTATAGCATGTACATATAATAGAGAGTATAGCGCTCGAAACGGGGGATCGAACATGATGCGAGAGGGCTATTGGCTCCCCTTTTTATCCTCATATCATATAACACTTCTTCCTGTAGATATGCTATAAAGCGACCACTTGTAATGCAGGACCTCGCAATGCGCGCTATAAACGATCTATTGTCTATATAATAATAGTAATCAAATTTAAATGAGTTGCCTCAATTAACTCTGTGCATAAACAATTTTAGTTCTCTAAACAAGATTTAACGTTTAGTATTGGAATCGGTATCAATAGGAAAGTAAATAGGCATCGGTGTAGACAAAGATTTTAGATTCGGTACACCCATCTTATAAATACTCGGTTTTAGTAATGCATTTTGTAGTTAAAGTAGATTGAACCGTTTCCAATAGGTTTAAAAAATAGACTGAGATTATACGAGTTTATTATTTACATTAAACGTTTTCAAAACGCCTTAAATACTTATCATGCCTGTGTTGTTGTTTCAGGCATATTTGAATCATAAGTTGAAGGAAAAATGAAGTAAACCCTCTTTCGCTTTCAACACTTGATCGTTTTATTGGACAAAAGCAACATATGTAATTTCCCCATCTCCTAGATAAAATTAAATTTCCTGTTCAAATCTACCACGAACACGTTTTTTTCCTTAAAAATAATTTTTGCAATTTCTCATGTACATTTTACTCATGGATCGGTTCTTTCGATTGCTTCAGAATTAGAATAAAAATATAATAATACTTGATATTATTGATTTTGATCAATTATGAAAATATTCACAAAATACAACTATATATAAGTCGTTAGCAAAGGTAAAAAGCTTGTCTAAATAGAAAATGAAATTCTGAATCTTTGTTAGTATTTTTAATGAATATTTTACAAAATAACTCAAATGATATTAAATCACTTTGTCTTTGTAAATTAAAAGAAATTTCATGAACATCAGTTTGAACATAAAAATAATATTTTTTAAATAAACGTTCATCAATATGACAGTTTCAAGTAAATCAAGATAACCAGAGTAAACAAGCTTTACAGACAGCTTCAACTAAATTTTGGAAAAGAAATCACCATCTCTGCACTCCCTAATCACCTGAAATCTTTTGTTTGCTCATTTGATTGACTGGATGCGTGATCTCTAGCATATGTCGTTATATGCATGCATGCGTTCATTTCTTCTAGTCATATACCAATGTTTGCATGGGAATAAACATTGAAGCGGATTACATGTTATTACTTATTTTACTAGAGAAGCGGGGTGTTGTACATTGCACTGCTCGAATACTCGACACCATAATTACTTAGGTGAAATGTTACGGTAAACATGCCTCAAAGAGGCGCTTATTTTCACACTAAACTGCTTTCATTCCCAGAGTAGAGCATTTGCTAAAAGTAAATAGAAGACACATACACACACGCAAATACAAACAGACCCATTTTCGATTTACCTTTTGTTCCAAGAAGCTCTTCACACGATGTTGATATAAAAGCATAAATCCTTTATCACAAGGCTCTCTCTATCTTTCGCAATGATGTATTTATCCATTTCCTTCCTAATTTGCAAGAATATTACGTTAAGCGATCCATTGCCTGCTTCTAAATGCATAGGGTAGTCAGAGAAAGTAACTTGAGGCAAGTGGCATGCAAAAAATGATAGGAGGACAAAGATTAATTTCATGGAGATTATGCTAAGAGGATTTGAATGAAAAAATAATTTCTTAAAGGAATCCATGACGGTGTAAGATATCGATTGTAAATACAATTCTTTAAAAAGCCCAGCTCGAAAAAATGACTCCCACAAAAGAACACAAAAAAGGTCAGAATGGAAATAATACTAAAATTAATTTTATAAACTCTAATTATAACCAGGCCTGTCCATAAGTATCTCGCTTATAAGCGAGCAGGGGAGGGGCTTTGCCCTGGATTTATTTTGCTCCCTAAACTCTTAAAATATAGAAATATATACACTTTCTTATGATCCAGCGCCATTAAAGTAACTTTTGCCCCCTCTGTACTTGGAATCTGCTGACCAGGCTGATCATAACTAAATATATTACATTTCCCTACCTAGGGGATCAGAGGGGCTCTAGCCCCGCCCCTTTCTCAATATTTTTCCAAAATTTAGCTAAATAATTATAATAAATTATTGGCAATATAAAAAATATTTGTTATTTCTATATTAAATAAAAATTTAATTTATGCGAGAATTTTTTTATATAAATTTTTACGATTGAGTGTATGTCTTTTATTCATTTTATAATCGCATCTTTTAACTTTAAATTTAAATTCGTTTGCTAATTATAATCATATTTTGTGATTTTGGTGGCATGGCAGGTTGGTTGAGATGATGGACTCAGCACGGAAGCCTCTGGGTTCGATTCCTCATTGATACCAATTTGTTCATAGTTTGACATAAGCGGTACATCAGTGCCTTGTCAATGAAAACACACCCAAGGTACCTTTACCTTACCTTTACCATATATTTATTGGATAAACTCAAATGCATATCAAAAAAACAAGATCTAATCACGTTAACTTTAATAAATGGAAATGCTGTATCCAAGAAGCAGCAAACGCATTAAAATCAAATTATAATTGTCGCATTAAGTTTTCTCTGAAAGTTGGAAAAATTTGCTTAAAATAAAAAAAATATACTAAAACTAAATAATTTTTAAAAAATTATAATAAAATTCAACTAATTTTACATAAGATGAAAGAAATGTTAAAATTAGAAAGAAATCATTTTGTTTAGATAGAAAATTAAAAGATTATTATATTTTTTTAAATCGGGCTTTAATTAGGTATGCGTACTTTAAATATTTAGAAATACACTTTAACAATAAAATAATGACAAAAAAGTATGAAAATATTGTAAATATCAATAAAAATAAATTAAACAAGCTTAAATCTAAAAGCATGAGTTTGAAATACAAAAAGATGCACATAATTGAACTGCAAAAGGGTGTAACGGAATTGCAAAAAGGTGTAGCAGAACTAAACATGGTATATATGGGTGGGTGAGGTATAAGGAAGAAACTTCAGGTTTGTATCTCGTATCTCCATTGCCAACATGCATGTTTAGATTATTCAGAGATTGAAATTGCAATCCATCATCACAGTCATTTGTAAGTATAATCAAAGATATTGAGAGAAATTTCGAATTTGTGGAGTTTGTAATGCTTCTCATAACAGAACAAAGGAAATAATCCAAGAATGTGTATTTAAACACTTTCTTATATCTTTTATGAAGAATACATTTAGAATTCAAGGACATAAACGCTAAGATATATAATAGAATGTGTGTATATTTCAATGATAGGATTTTATGTAAAATTATTTTTCAAAGTTTTTCGAAATAAATTCGTGATACATGTTTTACCATAATATTTAGAATCAAAAATTCACCCTTAATAACGAAATTTCAGCAACAGATTTTGCAGAAACCATAAAAGAACTTATAGAGGTACTTTTCCATCTAAACTAAATTTACGCCACACCAAATTTTAATATTTTATTTATCTAAATAATTAAACGCTAGTCTATATTTAGAAATAGGTATTCGTCATAAAGACTCATATAATGTATATTATTTGAAATTTTTTAGAATGACCTGCTCTTTACAAAGTCCTTCGCAGTTACACTTATTTTCTCCAAACTCAAAGTATACCTAAAAACAAAACCAATAAGTTTCATTCGAGAATTTCTTTCCGACCATGGTCTTGTTTCACTCCTCAACTTGCTTGAAATTTATGAAAACAACATAGAATTTTATCAAACATACATGGAGATAATAAACTGTATCAAAGCTATAACCCAAACACACGTAAGTATTCTTTTTTATTATTGTTAAATTCGCGGTAATCAATGATTACCACACACTAGAGCCCTGCGCGGGTTGTAAAAAGTAAAAGGGTTGTAAAAGGGCATTCGCCCGCCCCGCATTATATCAATTTTCACACGCACCGCCCCGCAATTCAATTAGTTTCCCGCCATTAAACTCGCAATTCAATATCATCAACAATTACAATATTTTAAATTTTGAATATAGAATCACAAAAGATTGGCCCTTGGATTTTTCAAATTTGTATTTTTTTAATTTGTATACTTTGTTTTCTCATATAAAATAATTTTACAAATCTAATAAAGCATTAGAGCTTACCTCTTCAACTAAGTCAATGAATCCACCACAACTGATCCTTTCAAATTGTCTCAGATCTTTAGCTAAAAAACGGTCGCATGCGAGTTTCGTTGAAGTACCTGTTTTTCTTCCACAATAAGCGAAAGCTTGAAAGCATACTTTACAAACGACAAAATCCAAATCAGTGTTTGTTTCGTTTACCACGATATCAAACGTTTTCCAGACCTCCTATTTCAATCCATTTACACTTTTTATTTTATATAAGTCAGATTTCAAATGAGATGAAACTTGTTGAGATGTTAACGTTGCCATTTAAAATGTGCGAAAAAAACAACAAAAAAATGAATTATCGAATGGATATATCAAAAATATGACATTCTTTCTTATTATTTGATTTTTTTCTCGATCTTATCTTGTACACGATCAATGACGCTAATCAAACCTGTTCTATCTTTCTATTTCAATACGATTTCACTTCATCACACACTATTTACTCAATGCTCTCTCTTTCCAATATATTATATTCATCTCATATATCATATATTCTTCATCACACACCATTTACTCACTCAATGCTCAATCTCTTTCCAATATACGTAACAGTGTAACACATAGCAATAAAAAATAAGCTACAGTAAAATCTCGCTATTATGCCACCCTTCGGGGCCGACCAAAAGTGGCATAGTAGCGAGAGTGGCATAGTAGCGAAGGTTTTGTAAAAATAGCCTTATTTTTTCAAATAAAATCACATTTATTAAAAAACAGTTTTATTTTTTTATATATTTGTGTCCTATTCCAAAGCTCTCAAAAATGGTTGTCTGACGCATTTTCATATGGCGGATCTCAAGCATTTCTTGATCTAAACAATCGCACGCTTGCATCACTTTGAGCTTTACGCTACAATGCTGCATTAATTTTCGAATAGTGCTCCACGCTCTTTGGGCTTCTTGGAATTGAACCACTTCCTCTTCGATAGTTTCCTTGTCGTCTTCGCTTTCAATTTGTTCCTTGCTTTTCAGCACTTCCTCAGCAATCTCCTCTAGCAGAAGAGAGCCACTAGTTGCGAGACGCTCGTCAGCATTGAGAAAGTCAGTTAGCTCAATCTCCTCGTTATTGTGCATCTTTTCCTCAGTAGGCAAAGCATTCCAAATCTCGAGCAACTCTTCATCTTTTGGCTCAATCTGATCAATTTCTTCTTCCACAAACTTAGCTTTTACAAAACAGTTTTTGATGACCGATTTGTTAACCTGCTCCCAAGCATACCGGGCAACGTGTAGAGCATCAAGCAACGTGAACTTAAACTCTCTTTCCTCGTCTATGGCTTCAAGCCTGCGAGAGAGCAAAAGTTTCTTGTAGTGGCGTTTGAGACTCTCTATAACCCCCTGATCCATTGGTTGCGAGATTGATGTTGTGTTAGGAGGAAAAAATAGCAGCTTTATATTGTCGAACTGGAGATCAGATGGGTGGCCACAGAAGTTATCGAGACAAAGCAGCACTTTGCGTCCCTGCTTGACGAGTCGCTCGTTCCACTCACGCAATGTTTCTTCGAAGAGCTCCGCCGTCATCCACGCTTTCGAATTTGCCTTGTATGTCACCGGAATTTTTTTGTTTTTGAAGGCACGCGGTTTCTTTGAATTGCCAATCACCAGAAGAGGAAGCTTTTCGTTGCCGCTCATGTTTGCTCCAACCAGAAGAGTGATTCTTTGCTTACTTTTTTTACCTCCAGTGCACCGCTCTCCTCTGAAAGCCATGGTCTTGTTTGGTAGCAGCTGCCAGAAGAGTCCAGTTTCGTCTAGATTGAAGACGTCTTCTGCAGAAAATTGTGCAAGCAAAGGTCGGAGAACCTGTTGTTGCCACTCAAAAAGAGATTGCAAATTTACCGCTCCTGCTTCTCCTTGTATTGTTTTAAAAGTAATGCCGTGACGCTTTTTGAAATTGTCCAGCCAACCGTCGCTTGCCATGAATCCCGGAATGTGCATTATCTCGGCCAGTTTCATTGCCTTTTCTTTGACCAGACTTCCACTGACAGGCAGATTGTGTCCTCTCGCTTGCTTCAGCCACATGAGCACCCCTTCATCGAGATTTGGATCGTGAGCCTGCGTCAACTTAACGCGTTTCGATGAAAATCCAGTTTTGATTGCAGCCTCGATTGCATCCTTTTTGCTGAGAATGCTTTTTACCGTAGTTCTCTTCACTTCAATACCCCATTTCTTGCTTATTTCTCTGGCCAGCTTGGACTGATTAGGCTCATTTTTTTCGGCATCAATAATTTCTTTTTTCTGCTTTAGAGTGAAATCGGTTCGCTTGCGTTTTATATCTGACATGTTAATTTTTTACGCAAATAAAAACAATAAATCTAAAAAAATATATTCATTAATTTTGTAAAAAAAGTTGAGAAATATAATTAAAAAACGCAACACACAAATAAATAGTGGCATAATAGCGAGATTAGGTGGTGGCATAGTAAGTTTATTTTCTACTGAATTTTGTCCGGACCGAGTGAAAGTGGCATAGTAGTGAGAGTGGCATAGTACCGAGGGGGCATAGTAGCGAGATTCTACTGTATTTCCAAAAAGGCAATTATGCATGCACTCATAACACTTGCATAAAAGTGAATGCGGACAACCCACAGATTGTCCGCCCTATATTAATAAAACCCGCACCCGCCCGTCTCGCAAAAATAATAACTAGCAAACTGATTAACCTAATAATATAATGACTAACTGAATAAGTGTGTATATGAATAAGATAACTTAATAATTAAATAAGTAACTAACGATTAAACTAAAGAAATAACGTAATACCTAATTAACCTTACAAACAAGCTCACTATCTTAGTGATTAATACATTTGAAAATAGGAAAAAAAATTTTCTGACTGTAAATATGTCCTTTTTCTATTATTAATTGGCAAACACTTGGTTGATAAAATGTAGGGAAATTTTTTACTTCATGATTAGAAAAAGAATGCTGCATTTTAAGGTATCATTATTTGAAATTACAAAGTTATTAAAGTTATACTATTTGAAAAATTAATACTTTTTAGGCTTTTCTCAATAGGTCCCTTATTTTAATGAAAATGCCAAGGAAGTTTTGATAAAAAGTTAAGAAAAATGTTTACTTCTTATGAAATAGTTTGTCTGAGTATTTTTAATATGGAACTCAGGTAGTAAATTATTACTCTCCCATAGCTTGGCCAAAAAAAGAGTGTTTTTAATATAAGATTGGCTAGATGCCTTTCATAGTGAAAGATTTGATGATCATCCAATTCTCCTTGCCCTAATTCGAGAGTAGCCATGTAAAATTGCCTAGTGCTTCAAACCACTCTGCGGTATTGGTCCTTTATTTTGTCTTTTTTAAAGAAACGTTTCTTAAAACAATCGTGATATATTGACTTAGATTGGCAGAACTGCCTTTGTCACAAGTGAAAGTGCAACAACCATTCTGTACAAGTCTTTATGGCTGAATGTGTACAGGCACAAAACCAATGTATTGCAAATTCTCACAAATCTAGCCTTACTTCCTATTGGACACACGCGTATTTTGGAAGCAAGCAGTGACACAGAGGCGTTGAAGGAAAGTAGCAGGTGGAAATACCTTATGGCTGAGTTAGAGAAAAGTCTATGGTCAGACGGATCCAAGGATGTTAATCTTAGAATCGCCATCTTATCTTTCATCAATGCTGTCGTATGTGTAAATCCATTAGAGGTAAAATAATTATATTCTTTTTAATTAGAATTTCTAAAAATTGATTGAATATTTGTTAAACTATTCAACCAATAAAATATTAGGCTCAAAATATTTTATGTGGGACAGAATTACCACAAATTACCATAAGACATCTAACAAACTACTATAACTAAAATTTATTAGTATAGGTCAATTTGTTTAATAAACACAAAATTTGGCTAATTAACTATAGATATTTACAAACAAATGGAAGTCACGAACATTTAATTAGATTTTGGCCTATTTTTAAATATCAATGTTTTCGCTATAATAGTGAATACAAGAAGTAATCACTTCCAATATTTTACTTCGAACTTTGAAAGATGAACTTATACGAGCTTTTTAAAAAATATGTATAATATTCAATTACAAACACTAATTCATATTTTTAGTTATAACACTTTAGGAAAAAAATATTTAACTGTTAACAAGTGGTTTGATAGATCATTTTTACTAACTTTAGTATTTTATGGTGTTTGGACTGACCGATTCTATGCCGCAAAATGAAAACGTATTTGTCTTTTGTGCCATATCTTTACTGAATATATCATATTCTTTAAGATCAAATATTAGGTTTTTTAAAGCAATATATTTTCTGGTTTATGCCTTCTAAATTCTTTTCTCAAAAAAATCGCCATAATTTTCTCCTATCGAGCGTTTATTTAGGTCTATTTCCACTAGGAATGATGATTCTCGGAAGATCGTGTATCTTAGTTTGTTTGCAACAACTTTCAAGAGAATTAGTCTTCCGTGGGTGACACACAGCATGTAATCTCTAAGAAAAATAAAGCAAACCTTTATGGAGTTGGTTTTGAAAGCAGAAATATTATTTACGCGGCGTATACAATCGTCCGTTCGAGAAATTAGCAAAGTGCAAAATAAGCAAATGAACAAAGGGTATTTAATGAGAGTTCGTTGCAATAAAACTGAGGTTATATTTTTCAGCATTCGATGAAAATAATAATAATATTGGTGTAAGTTTCTAACTTTTAGAAGCTAAGTTTTAATTGCTTGTATAAATCAGTCCTATAAATAGAAAGCGTTCTAGACAAAGCCATGTTCATGCTATTTTTGGTGTAAAATCAAGGAATGTGGAAAAGCACTAAAAAAGATTACAATTTAAATAAGTATAGCAAAATTTCTATTTACTATCATATAGCTCAAATTACCACGAAAAATAGAAAATATATTAATAATAGAATAAAAGATAATTTTTTCAAAATATCTATATACATACATGAATACGACGAGCAAATGATGTAATTCTTAAGTCTAAATAAAGCTTTTATAAATATTTTATATTTTTGTTTGATTATTTATACTAGCAAAATTAGCCAAACAATTATACCCTTTGAAAAAAAGCTTTATTTTATAAAAAAACATAAAAATAATAATGGTATCTTTATCATTTATTGATTCTTTATGACCAAAATTTTGAGTAATTTTAATCATCGCTATGCAATTTAAAATTAACCAGTTGTTAAAAAATATTTGAGAAAGTAAAAAAAAATTCTTTTTAAAAAGATCAAGTCAAAATTTTATCAATTTGGCTTGCGATTTCTTTATTGCTTTCTTTTTGTATCAATAACTATTTTTCGAATGATATTGATACCAATATGGTTGTCCCTTTAGTTCTAATAACACTCCAAAAACCCGAAAACTGAACATTACAAGCATAGAGAAGCAAAAAGAGAAGATAAAAGTTTAAAAACCATGATCTTATTATTAAAGTGTATAATATCTGTTTTCAATTTTTATTAATGATATCTTGCAATAAAATAGGGCCACCTATTTCTCCCCACTTCATGCTATATGAAATAATTTTTGTGAAAGTCAAGCGAAATTAGAACATATAAGTAAAAGTAAAAATTAATGTAAGTTAAAAAATTACGGTTTTAATAGAATAAAATTGTCAAAATAAAAAAACGAATAATAATAATGATTAATATTATTATGATTTTACATCTAAAAAACTAATTTAAGATAACTAATCAATATTGTCACATGATTTGTGACTCTGGCAAAGAGTGTTTCATTGGATGCAAGCTTTGAAAGGAGAGCAATATTTTATAATGCTTATTTTAAGAGCTGATTAACGTAGCATCTATATGTGGAATGATTCTAATTGATCAAAATAATTTAAAATTTCGTATTGTTTAAAAATTAAATATATATTATATATTAGTGAAACATGAGCTATATTATTTCGATGCACGATAATTGGTCGAATGTGGCAATAGGATGAATGCGACATTTCCTTCAATTTGTATAATTTTAGACTTGGTGTTTAATCTTAGAGTTAGTGTTAGAGCTTCCGTGGGTTTAACGAGAGTATTAGGATTAATGTTAGAGATAGTAAGAGTTCGGTTATAAAACTTATCTTGTAAGTTAAAAAACATGCTTTACTCAATTGTAGTTTTGATATTTAAACTAATTTTTTAAAATTTTAATGAAAATTAATATAAAATTAGATATTTGTAGGTGATTTTTTAACTTAAATTAATTTTTAGTTTAACTTATATATTCTAATTGTGATTAAGTTTGATGAAAATATTTTTGTGCAGGAAATTTATATTGTCATTCATGGAATTTTACTCATTTCATGTTGCCCATCTCATGAAATGGACATGAAATTTGCTCACTTTGTGAAAAGAGCAAGTTTTGACCACTTCATGGAGAGATATTTGACCACTTCATGAAATGAGCAATTTCACAAACCGAGTTTAATATATCTATCCTTTTGCAATTCAAAAATGAATTTATGTCATTTAAAATTTAATCATTGTTATTGTATATAAAGAAATTTCAACCATTCAATGACAAATTATTTTAAAGAACAAAATTGAAAATTATTTTTTAACAAAAAAATATTTAAGCAAATTCATGGGCAATTAATCATTTTTGTATGTTTTTTGTTCAGTGAGAAAAAAAATTCTGACAGTCCTTAGTATTTTCATCTTTATTGATAGCTCAATACTTTGACCTAAATGATTTTTTTACATTCCTTTTATTTAAAATTCGAATTGTATTTTTTGAAAAGTTATTAGCTATTAAATTCGGTTTTTTTTATGATTTATTAGCAGTGTTTATAACCCATTATGGACCAATAAAATTAGAGAATATCCCACTCAGACTAGAGATGTATTGGATACCCGCATCCACAAAAATTTTTACATCCGCGAATTTTTTTCATGTTAACATCCGCATCTGCAATTTAATATCTTTACATTATAGCTACTTTTCTAATTTTTACACTATAGTTACTTTTCTCGATCCGAGATTCAAAAGTAAATTGTTAACCAATTTTGAAACAAGAAATAAAGTAAAAACTTTCCTTTTGAATTTATATGATGAGGATAAGATTGATAATAATAGTAGCATAGAAGTAAAAAGCTGCAAAAAATGAAGAAAAGTGCTAATGAAGTTTATACCTCTTTGAATGAAGCGATGGACTCTATTCTAAACTCTAGTAGTGAAGAAGAAAACGAGAAAGAAAATGAGAAAGAAAATGAAGCTTTTAATGAAGAAATATCGAAGTATCAAAAAGAAAAAAGAATTGATTCATATAATAATTGCTTATGTTGGTGGAAAACTAAAAAAGAAGAATTTCCACTTTTATCAAAAATTGCATGTCATTACCTTACCTCTACCTGTCCTTCTAGCACTGTTCAAAGCCCAAAGGATGATTTAGGTTTATTACATTGGTCGATTAAAAAACAGCAAAAATGTAAAAAAGGGATTAAAATAGTAAGATACTGTAAAATATAAAACAAAATATTTTTTTTAAATATTTTTTATCATCCGTTAGGATGTCAAATCTAATACCCGCTTCCGCGGATGTAAAAAATTCACATCCGATATATCTCTAACTCAGACCTACTTATTTTTTCGATAAATTTTCTTCTATTTTTTCAACATAATTTGATTTTGAATAACTAATGTTTCAAAAGTAAATTTTGAAAAATACAAAAAATTTTAAAAGATGTAATAAAATTGCAAAATGGTGTAACTGAATTGCAAAAGGATGTAATTGAATTGAAAAAGGTTGTGTTCGAATTGCAGAAAGGTGCAACGCAACTGAAAATGGTATATTAGTTGGGCACGTATGCTTTGTATAATATTTCTTCATCTTTACTATTTTTTATTGTCTCCCGCAGTCTTGCTAGACCACTAATGATACAAATAAATTTTAGCTTCTGGGGTGGACGTCCATTCCTGTCCCTCTTGCAACAATGCTTTACAAACCACATCATTAATTTTATTTTGTGAACAAAAGATTTGAATAGTCTCAAAAAATATTTTGAAAAAATAATAAATTTCAAAACATTAAAATTTAAAATTATTAAATATCCTTTAAATTAAAAAAAATCGAAACTTTTTTATAAAAAATATAAAGTTGACCTATAGAAAAATAAAATTGGTATAAATAGTTTTTTACTAAAAAACTTTTTTTTCTTTCAAAAATGTCTTTGTTAAAATGAAACTTTGTTATAACCGGAGTTATAAGAACATTTGCTATAGTTTTGAAGCAAATGATAAAATTCTTTTTTAAAAGTGGAATTAAACGAGAGTACTCCTATAACGGAATTAATTATAATGCAAATTGTACCATGTATTTTTATAATAATATTAAATTTAAAATATAAGTACATGATTAAAATGTTAATTAAAATAAATAATTTTGTGAGGATTTTATTTTCAATGCGGGTAATCTCCAGGAGAATATGCTGGACCCGAAAAAGCGTATTTTTACGGTACCCGGAAATTTAGCCGAAAGACATCTGACCGAATGGACATTTAGCCGAACAGAGATTTCACCGAACGGACATTTGACAGAACAGACAATTGACCGAACGGACATTTAGCTGACCGAGATTTTACTAAATGTATATTTGACTAAATGACTTTAGATAAAAAAATAGTAATTATATGCAAACATATATTTAATTACATCTAATAAATACATAATAATAATAATACATAATTGATACTTTATGTATATTCAAAAAACTCCCAATTATAAATAAGTCATTTATTGCTGAAAATAAATTTTTTTAAGGAACAAAGATTAAGCAAATGAAGTTTATTATAACAAACGATTTATAAATAAATAGATACAGAATATTAAAGAATGCGAGCAATTGCTTTTAAAAATTCTAATTTTTTATTCATATCATATTTTTGTATGATGAACTTGAGCCTTGTATTCAAAACGAGATACTTTTTCTTTTGAGGTCTTAATTCAACTCCTGAATGACCATCTCAATCATTAACTCCCAGTCTGACCGCTCTTTTCTTAGCTTTGGCACTAACCGACAAACAGAAGGATGAGTTACTGCAATTCTTTGTTCAAATGCTCTGTGCCATCCTTCTAGAGAATTTGTTTTCCGTGGAAGTCCATTTACGGTTCTTTCAATAGTGTTCCATTTTTTATTTCAAATAATGGCTTTCTTCCATGTTGTTTCAAAGCAGCTGAGAAATCCTGATAGAATTTCATCAGTTTTATCATCTAACGTTGTGAGAAATTCTGTGAAGGTGTTAATAACATCATCAACTGGCACAAATGCCAAAGCTTGAAGGCATTTGACAATAAGTGCATTTTCGGAAATATTATACCAAGTTTGTAGTCCCCACCGCTGTATTTCCCTCCACAAGCACTGTCCAAAATGTAAAAAACATCCATAAATGTTTGTCTTGGGAAAACATGTTGTGATGCTATTAAGAACAGCTCTTTCACAATCAATTGTGATCGAAAACGAATTAAGATCTGGTCTCACTTGTTTGAGTGTTTTGAAAATTTTATCATAAGTATCTTGATTTTTATTCTTTGCGACAAATATACCACAGGAACTGTATGAAACTCGTCAAGTAAAACATGCAAGGTATATAATTGATAACCTAATGGTGAGAAATTAAAAGTTCCATCACATGCCCAGTGAGATTTTAAAACTAAAAGTTCTAAGTTTTGATGCGTTGCTAGAAGTAGTAGATTGTCACTTTCATGAATGACAAAATTTTCCCCTCTAATTGTTTTACGTAGATAATAATCATTCAAAACATTTTCATTTGGTACCAAACGTTGTCTGCGCACCATTTTTGCCAAAGTTTCTTTTTTAGGAAGAGCACCTGCAGCACTAAGTGCATACTCGCTAGTACAGTTTTGTATGATAGTGGATGTAGCTTCCTCCGAATCGTTTGCTTTTTCTTTAAATTTATTGCCAGATTTTAATGACAAGTTGCGTGCGGGATCAGGCGGCTGAGAATGATAACTAGCTTTTCCTTGAACAATATTGTCTTCTGTTTTTACTCTTCCACCACATTTTCCTTAAGTTCGCAACGCCAGTATGATACACTCTCTTTTCTGCAATCATTTTTTCCTCCTCGTTTCGTCTTTATAATTTCCATAGTAAACATAAATATATATACGATTTTCACTTTGCAAACAAAATCTTACCTTTTTAATTACTGTTTTCTTAGAATTGCTAAAAAAAAATTAAAGCAAAACTTTCTTTTTCACAAAGAGAAAGTTTTGTGTGAGTGTTAGTCAGAACACACACATATTTATATATACAAGCCGTATATAATTAATTACATTTAATGTGTAGTTAAGGTCTTTTTGAATTTAAAAAGTGCCTTGAAAAGAACTCACATATATTTATATACACATCGTTCATATAATTACTTTTATTTTATCTGCAGTTAAACGTCATGTTAATTGATAGTTCTTTTAAATTTAAAAAGAGCTTGAAATGTGTAAATTTCAAAGTTTACAGTTACTATGAACAACATAGCAGACAAATATATATAATTTCAAATATCCGTCGGCCAAATGTTTATTCGATCAAATGTCCGTTCGATCAAATGTCTGTTCGGTCAAATGTCCGTTTGGTGAAATGTCTTTTCGGCCAAATGTACGTCGGCTAAATGTCCATTCGGTCAGATGTCTGTCGGCCAATTGTCTTTCGGCGAAATGTCCGGGAACGATTTTTACAACCATGCAATTGATACACAAGAATCTTCTTGGCCTAATTTCATTTTTTGTTTTAGGAAAACTTTTGCCTCCGTCTTCACTTAAGAAGTGAATTCTTTGATCTTGGACTTGAAAACATTTTAATTCTCCTTGAAAAGTCCAATGTTCCACTAATAAACAGGTAAACAAACGTTTAAAGCTACTTGCGCTTTTTCATTCACTTCATCTTTTACTTGTAAGGCATATCGAATTCTTTCAAAGAATGCAGTATAAAGATGAGGAAAAGTTGAAGCAAATGTGCAACGCAGTAAACTTTTTTCTTTCATTATTTTATCGTCATTAATCTGAGCCGAACTGCTCAGGTCCATGCTAATATAGCCACGTTTTAAAAGTTCGTATAACATCGCAAAAATCCGAAAACTGAACACTACAGTTTGTAATTATGCAAAATAAGAAGACAATCTGTAGCAAGCATTATTACTTTATTTGAATTGCATTGTTTATACAAATAGATAACACATCACCCTCCCCGTCTCCACTTTTGATGCGACAGCTGGTACTCAGTAAACTTTTTTGATAACAAATTCTCTAAGAGTTAGGAGTGATTTGTCTAAAGTTTAATTTTTATGGTGCAAAGAAGTAGGTCTTCTAAAACTTATTGATATCTTTAACAGGACATTAAACTACAGACCTAATTGTGTTCAGACAGAATTGTTCTTGAACATTTGGCATGACGAATAGAATACGTATTAGCTACACCTTGAAATCAAAAGACAAAATCGTAACAGTAACTTAATTTTTGATTTAAAGTTCTTTCTGATTACAAGAAATTAATTTTTTTTGGGACAGGGAACAATTTAACTTAACAAAATTTGAAAACAATGTTTAATACTTTTTTAAGTTTTGATTACAATGCTTAAATTGAAATTTACCATTCCTGTAGTCAAACAGCTTTTACTATTAAATGAACTATATATTACTTGTTTTAGAACAAAAATTTTATGCAAGTTTTATCTTTTTGTTAAATTTTTTCTATTACCACCCCCTTCTGCATGTTTCAAAATGTTTAAATAGTGTGAATTACTTCTCATTTTACATGAAATCAAATATATTGTACACACTGCTTTTATGATTATGTAAAGCCACCGTGGGATCCTTTCTTGAAGAAGGAGTATGAACAAATAAATTTCTATGATGGATTCTAAACAAAGAACATGTAATATTGAAGTTAAAATATTCTTTAATCGAAGCGTTTAAATTAATTCCTAGAAAAAATTTAATTTAAGACTCAATAAAATATAATTTTTGCTAATAAGTTTAATTTAATTAAACTTTTGTTCCTGATCTTATAATTAAGTCTAAGCATAATTGTGTTATCTCCACAACTTTGTGGTGAAGCTCATGTAATAGAAGGTTATGCCATATTTGCCATTTATTTTCAGTTTGATTCAAACTAATGATTTTACTTTAAAAATATTTCTACATTTTAAAGGAGAAGGGGAATGTTGCACAATATAAAATATTGTTGTCAAAAGTTTTCTGTAGCTGATTTATTCAAGAATTTGCATGTCTATTAGTGCCCTGCGGAGTGTGACCCAAACCCGCTGGGTTTGAAGGAACCAGCAGGGATTTTTTTACAGGGCGCGTTAGAATGAGTTTCAATATAAAAATGCGGATAATCTTTGGGTTGTCGACAAATAGCTACATACACCAATAGGCGGATGTGGAGTGGATCTATCTCTAAATGAGAATTTTAATAACTTTTTATAAGCACACAATTTTGAATAAAACAAAAAAGTTTTCTCAAAGGGTGGTTGGGTGATGCAAAAACACAATACTCCTGCATTGGTCTCAACAACTCCAAAAGTCAAAGGAAATGCTCGGATGAGTGGATACGCTTCTAAGACAGATTCCATTCAATAATAAGCACCAAGATTTTTGTTGAAAAAATGTACATTTGATTTTGATTGACAGTTTTTGACATGATAGGGTCATTCACCTACCCTGAAAATCGTATCAAAGGATGCAGCTAGCCATTTTTGAAAAAGTGACAAAGATTGAAGGCGTATAATTCAGCAATAGAAATTTTAGTTGAGCGATTACTGATAGGGTTAATACAATCTTTGAGAATTATTAGGAATGCCGAGAAATTTCAGAAAAGGAAAATTTTTTAGTCATTTACAAAACTAAAATTTTCGATCACGAGCAGCAGCCAGGAAGAATCAGCCAGGAAGAATCCTAACCCTCACAATCATCATTACATTTATTTTTTTATTTAGATCTACAGTTTTCTCTAATTATCTAATTTAATAATAAGATCTCTATTATTTTTAATAATAGCAATTGGTTGCAATTTTTTGAATAAATATATTTTGGGTTGTGATTATTTGAATAAATATTTTTTAAATAAATATTTTTTGCTAAAAATGTTTCATTTCAGTAGCCTATATTTTACTTCTGGTTTTTTAAAAGGGTCCGCGGGTCATCTAAAATATTATAAAAAGACCGCCATGCAAAAAACTTTAAAATAGTTTGAGAATCACTGACTTAAATTAAGTCCCCTTTGTTTTAAAGAGTTTAAAATTTATCTATGACTTTTATTTTTCTTTCTTTAAGTTCGATGCGTTTAATACATTTTTTAATTGGAAAAACAGGAAAAAAATGCTAAAAAAAGCAATTAAAAACTGGTATCGTTTTTTTCCTTAGTTCTGATTATTATTATTAAATTTGGAAGCGACCATGTGTAATCAAAATGACTAGAAAAAAAGATTAAATTTTCATTTTTATTTTCGAACGTTTTGACTAGGTACCAATAAATTATTACAAATTAAAAAAATATGGAAAATTTTTAAAACATAGCTATCAAAAATGAAAAGTTGAAGACTCCTTTCTCACTATCACTTTGATGAAAACAAAGTTTTGACAAATGTTCAAATATTTCATATGCAGAGTTAAATGATAACGTATAATTTCAAATGTTTTCCGTGTATTTTTCTTCTTTGATAATTTGAATTAATATTTTTTCAAAACACAGTCCAATATTGAGCTAAACAATTCAATGTCTATTTCTGGAGCATTACAACAAAAGTTTACAGGATTTGAAGCTTTTCGCCATTTCAAAAGCATTCTTCGCCATTTTATGACAATTTCAGGTAAAATTAATTGGAATATTTCTTTAAAATTATTTGTTTTACAATTTTATCGTTAGAAATGTTTTTTAACTTTCTTTTACAATTAATTTTTAAATATAATGATCAACAATGCTATCATCCAAAAACGATAACAAAAGATAAGTATTTTTAAATATAAAAAAAAGTGTCATTTGAAAACAAAAAAGTAAATCCAAATTTAATAAGTGTTAGTTTATAGAAAACATGTATTCAAATATGTCGAGAGGAAAATCAAAAAAGGCTGCTTGTAGATGCACACATAAAAAAACTACACATGGACAAAACCTCTTTGCGAAGCCTGATGAGAATAATCTCCCAAGTTTTGAGAGTGTTATAATGAAGCTTTAAAATACTTGTAGGAAAGAACAGATTTTAGAAATGGAATGAACGCTGTATAATCCGATATACTGAAATGGACTCTTGAATGTCGCTGTAAGTTCATTTCTTTGATTCTAGTCTAGAGCTTTTAAAAAAGAGCCCTCAAGATATAACTGATGGACAAGAGAAATAATATGGATATCAGGGATTTTGGAATGAGAGAATGCTGAGAAAGGTTAGATCGCAAACGTTTAAAAACAATAAAAGTCATAAATATATCACATTTAGCATTCGTTGTACCTAGTACAGATATGATATATCTACTCTATTTGTGAAAATATTTAAACGCTACGAGTTGAGATCACATGTCAGCAACAAAAAAAGTTCGTAGTTTTTCACTATTTTGATAAAAAATATATTCATTTGGTTGAGGACGCATTTTTATATCTCCGTTATTTTTTATCCGCAATTTTTAGCCGACAGTTAATTAGGGCGATCACTCTTAAATTTTGGCCACCAGTGATGTACACACACCATCACCATGATCATCATCCATCATCATAATAATCATCCTTCTTATGTATAAACTTTTTTTTAGCAAGAAATGATATATGGAGTCTTTTAGATCATTTAATTCAACAAATTTCGCTACAAACGAAAGATGGTAAAAACGCAGATATCGCAATCATACACGACAACATTTACGTCATAAACGAAAGGTAAATTAAAATCGTTGCTTTGTTATGAAACAGTCTTAATCCACCTCTGATGGAATTAATGGAAAGGGACCTTGTGCACGTAAACAACTCAACAAGTAGAGAATAGTGGTAGGCGAAAAAAGATATAAAACACATGAGTACACATCACTTCACGCAGTCTGGCTTCTTCAAGGAGAAAGGGGTAGTGATAAGGTTTCTAGAGTAGGAAGGCGAGAGTAGCGCATGTGTGTGTGTAGATGATGATAGTGCCTTTTCAATGATACTTCTTGAGCTTCACAACTCTTATCAAAAACAAATTCTCGTCTCTTACTTTCTAGGTAAAGCCTTTTTTCTTATCTTTCCACGAACTTTCTCCATTTCCAGCACATTCTGCCCATCACCACACGACATGCTTTTATTTAGGTTTCTTAATCTTTCTTTTTTTAATTGAGTAATTAATACTCTTATTGAAATGACCTTCAAATCAAATCACTTTTCTAACCTCTAAAGTTAGATAGTTAGATAGATAGATAGATAGATAGTTAGATAGATAGATAGTTAGTTAGATAGATAGATAGGTAGATAGATAGATAGATAGTTAGATAGATAGATAGATAGATAGATAGATAGATAGATAGAGAGATAGATAGATAGATAGATAGATAGATAGATAGATAGATAGATAGATAGATAGATAGATAGATAGATAGATAGATAGATAGATAGATAGATAGATAGATAGATAGATAGATAGATAGATAGATAGATAGATAGATAGATTAATAAATAGAATAATAAATAATTAGATTGATAGATAAAAAGTATGGATAGAGAGATAAATAAGAAAATTAGGGAAGCATCTTTTAAAATATGCAGAGAGAGCAGTTTTAGACTTATAATTTCATTCGGTTCATTTGTGAAATAGCGTTAGAGGAACGCCCAAAAACATAGTAATGTTATAATTTAGCATAATGTATGTATATTTTTATAATCATTGCCAAAAAAAGAATATAAAATTCTTCGTTTTTCAATCAAATTTTACAGGTACTGATTTACATTGTTTGCAAGTCTTTATTAAAAATGATGTATTTAAAATAATTAAAAACTGCAGACAAATTTTTAAGCTTTGTTGTAAAATGTATAAAAAAAATTGCAGGATAGGTTAGTGAGTGAGAGGTTCTTTTTTGGAAATTTAAAACAGGACGTTAACAAAAGAATACTTGATTAATACAGAATGATTCCATTTAAAAAGTGTTTATTTTGTTTAATGTTTTTTATTTTCAATAGTCAAAGAGGGGGAGGCGCAGATGCTTCGCTTCATTTTATCTTGAAAAGAAAAGCACTTACTTACGTCTTTGAAGCCTTGATCTCTTTTTTGTTATATTTTTAAAATTAAAAAAAATATTAAAACTAAACACTTTATAAGAAAGTAATTAAATATCTAGTTTGCAGAATAGACTATTCTAATAAGTATTTAAGCATTGATAAGGGTAACTTTTTTAAAATGATAGTACTAATTGATTTATTTGTATTCTCTTTAATATGCATTTGTTCGCTAGATGGCTAGTTAGTTGATGTTTTAATTTTTTATCTTTCAAGAGGACTTATTTTAAAAGTGTCATTAAAATAAATACATGCTTTATTTTATCAATAATTTGCAACAATAGTACACTGCAGAGAGAAAATGGCTCTCAGATAAGACAGGGTTGTATGCCTAGTTTTAGTTTAAGGCAGTGAGTGGTTCCTAACATTTTTGAAGCACAGACGGGCTCTCATAAAACAAACATTCAGGATACAAAACTTCAAGTTATGAACTGATAAACTAATTTTATATATAATAGTTTGGATTTAGACAAAAGTTGGTTAATATAAATTAAAAAAACTACATTTTCGTGTGGCTCTTATAAAAGTCCTGATATTATTTGCTATTCATCCCATTCATTGTCCCTCTTGTTTATAAGTGATGATGGAATGAATTGTGCTTCATGATGTTTAAAAAAATCCTGCCTCTTCTCACTCTCTAGAAAACTTTAATTGGCAGTTGAAGAAGCCGTGCTTAACTTAGCATTACAGTCACTAGTTGATAAAGATGCGAGAGAAAAGTATTGTCTACAAATTCCACGAATCAGCCAGCTAGCCTCTTCGTGAATGTGTTAAGAGGATAGTTTCATTTATGAGCCTAAGCATAGAAGATGGATGAATTAAGAGTTGTTGAAAGGTTAAGTGCTGTGCAAAAGTTAATACGATCCGTAGGTAGATTCAATCACCCTTTCAAAATTTGGATCGTTCTCTTTCATCAACTTTTTGGGCAATGAAGGAAGTATGTGTATTACAAGTTCTATATACGTATTAAGATACAAAGAAAATCAAACGGTTGACATCATGCAAAAGAAAATAAGGGATTTTGAAAAAAGAGACAAAGAAAATCAATTTCAAGCAAAGGTCAATTTGATGGAGTTGAAGAAGACGCAAGAAAATAACGTTAGTTCTTTTATTTGAATTGTGCAAAAGAGTAAGTTGTCTTTAACACACAATCTCCAACTGAACTTTTAGGAAATCTTAAAAAAAGATCAAGAAAAATTGCAAGAGAGGTATCAAGTCAACTACAAAAGCCTGGAAGAAGCTCAACAAAAAATAGCAGATTTGTCGAATAAACTAAGCAACATATCGAACAGAGTATATTCTCTCGAATCATTAATATTGTACCCAACAGAGTAACTAAAAAATGATGTCTCAAAACCACTTTAAGAAGTGGCAAAACGCTTACCTCAGCTGTAAAAGTGTTATCTTAATTTGATCGTTTTTTAATTTATAAAAAAGTATTAATGCAATTTTACAATATAAAAAGATAAGTGAAAAAAACACCCGATTCTCATTCCAAATACTTAAACTTCGCATTTTTGTGTAAGAAAGTAAGGAAGTGAATTATTAAATAAAAAGTTGCCAATAATAATAGCTAAGTCTTATGTTAATTTCCATTTATTTTGCGAAATAAATCGTCATGTTAGATACATACAATTTTTAGTTCTAATTTTTTCTTTTGCAATTCTATTTTCTCCTTTAGCAATTCTATTTTGTCATTTGGTGATTCTATTTAGTCTTTTTGTAATTCTATTTAGTCTTTTTGCAATTCTGTTTCCTTCTTAATTTTTATTTGTTTTATATTACTTTAACATGCACTGTTTTTGATATTTTGATTATTTCCCCGATGAATTTTTTTAAAATTTTTTGCAGAAAATCATAAACTAATTCATTTCCCAAGTAAATCTTATTTTCCTTTATTAGCTTTTTCAAACACTAAATTTATTAAGTGATATCAATATAAATTATATATTATAAATATAACAAATGGAAAGCTAAAATTCATAAAAAGTTGAAGGAAACAGAATTGCAAAATGACAAAATAGAACTAAAAAGGATATATATGTATATTAGGATGATTGCGAGTAGATAGCAAATTTGATTAAGATAATACAAGGCAAGCCAATCCAACGCCGGTTTCGACCTTTTCAGTTCGATGCTGGCTGCTATCCACATTTCTCTAAATCTAACTCAGTCTGAGACGTGAATGTCTGCAGCACTATCCAACGCCTCAATCCTTGAGCCAGAGCTCTCTATATAATATCATCAACTTTATCTAAATATATAGTAGCTGTTGTGTAAGCAAGAAAAGGTCTATTGATTTTTAAGATTATAAAATACCATCATTAAAATAAAATTTTGTGATCTTGGCAAATGTGTTTTGAAAAAGAATGTGTAAAAAAGAAAATATTATTTTAGGGAATAAAGATATAAACAAATTTTTTTTTATGATGTTAATTAAGTTAAAAACAAAAACAAGAACAATGTAATATCATTTTGCTTCATTGTTGATGAAAACGGAATTGAATTTTAAGAATTGTAATTAACTATATTACTAAATATGACTATATGAGAGTGTAAATGAAATAATATCAAAAACAGTAAATAAGTTATCATTTTATTTATTTTTGTTATGATGAAGCCTAAAAGTTTTTCGATGAAGAATTTGATTGACATTTAATATCATCAAAAATGTCAACATTAGCGGGGTCGAAATGACGGCAAAATTAAAAACATGATCAAGCATTTTCCAAATATTTTTAATTTTAATTTCTCAAAACAAATAATCTAAAGAATACTTGAAGTATTTCACTGAAAAAACTATAGCAATAATAACAAAGATAATAATATAGGATCTATAAGAACTAAAGCTCGCTAAATTAGTTATAATTCTATATAGCCTAAGTAATACGAATGCTTCTTTTAGTTGAGCACTGAAGATCAACGAGAGAAGAAAGCGGAATATGAGTCTTTGCACTCAGCGCCAACATTTTTTCAAGCAAGCATACCTATTCCTCCGCCATTGCCAAACAGTGAGGACCTTTTATCTTAACTTTTGCCTCTCTCATCGACAGCGTATGCCCAGTACATCGCAGGGGTGCACTGAGAGCGTTATATGCCTTGGGACAAAATTATTTAGAGGGGGCCTTATTGCTGATCCCAGCGACTGCAAAGCGCCAGATAAGGGTGGATGTTTTCAACCTGAACAAAATATTTAGAAATTAGTTGTACTGCAACTGGAACTTATTTGAGTATTTGTTTGAGAGAATTCAAATGGAAATCTCCAGGTTAGAAACATGAAAGTCTTTAAGAACAGGTTATTCTGGGCCAGTGTAGATCTGTCTTGTTTTTAAAAGTGTTGGCCCTGAAAAACCTCTTTCATGTGTACACTGTGTGATAGAATTACAATAAATTTATCTTTAATAGAAATTTTCATTGTTGCACAGAGTCTGTACTGTGACAACAATTTGAATATACATGCCATGATTTTGCAACTTCATCATCTGATTCCAGGTTGTGTGATTCACCTGTATGTCATCAGTACCATACAAGAGTTGCTTTTTAGCAATTTCAGTGGGCTCAACATTTGAGGATCTGTCAGCATATCTTCAAACGTCTTTGGGTCAAAGCAGGAGATAAGTTTATAAAGTTTCCCGTGAGATGCAACCTGCTTGTTTTAACTACATCCAAATTTTCCAAAAAAAATTTCTTCTGCTGCTCATCTAGATCTTGTTTCTCTTTATGATAGAAAGGTTATCTTTGAACGATCCACAAAACCAATTGTTGTTTCTACAATACCAGTAAAATCACTAGAGATATTTTCGATTTTGTTATAAGCCTTCTTTATCAAAACCTAGATTTGTAAGTCATCTAGGAGTAACGTCTACAGATAATTTGATACAAGGGTTATTATTTTAATATTTGGACTAATAGTGTTTCAAATTTATAAAGATTTTCACTAGATTTCTGTGCTTCGTAACGAACTGGTCTTTTAAAATCTGTTGCCTATTTTATTTGCTTGAGAATCATCAGAAGTTTTGGAAAATTTTTGCTAAATGATCATTGAAAGTGCAAAATCGTTTTCTAAGTAGTCTACTTCTAGTTGACCATCTTGTTTGACCAATTTGTTTTAGTATAAGATATTTCTGATTTCGTTTTCAATTGGTCCTCATCGTTTTATACGACCCATTGGAGAAGTTTAATAGTTCGGTAAGAAGGCAAAAAATAATCACTGCTATAGCACAAACTCTGCTTCAGTCAACAATTAAGTGATTTATAGCCTACTTCATAAGTGCTTTAAAACAAGAATACATTCCAATCATATTGGAAATTATGTAAAATGAATCTCCAGGACATTGTTCCTGAGTCAGTTATATCTGAACAAAAGCATCACTTAGCTAACCTTCTAACACTTGAGTTCTATACATTTACTGGACGAACTTGTCTTTCCTTTGCTTCGTCTGCATCTTCACCATTTTATTTTTTGAAGCTTGGTCTCTTTACAGTTTATAACTATCGATCTTAATGCAATTTAGTTATAACTCCGCGTTATATGTCATGAAATATATAGTACACAATATAAATGATCATTCTGCTTATTTTTTTGTTTTATAAAAAAATATAAGTTCCACACATAAATCGTTTTTTTCTTGGTTTATCATCTATTATAATAATTGTTATGCTCTCTTCCACAAATAAACTTTTGTGTTCAATTTGATTCATATCATATTGCCATCAACGAGCTTCATGAATAATTGAAACGATTACTTCTCAATCATCGGCCAAATAATTTCAACATTAAGAAAATTTGCAAAAACTATTTCCTAAGTTTTTATTCTTTCTTCCTCTCAGTCCAAATACTGCTTGTCTGATACAGATATGATGTATTAGTTATGACCTACCACAATACAGTTTCTAATTCACTAAAAGTTGATTGACAGAATGGTATAGTAGGCCTTTACATCAAGACATTTTTGAGTGATGAATATTAATTTGTCAACCTTTTTAAATCATTTTGATTGATGCACTTATATTCCATATATAAACAAAGCAACGCTTGGCTTCCTGATGAACGTTGCCTTTCAATTAATAATAAAATTTACGGGATTTTAATTAAAAAAACAAAACCATGATTAATTTGAATATTTTTCACGTTTCTCCTTTTTATAAGTATTCGGAATTAATAGGAAACAGAGATATTCCATTTTATTTTTTTCAAAGCATCATTCAAAGTTTGGTAATTAAATATGTGTCACTTTAAGCTCTCTCCTTTGAATGAATACTTTACATCTGTTTCTTTAATAATTTGGCACAAAGTAAAACTTTTATTCAAAACAAGTTCTACCAATATTAATTTTAGAACACTCTGGTCTTTTTTAGATAAACACAATGTCAAATGCAAAGAGTATAAAACAAGGAACAAAATTAGTGGTTTCGATTTTAATCTAAATTGTATTGTTGAAAAATTCTCCTGATAGGGTCAGAAAAGTACAAAGGACTGATGGCAAAAAATCGAGTGATTATACCAAATGTGAAATGGACAATATGCCAGAAAAATTGAAGGAGACAATGAATGAAGTGATTAAATTTGTTAATTTCATCAAACGCTTAATTCTCGTATTTTTGGTGTTCTTTGTGATGAAATGGGCAGTGCACTTAGGCATTTACTCTTGCGTTCTGAGGTACGCTGGTTATCACGCGGAAAAGTCTTACTCGTGTATTTGAGGTGTGAGAGGAAATAAAAAATTTTGCCAATACTAAGGTATTCCATGAAAGCTCAAAATTTCCTTCCTTTTCATGGCTAACTATGGTTGCATATATGGCAAATATTTGTACTCACTTAAAACGTCTAAATATGAGCTTGCTTGCAAGGAAAAACTTTGAGTATATTCAATGTTGAGGAGAAATTAGAAGCAATGATTGGAATGTGACAATAAGTAAAATTTAATAAGCGAAGATATAGTAGAGAATATATAATATAAAATAAAAAAGAGAAGATATAGGTCGCTAAGAATAAATGGATAAAAATCCATTTCAAATAAACGTAGCTGAGATAGCAGGTTTGAGCGCAGTGAAAAAAAGTAGTTTAGTTGAGCTATGATGTGATACCTCACTTCAGCTGTATTTCAACCAGTCCAATTTGTTGAACTTCTGGTTACACACAAGGAATTAGCATTCAAGACATCCTTTCGACAAAGCAACCGCAAGCATCTCATTATGCTCTATTATTTTTCTTTTCTTCCTTTCGTATTATTTCCACTTTAAGTATCAGCTTTAGCAAACACTTTGACTGCATATAATTATAATTTCGTTAATTCATTGCGGAGGGTAATAATTATTTTAGTGTACGGGGTCCGTCAGTTGGGCCAAAAGTTTGGAAAGCACTGATCAAGATATGGATAAATGATAATAATTATAACATAAAATATTTTATTTATTTGCATTTTCGTGAATACCACAAATATTTGAAATTTAGATTTTTTCGTTTTGCATTTAATTGATAAACTCTTTTGCGAGTTGATAGAATAGAATAAATTTAAAAAATATGTTAATGATAAAGATAACGAAAGCAATTGATTAATCGCAAAAGGATTAAAAAAGGTCAAGTTATCGTATGCTTCGATTTTAGATTCGTCGTTTGTAGAGTTTGAATAAAAAAGTAATTGAAAATAGTGGGAAAAATATTTGTATAAAATATTCAATTTCCCAGGTATTCATTCATTTATTCAATATTATATAGTGAACACATCTTTAAAAGTGCATAAGAAAAATGTTCCCAAGCCTTCAATACCTTTAAAGGGCGTGAACTGGACAAAGCTGGAAGATTCTAGCATTGATGGCACCGTCTGGAGTGAAATGAATGAAGAAAAGGTAAAGATCATTCAATTTTTTTTGTGAAATAAGCAAAATAAAAGTTTCTTAATTATTTTGTTTTCATTAAAGTTGTACAAAGTCTTAAATTTAAACGAATTGGAAAGTTTGTTTTCTGCGTATCAAAAATCGAATTTTGTAAGTATTGTCATTACATACGTTTAGCACTTCCTGATTAATGTCTTTTAAATCGAATTTTTAACTAGAATGAAGATAACGAAATTGTAACTGTGAAAGCTCTGAAGCAATTATCTGTCATAGAGTGCAGAAGAGCTCAAAATTGTACAATCCTGCTTAAAAAGCTAAAAATGGAAAGTAGTGAAATTGCGGCAAAAGTTTTGTCCATGGACAGAAACAATGAAATCCACAAAGACATGTGTGAACAGGTAAATTACATAAAATTTTATCCATAAATAAAAAGTTTTATATGTTAGTTAAAACACTTTCATCGATCTTTCAAACTTTTATATTTATTTATATTACTTATCAAGGTAATAAGGAGTATTTTTGGTAATTTGAAGAAAAAATAGGAAATATAGTAAGTAGTAAAGTTTATTTAAGCAAATATTAATTTAAAGAGCTGCTGTTTAATCTAAAGGAAGAGATTTAAGATAATGAAAATACTGCTTTCTGATTTCCGCAAAAGCTTCTTTACAAGAATAATGTGTTTTTGTAAGTGGATCAAAATACAGTGCGTGCTTTCCTGTAACTGGACAACTTTTCTCTGCTGCCTTGGCAATAGGAACACAGGGAGATGGATTTAAAATATCTCTAAAATAGTTTTCATACCCTGCTTCTGTGGGGAAAGATAAGACGAAGTCAAACTTTTGATCTTTACTAGATGAAACTTTGTAGTATTTATCAGAAAAACAATCAATACTTTGCCTTTTAAAGCTCCTAGCTTTCTTCTTAATCTCAGCTTCTTGGTGCTGAAATCTCAGCAGAGATTGCATGTTCAAGAGCTCTGTTTCTTTGGCTTCCTTTAGTCGTTCTTGCTGAGTTAACTCCTTTCTTACTTTTCGCTTCTGGTAAATTTTCTTTACTTTATTTTTCATATCTGCACTAACTTTCATTGACTTCATCTTCGTAGACTGACGCTTTTCTCGGTGAAAATTTGAAAAAGCCAAATACGAAGAAATCATTTCTTTCTTGTTTCTTCTGGATTTTCGTTTAGAAACGTTTTCACAAGAATCAGGCGTTTCATTATTTTTCACATCAGCAACCACTTTCTGATTTTTCTTACTTGATATTACGGTTTTAAAGCGTCTATTCAAAACTTTCCTATTTGTCCACTCAGACGGCATATGTCTTTCTTCTTTCAGTACTGTCTTTTCGTTTGCATTTTCGTCCTCATCTTCATTATCATTCTCAGAAGCACTGATATCGGTGTCTGATATATCTTCAGAAGTTTCATCACTTGATTTGAAATCGGAGTCTGTTTCTTTGTCTACAAAACCGCCATACGTGCTCATATAAAAATCATCAACTTCTTCCTTGTCAAGCAGACTAGCCATTTTACTTCCAGCATTTTGTCGTTTAGGTCTGCTAGTTGCCATGAAGCATTGAAAAAATGAAATCTTAACAAAGAATTTGAAAAAATTATCGTTTACAGCTGTTTTAGTTTCAGTTGTTAAATTTTTTTAAGAATTTTCACATTTGAGTTAAATTTTTATGGCCGTTTATCCAAATCGATGTTACTATATTATGAATAATACGCGTATAAATGAATAATTTTGAAAACTATATTTTAGCTCTTGAAGTTCGTTCCAACTGAAGAAGAAATTCATATCTTATCCGAACACAAACATGAAGTAGGAAATATGGCGAAGGCAGACAAATTCTTGTTCGAAATGGGTCAAATATTCAGATATGAGCAAAAAATAAAGTCACTTGTATACAAAAAAAAGTTTACGGAGAGAATCAAAGAATGCGAAACTAAATGCACAGGTAAACAAACAAACAAACAAACAAACACACGTAAAAAGATAACAGCACAAATGCAAATAAGGTAGACACATCGTACTCAGCCTTCATTCAAACTGTAGTGATAAACATGCAAGTAAATCATAAATACTCACATTTCTAGTTGCCGCTGTGTTTGACTCACAATTTAGAATATTGTTTATATTCGGGTGTTATATCGTATGTTAGAAGATTAAAACTTTAATTGGTTTAGCTAATTGAGGCTTAGTGCTTAGTAATGGGCTGGAAATCTAAATATTGGTCTAGTTACTTGAAAGGTTAAAAACATAGAAGAATGAAAGCTAAAGGAAATTAAACATAAATATATATATATATATCAAAGTCACTCCGCTGCTTAAAAGTAAATCTTGTATTAAAACATTATTTGCACGCTGCCAACGGTTTTGGAAGAAATGCAGAACTCGGAGATTTGCCGAACATAGATATGATGCCCTTACATTCTTGCACTGATGATGTCTTTTGAGAGTTCAGCAAATCACCGATTACTGCATTTCTGCGCTTACCTTTTGGAACAGAGCGCGCCTGCTTAAAATATGCCGTATAAAAGATAATTCATACTTTGCCAAACAGACTTGCTGAAGGCGTCGAAGGAAGTGCTTAGCAGTAATCAACTAGTTAGGCTGTTTGAGCTGATTCTTGCCATCGGCAACTACATGAATCGCGGAGCGCGAGCAAATGCCCACGGCTTTACGCTGTCCAGCCTGGAAAAGTTGATAGATACGAAGAGTACGACAAAACACGGCTACACTCTCACCCACTACATCGCCAAGGCGTGGACAGAAAAGCTATCCTACGACCTACCGATTAACTTCACCTCGCACTACAAAGTTGCCAGTAAAATCAAGTAAGCTGCTGCCTTCTCCTCGCGTATCATGCATTCTCAATCACTCACGCGCTCTCTTTTTAGTTTGGATCAATTGAAGACAGATATCTGCATTCTACAGAAAGGATTCAGAGAGATTGAAGAAGTAAGAACATGCAAATACTCACATTTAAGCCATTCATTATTGGAAACTTCAATTCAGAGCTGTAGACTTGCGGTTATACTTTCTGCTTCTCAAATTGACAAAAATAATAGCCTCTGCACATTCATATATCATATAGAATTTGCTTTGCGTGTACTTAAGATTTGTGTTTTTATTCCCATAATTGATGAGTGCACAGCGCCCTGACGTCTATTTGGCGCTCCACGGCAAATTTTCCAGAAACGGTGTAGAGCAAAAGTGGCCATGCCCCGCCTACCTTAAAAATTTAAGTAACGGCCCTTCTTACATACACTAACTAACTGTTTGGTCAGTGCCTTCCCTTATTTGTTTTTTTTTATCATTAGAGAAATATTAAATACCATTTTTAAGAATAATCCAATGTAACAATTTTTCATGACACCGTCACAATTCATCTCCATCAGAAGCGATAACAAATTTTATGGCTGTTGTCTCATTTGTAGCAATGGAGGCGTATCCAATGTTTATATATTTTTTTTATATTTGCCGCTTCCAAGAACTTTCGCCCACAGGTATATGCCCCTTTGATATTTGTGGAGCTGGAAGTGCAAAATATTTAAGATTATACAATAACAATATTTCAAAAATTTCTAAAGTTTATCCTCCATCAAATATCATTATTTTTTATAATAAATAGTAATTTGTAATTATCAGTGTCACCATTTGGGGATTTAAGTAAGGTAGCCTAGTCTAAACCCCTCGCTTTCCTACTACAAGCTCTTTGGTTCGAATTCAACTAACTCACAATTCGATACAATATGTTCAATTATGCCTTCTCAATGAAAACATTGGATGGTTAAATCCTAAAATTTTAACTGAACAACTTGTGTTATTTGCTATGGTAAGTAGTAAATAATAAAAGATTTTCGGAATAATTAAAGTACCGGATCAAACTAAGGTTAGAATTAGTGATTTTCGGATTAGAGGTAGTCAACTGTACTAATGGTTCCTACTTAGTGGCGAACCCAGGCCCACCCCTCCTCCAAAGAATGTAATTTCATTTTTGCAATCAAATACATTATTATCTCTTCGCTCGCCCGCTCCAAGTTTTCTGCACACGTCTGTCTTACTCTAAAGCGCCTGTATAATTTTGGCAATTTTGCCTAATTGCCACTCAATATTCACGTATTCAACACCCAAAGCTTCTATTACTATTAACATATTTTTGTAAAAGTTATTTATCTAAATTCCTGAAATTTTATAAGAAGAATATCATGTTTCAACATCGGATCGAGTGCTGCACAATGATGTTTAGATTTATTTGTTTTTGCCAAAGAATGTTTCAAATTTTTTACATTTTGTGTCCACTTTCCTTGGCGTTTGCACTTTTTAATTAAATCGTAAATGAAATTTCTTTTAAATTCATCATCTCCATCTCCAGCATACACACACACACATCAGGGGCGCACATCCTCAAAATTATTGGGGGCGAAATTTTTTTGTTGCAATTTTCAAAATTAGTGGTCTAGAAATACCACGGGAGACCAAATATTCAAGCAATCCTTTAAAATAGAGTGTATTCAGCGCATACCTAAAGTCCTAAATTTATAAGACTACTTTATATTTTTTTACAAAATTGGTGAATTTAAATACTATACTTCCAGCGAAAATATTTTAATTAAATTTGCATATCGAATATACACTAGTTTAAAAAAATCCAAAATTATTAGGGGGTGGAATAGGCTTTTCATTTGAAAAATTAAGTAGTCTACTAGGCACACTACAGGAATTGATGAAAGGATATTTGATTCATAGAGAAAACAAATAACTGAAGGTTGGATAGTTTTATATAAGTGAATGTAGTCTAAAGGCAAAGAGTCCACTTGACACCCTGCGATGTTTATATGAAAAAGTGTGATTGATTCAGGGGCAAGGGTATAAAATGAAGTTATAATTGTGCAAACTATTATTGCATTATTTCATTTTTCTCAGCATCATTCAAAAATAGTTTAAAAGCGCGGCGCACATCCTGGAGGGGGAAATGCTATTATATAAGATGTGCGCCCCTGACACACATATACATCATACGATATGCATTGCTAACTTTCTTGATCCTGTTTTTTTAAATTGGTTTTCACTTAAATCACCTTCTTTTTTCCTCATTCTTTTTCTTCAAATAAATTTCTTTATCATGTTATAAGGATAAGAAATATTTGCAATTATGCTGAAAAACGTAAAAGCTCTGATGTAAAGGTAGGTACAGTTGTCTACACTTTATAGTTTATTTCAATGAACTTTTACTCTTTGCAGAAACTTAAATAATTGTCTTAGCTTTTTTGAAGAATAATACAAAGAAAGTGATGATTAAAATATGTCATTTTTATTTGTCTTTTATTTGATTAACAAGGAAGTAGGAATATATGGTACACGACCCAAACAAAGCGACGATGACTACTTTGAAGTCATGCAAAACTTCTGCAATATTGCGAGATATGAATTATCAGAAATTCAGAAACTCCACAATGAATCGATCAAATATGTATGCTATCATATCTATCCATATATAAATAAGCTATGCATGTCAAAACAAATAGACAAAAAAGGCAGCTGAATATATCTAAAAATAATTGGCTCATTCAAAATCAGCAGCACTTTCTAGCGATTGAATGCATATATGCTAGTAAATTGAATAAATCAATTTCACTAAACCTCAATACTATTTTAATGCTATTCAAAAGTTGAATAAAGTAATGAGCTTACAATATAAAGTGTCTGAAATTCAATTTCTAAATCTTTTATAAAATAGAAAATGATACGGCAAAATTGCTTAAAATTTTGTATGTGAAATGAATATGTATAAAAGAAAGAAAAAAGCACAAAACGATTATTAAATAAATATTATATATATATATGAATAAGAGCCTTCTCAATTCAATGAATAAAAGCACGTGGAAATGTGTTTAGTTTAACAAAGCAACAACCAGGTATGGAGAAGATAAGAGTAGCAAAGGACAGTGCAAGCCGGAAGTATTTTTCAAAAGTATCGAAAGTTTTATTAGTTCGTTGAATGAAGCGTACAAGAAGATCGTGCTTGAAAATAACAACCAGTGTTCCGAAAACGGCAAAAAGAGCCTCCTCGAAGTAACACATTTATTTTGAAAAAGATTCACCTTTATGATTAACCAACCAACTACAATATTTATTTTTCTCTTTGCATACTATTTTTAAATGATAAAGCGAAGCCATAAATTTGAAGTATGGGACAAGGGAAGGCTTTACAAGTGCCCTATCCTTTTTGGAAGTACACTAAAGGAAATTATTATTAATCATATATATCAAATAAAATAGGCACAATTCCAATGGTACATATGTACACTTTTCGTGGTCCGGCCACAATAAATCATTTTTCTAGGTGCCTAATGAAATTTGCAAAAAAGCTTTGTTAAAATGTTTATATCGAGATGTCTCCGTTATGCTAAAAATATGCACAATATTTTTCTAAGTTGGGATTGTCAGAACCAAGCTTAAAATGAGAGTATATAAATGCTGACTATAACTTTTTCAAAATAGGGAAAGAAGAAAAATGAAAATTTTAGTCGAGAAAAGAGCAAGAGTAGAAACAAGTATCTGAAAAAAACGCCCTCAATCAGGCAATCAAACAGGAAGAAGAATGGGAAGGAGCAAAAAGACTCCGCCTTAATCGATCTCATCAAAACAATCAAGAATGGAGCGAGGTGAAAACTCGCTAAAAGCATGCAAGGATTTAAGGAAAGAGAGCGAAAAAGTTGCAAGTCAAGAGTTTAACTCTGCATTTTTCATCAGCAAATCTTTTCAGCCAGATTTTTATTCTTTTTACAAATGTTAATATATACATACAAGCAATAAGCTTTTATATACTACTACTAATACTAAGTGTTTGTAAGTAAGCCAGTTAGTTAATATTTTTTAAACTTGACATTTAATGTGATTAAGAATAAATAAAGTGCAATTTACAAGTAATTATGGAGTTTTTTTGTTATCAATGATCATTCCTTAAGCATTAGCATGTACAGGCGAATAGATTTGCCTTTAATTTCATGCGATAAAAACAAATGATAAAAGCATTGCGAAAGGTACACCTACTTTAAAGCATTGCACAGTTTCAAGAAGAAAATTACTCAAATTCACACATAAGAAGGATTTGGTGAAGAAATGAATTATGATCAGAGAAATACAAATTGTCCAAAATATTAAATATTATGCATACTTATATTTATTGAATGTTACAATTGCATGTATTGGCACAAAAACTTCCTCAAAATGAACAAATGAAAGTGATAGCCTTCTAAAAATATAATTTATGATGAAGGGACATAAAATATAACTTTCATCTTTTTCATATTTTAGTAGTTTTCTAAATAATTGTTTTGTATTTTTTATACATCAGTAGGGAAAATAAGATTCGCTGGGTATTTATGTAGCAACTTTTTTTGAGGTATCGTTTTGATCAGTGCAGAAATGTTCACCTTTAAATATTGCCTCTCTAGCATATCAATAGAGAACATTTAAGGTCGTGAGATGAAAAGAACGAATGAAGAAGTTGAAAATTCATGCTTTATATTCAATAGCTCATGTTCAAGCAAACAGATTGAGAAATTGAAATGATTATTATTATAGCAATTTTTGAAAGTAGAAAATACAAATTTCAAAGTGGAGATTCTTCTATTCCAGGGATTCCGATATAACGCATTTTATCCGAGATAAAGCAGGCGACATTTATAATACCTTGAAATCATTTTTACTACCTTGAAATCGCCTGCGTCTTATAAATATCATGCAAAACAGGGGCGCACACCTTCAAAATTATTAGTCTGGAAATACAACTGGAGAACAAATATTCAAGCAATCCTTTAAAATAGAGTGTATTCAGCGCATACCTAAATTTATAAGACTACTTTATATTTTTTTACAAAATTGGTGAAATTTAAATACCATACTTCCAGCGAAAATATTTTAATTAAATTTACATATCGCATATACACTAGTTTAAAAAAATCCAAAATTGTTGTGGGGAGGGGGGGAGCCAATAAGCTTTTCATTTGAAAATGAAGTAGTCTATCAGGCACATTACAGGAATTGATGAAAGGATATTTGATTGATAGCCCCAGCTTAGCTACGCCTCTGCGCCCTATTAAGCTCAACGTCAACAATGGATGAGGACTTATATATATCTCCTTCTTTCTTACTTCAAATAGATGAGCACCATCTCCAAATTATGTGTAGAAAAGGGGTAAGATATCAATTAACAATAAAAAAATTGGAAATTTTATTGAATGAAAAAATCATTCATTAATTTTCAGTTGTTCCTTCTTCCTAAAAAATGAAAAAATGTTTTATTGAGAAAAATAAATAAAAAAAACACATCCAAATTACATAACCTTTCTGAGGTAATTTCTATCAAAAATGTAAAAAAAAAACTAAAGTTAGAAAACTAGGCATTAGAATATTTTCATTCTTTTTAGTGTATGAAAATAACTCTCAAAAAAGGGTATAAAAAAGATAAAATCGTATAAACAACAAATTAAGTTTGCATTACTTCATTTTTCTCAGCATCATTCAAAAATAGTTTAAAAGCTAAATTGGTGCAAGCTACAAAATCTACAAAAAGTAAAATAACTTTTAACATTTGGCAATGAATTGCCTTTTATAATAACTTTTAAGGAAAAAAAGTCTATAAGAAAAAGTTATATAGAGCTTCAACAAAAACTAAAAAATTTTACAGCATAACTTAAGTTTTTTGAAAACTAATTTAACGTATCCTCTACAGCAGGGCTACTCAACTATTATAAGCAAAGGTCCAGTCAGACAAGTTCCAATATATGCATAGGTCCAAAAAATTTTTTATTACATGAAAAGAAAATAAACAACCTTCTCGGAAAAGAATAGTAAAGCATATGATTCTTATTAATTTCATATTCACTGTTTATATTATTATTTATACTTTTTTAGAAAACGTGAAAATAATAAAAATATTGAATTTTGTAGCTAAAATATAACAAGACTAGGATTTACGACATATTACAAATAAAAAAATCAATAATACAGCAAAACTTTACTTTAGTGAGAAAAATGACACTCCTTGTTTCTTGTTAGCTCACTAAATCTTGGTACTAATTTAGTAACAGCGAGTCGAAGACAGTGGTGGAGGTGTTGACTGGTCATACATGAGCGAAATTTGTTCTTCACTAAGTTCATGGTAGAGAAAGCAGACTCACAGCAGTAAGTGGAAACAAACATTGAGAATTTGCACTGCTAGTCTGTGAAGAGTGGGAAAATTAGCAGGGGAACCTTCCTTTGACCAAAATATTTCTGGTGCACAATCACAGAATACTTGTTTCAGCTCTACATTCTCTTGAAAGTCAATTAGTTCCAGTTGGATTTTTGCAGCATCTACCCGTTTGCAGGTGAGTTTTGCTTCGACTGAAAATTCTGTGATATCTGTCACCAGAAAAGAGTTTTGAGTGAACAGTAGCAGCTGTTTTCCAAGAACAAAGTCATCAAAACGTACCTTGAAATTATTGATCAACTTCACAATAAATTGGACATGTTTAGTATCAGTTTTTTCTTTACGTTGCTTCAAAAGTGTGGGAAAATTGAAACGTTGGCTCTGAATATCATTCTTGAAAAGCTCCAATTTTTTCTAGAAGCACGAATTACTGAGATTAAATTGAAGATGGTGTGATTTATGTCTGCCAAGAATCCAACACATTCCATTTTCTTTTCCACTTTCAAAAATTCAGAAAGGGTGGGTCGAAGGTATTGGAGGGGGCGGTCCCCTCCCCCGGATGTGCGGCCCTGATGCAAAACTGGGATAATCCCAGAATACACAGATGTCAAGAAACTCCATCGTACATTGTATAAAGAATTGTCCTTTACCTCGTTTATACCCATTATTCTATTTTTCACATCAAAATTTACTGCCTTTTTTACATTAAGCGAAAGAATTTTTTACCGAACTAGGTAATTATTTCCGTTTTTACTGTATTTTAAATTTAGGAAAACTGGAGTTTCAGATAAGACCTTATTTTCAATTTTGAGGACAACTCTTACAATAAATTTTGTATGACGGAATTTTAAAGGATCAAAAAATTGCTTTCGGAAAGATTTTTTAAAATCAGAAGTATAACAACTTAATTTTGAATATTATATTTAAAATATTTATTTAGCAAAAAAAGTATTTAAAATATATTCTATTTAATGCTGTTAAGAAAATTTGTCTCTTTAAGGCCCCTCCCCCAATTTTTTAGCCCTGGTTCATGAACTTCAGTTTTAGAATTTGGATACCTGCCCTTGCAAATAAAATATTACGGCCCTGTGATAAAAAAAAAGGTTCATGGTGTCATAAAAATGTAAACAAGTTATATACATTCAATACAAAAAACTTAAGGCCAAATAAAAGGCCTGGCAAAAAGAAAAATGGAGATAAAAAGAATGAAAATTAGATATATCATGTCATGGATGGATCCTCTTTAATGAAAGTAGGGAAAAAAAGATAAAATTACTGATCATGACTTCAAAAGGTTAAAGCAATCCTGAGTACCAAAGTTGATAAAAAATAATACATCTATTTACGGGAAAAGGTATTATTTTAGAACCAAAGGTCAGCACTTCATTATCGACGAAAGACAAAAAAACAAGCTAGAAGAGAATGTAGCCTTTGCGGTAAAAAAAGTTTGGTCGTTAAGGGTTAAATAAAAATCGCAACTTTAATGGCGAGAATGTTTGTAAATATCAACTTTTGAATTGTAATTATGATGTTTTACATGATATCAGCTGATCTTCGTAAAATAATGTTTTTATTTTGTTAGATAAACGTTTTATAGTCTTTTTTTAAGTTAACCCTCTGAGAACGAGTGGGGCACCAGTGTCCCAAGAAATGAAAGTCATCTTCAATGCAAATCTGCAAATTCTGCATTTATCCTAGAACCGTTCCAAATATCCAATGCAATATAGATGTGCTACCAGCTTGTGTAGCTATGGCGCAATCTTCATATGGGCGGCAAATTTAAATTTGTTAGGCAAAATACGACTGCTACATTGGAACAATTAAAACCATATTTTTTTTCTGAGATAGACTAATGTGCAAAATTATTTTTGTACAAGAGGTGTGTCAAAAAAAGACTCCAAAACGGCACAAAAGCCAGATACGTCAGAAATTTAATCTATATCTGCGGTAGCCAGAATAATTATTATTAAGTTGTTACAGTGCGTGAAATTATAATGATCAAAATTATAATGATCGAAATGTGCTTGTAACAAAGCAGGGGAATAAGCGGAGCATAGAAAAAAGTAATGAGTAAAATAGATACGCTTCACTCATAAAAAGGATGACTTAATGCCAAATAAATTATCTAAAAAAAATATACACACAATTATTTGAGAACATTTTTGGCTAAACGATTATATTCATAAAATTTCCATACTTGAAAGATGTTGCGAGTCGATGTTATGGATTTTTTAAAAAAAATGGAGACCTATGATCAACTATAAAACACAGTTTACTGTGAGCTTTGATTTTTGCAGAATCGTTGAATATTGAAAGAGGAAAGGGAAAAATAAGAAGAAATTAAGTTATTCTACGGGAAATAGAAAGACTACAATGATCATACTTTTATTTTTTATAGGCTTAGAACTGAAAGAGGGTAAATTTATAAATAGCAAAAGGGTTGGAATTCAGTAAATAGATCAAATTTTATTGAGCTTATTTTTTATATGGAGATGTAAGTAAAGGATTTATTCATTCTTTTGAGATAAGGTATTTAGGACTAAAGGAATCATACATTTAACGAATAAAAACAAATTAGAGACTAGAGTGTCCTTTGATGAAGAAGACTTTAAGCGTTGCTTAAGCAAAGACAGGCGCTCACTCAACACCAAGGGAATATGATCTTCTATCGTTGTGTAGGAAATACTTTGCATGCAGTCATGAATAAGGTATTCAATTAAGGCATCAATAAAGAAGTGCGGAATGAATTGCTCGAAGTTTCCCAAATCATTTAGACAGTTGAGCTGTTTCAAATACAGTTCGGTCAAGTGAGAGTATTGGGGCCAATTATATTGACTAACTATCAAGAGATAACTGGTTAAGATAGGACACTCTGGCTTAGATGAAGTTTCCAAGTCAATGAGAAATATTGGCGAGAGTACTTTGATCATCACTTCAATGCAAAACGCAAAAACGTAGGAAGGATTTAAGGGAAAAAATATAATTTCGTCACTGTCAGCCAAAAAATCATTCCAATGATTCAAATCAAAATCGCTCTTGTCACAAATTTGAAAAAAGGGAAGAAAGCCATTTTTTTCGAACTTGGCTAGAGTTTCAATCACGCGATTCAGGCACTGAAACATAGCTACTGGTTCACCTAATTTGAAAAGACAGAGAACAGATTGGAGGAAAAGAGAGATTTGAATGAACTCATCGTCATTATCATTTGAACTGTGTACGCTTTTACATTCATTCCTAAGATGGCAAAGCGCAGCTTCGATTTTGTCTAGAGCCTCCAAATACAACTTTTCATACACGGCAACATCTATCTCGAAGAAAAGAATGTAAATAACTGGGAAGAACTTTTCAAAATGCACTTTAAATTCAACATACAGTGTCGTGAAAGATGGGAATTTAGTTAGATACGCGTAATGCTGGTAAGCTTTCATGAAGTTCTCGCCATAGGGGGCTTTGAAAATCAAAGGTTCCGTTTCACTACTGAATTGAGATGATGTTTTACCAATACCTCTTATCAAGCAGGTGGATGAGAGCAAAGAAGCGGGTGAAGAAGAGACCAGGGAAGAAAACTTCTGACTACTGTACAGTCTGAGTTCGTGAAGGAAGATAATGAAGTTGAGGTAAAAAAAAGGCAGGGATGGCGAAGAAGTATTGGTGAAGAATGTGGAAAGCCCGCCAATTTCATCATTGAGAACAGAATTACAAGAGAGGGCAGGAGATGCCGGGTACAGATGATGGATGATTCCAAAGCAAACAAATTTTACGAATAAAAGTGGATCGGTTTCACTGAGGTGCAGAATGGAAGTTAATTTAATTTTTTTTATATCAGAAATATTGTCGTTAGATTCTTTTATAGTTACGTTGGAAGAAAACTTGAAGAGTCTACTTGTGCAGAAAAAAATTAAAAACTTTAGTAGAGAAAGTAATGTGTTTTCGTGCGGATAGAGCTTGAATTCAAAAATAATGGGCAGTAAACGACATATGATCATTTCTGCAATGAGATCATTTCCATGATTACTAACGGAAGCTTTCTCAGAGTCTTGGGAAATAAGTTTTGGAAAAGAAAGTAACTTTTGGCATAAATCTTCAATTTGAAAGGCTGTGAGACAATCAGGAAACACTTTAAAGAGTAAAAACATCAGATTAGAATATTTATAAATATCATTGTCATTATACTTCGCAGCAACCAAAATTACTAACCTTTTGATGTCATCAGACATCAAGGAAAACATAGTATGTTCTTCCGCTGCACAACAAAGCTCCTGGCCTTCGCTAAATAAGCTTACAAATTGTTCAACTTCATGAATCACTTCTTTGTGAAGAGAGAAAGAGTTGACAGATAAAAGATTTTTCAACAAGTCGAGAGCTTCTTTGTACTGTTTTTGACGCTTTGCAATGACATAAGACTCAAAAGTAATGTGAAAGGAATTTTTGAATAAAACTTTTGCCAAAATCAGCCAGCACTTTCCAGAATATGGACTTTCTTCAAAGCTAGAACACAACTTTCCAACAAACCAGTTGTTCTGACTTTCAATACTCTTGTCTGCCGATCCATTACTTCTCATTGAAGAAGAATTTCACATAAAAGTACAGGCAGACGATGGATGCTTGAGAGTGAATAAAAATAAAAATAAAGAGTGAATTAGATGAGGAATAAATTTACATGAAATCGTGCTTAAATTTTAGCAACTCCATGTTAATCTCAGGAGCATTATTCACACTCGGGTTATCCATATTGCGCATACCTGTGTTCATATTTGCTTCGAAGAGCGGAGAACAGCGCTGAATGTTTTTTATGATACTTTCTAAGTTGATTTCATTGAGGTGCAGGCAATGATTCAGCCCAAATGGGCCCACAGATATTCTTTTAACTTTGGAACAACTGGAGGGACAGTCGACTAATTTGCCTATCTTAGCACAAATATTGGTTAGAAAGATCACGTTTTCTTGAATGGTTGAAACTTCAATGGTGAAATACGGAGACTTAAATCTGACCAACTTGCAATCAAATAGAATGGGTTCACAGCATAGTTTGAAAGTATTTTTGGCAATCAAATCAGAGTTTTCCCGTTCATGTTGTGCAAGGAGATAAGTCACAGCTCTCAAAATCGTTGACTTTTTAACAAAGCTAACATCGTTGACTTGCAAATAATCATTCAACGGAGGACTCCAAACAGCATTTTCAGATGTGACTAGACCTAACTTAGCAGTTAACTCGTACTTTTTACAAGGCTGCTTAAGGCTATCCCATTCTTTGAAGAGACCATATCGATTGTTGATGCCGAAGGCGAACACACCAGAAATAAAAGGACTTGCAGGACTTATCGTGGTGAGATAAATATCTTCACTCAAATATCGAGGTCCAACAGCCAAGATATGGTCAGACAGATCACTCTCCACAGATATTCTGGGTAGAGAAGCATCGCATATTCCTCTTTCGATAAGACTATTTATGACCACTATTTTACGAGGAGGTCTAACTTCAAGACTATTCAGTTCGTCAACAAGTTTGCTTTTAATGCCATCAAGCAACCTGGATTTGCTTACTTCATAAGGCTTGAAAGCACAAAAAACTCCATTCAAGTATCTCCACACTGTAGGAGCATACGATGTATTTACTGCCAAGGACATTCAGCCACACCCAACCTTACAATTTACACCAATTCTCCATCACGCTTTTCTTAGTGCTGAAATAATTGTCTAGAATATTTTATAAATAGACATATTAGTGACGGGACGATTAATCGGAAATATCGGCATTTTTTTAATATGGTCATTTTCGCCCCCCCCCCCCCCAGATGTGCGCCCCTGAGCTCAATCACTTTTGAAAAAAAGAATCACTTTACTTCTAACAATGAGGAAAATCCAGTCAGAGCTACCACTTGTAATCAAACAAAAATCAAAGAATCTTTTTTCTTCAAAGTTTTTCTCTACAGAAAATACAACCTTAGTCTCATACGTTCCCAAAAAATATAAAAGCGTTGTTCTACTGAGTACTTTGCTCAAAAATGGTGAAGTCACTGATAGAAACGATAAAAAACTTTTCTTAAAAAGTTCTTGAGTCTTGACTATAATAAAACAAAGAGTGTTGTAGACACTATGGATCAAATAATTTCTAATTTCACGTGTAAAAGAAGAACAAAGAGGTGGCTGGTGGTTGTTTTTGAATTTCCCGTTTTAATGCTTTCATAATTTGGTCAGAAGTTGATCCTCAATGCGGTAAAGCATTTTCAAACACAAAAAGGCGGAAACTCATAGGAGTTTTGGGTGGTGATCTCATCAAACCTTCAATATCAATTCGCAAATTTATGCCAAGATGTGAAAACGCTACTCGAATAGTGAACACAATACCAGAGAAATGTTCAGTTTTACCAGTCTAAAGGCAAATCAAAAGGAAACATGCTCGGATTGTCCTTTATGATGATAATAATAATAATAATAATAATAAAACAAGCATTCCTATTATGGCTCAAAGTGCCATAACTTTTTGTGCAAAAAACATGTGATTTATTTGTGCAAAGGTTGTACATAGCTGTTTTTAAAACCTTGAAATATATTTTAATAAAATTTCCTTGATTTTTACTCTGTATTGATAAAATCGCCAATCCGTCATATTGACCCGAAGTACTTAAATCTTCTTTTTTTGAAGTAAATTGAAGGGTTAAGTGCAATTATGTTAAGATACAATTATGGGGCCTTATTTCCCAAACTTTTAAAGCTTCATTTTGTGACATATACCTCAGGGGCGCACATCCTAAAAATTATTGGGGGGGGGCGAAATTTTTTTATTGCAATTTTCAAAATTAGTGGTCTAAAAATACCACGGGAGACCAAATATTCAAGCAATCCGTTAAAAGGTCCTCAGACATTTCGCCCCATTCTTTTTATAAGACAATTCGCCCCATTATTTTCATAAGACAGTTCGTCCCATGCACAATTCGCCCCATTATTTTCATAGGACAATTCGATCCATTATTTTCATAAGACATTTTGTCTCATGGACAATTCGCCCCATTATTTTCATAAGACATTTTGTCTCATGGACAATTCGCCTAACTATTTTCATAAAACAATTTGCCCCATTATTTTCATAAAATAATTCGCGTCCTAATTTTCATAAGACGATTTGCCTCATGCTCAATTTGCCCCATTATTTTTATAAGAGAATGCGCTCTATTATTTTTATAAGACAATTCTTTCCATTAAAAATTTGCTCTATTTTTATAATACAATTCTTGCCATAGACAATTTACTCTATTTATGCAGATCAATTAGCGCTATTGTTTTATAAAACCGTTTTTTCAATTTTTTTGACTCTTTTGCGCTTTTTTCATAAGACTATTTTTCGTAAAACGGTTTGGCATATGAACGTTTTGCCTAATACCACAACTCATCTCAATAAAAATAGCTATATTTTAATTTTATTTAGTTTTTTGAATAATTATTTTTTGAAAGCCAGTTATTTTATAAATGAAACAAGTATTTAAAATTTTTAAACAAAATAAAAATTAATATCTTGTAATTGTAATATCATTGTAATGATCTTTTTCTTCAATTTCATCATCAATAATTTAAAATTATTTAAAAGTGATAAAAAAATTAACAGATAAAATAATTAATTTGAAATAATTTAATAGAGATAAAATAAACAAGAATATAAAATTTTTTAATAATTTTACACATAATAAACAAAGATGGATGAAACAAATAGCCTATGAGACAATTTGTACATGGGGCGAATTGTCTATGGGGCGAATCATCTACGGGGCGAATTGTCTATGGGGCGAATCATCTACGGGGCGAATTGTCTATGAGGCAAAATGTATGTCGACCCTTTAAAATAGAGTGTATTCAGCGCATAACTAAAGTCCTAAATTTATAAGACTACTTTATTTTTTTTTTACAAAATTTGTGGATTTAAATACTATACTTCCAGCGAAAATATTTTAATTAAGTTTGCAGAATATACACTAGTTTAAAAAAATCCAAAATTGTTAGGGGGTGGAATAGGCTTTTCATTTGAAAAATGAAGTAGTCTACCAGGCACATTACAGGAATTGATGAAAGGATATTTGATTCATAGAGAAAACAAATAACTGAAGGTTAGATACTTTTATGAGTGAATGTAGTCTAAAGGCAAAGAGTCTACTAGACACCCTGCGATGTTTATATGAAAAAATGTGATTGATTCAGGGGCAAGGGTATAAAATGAAGTTATAATTGTGCAAACAAAAATAAAACAAAAAATTAAGATCGCATTATTTCATTTTACTCAGCATCATTCAAAAATAGTTTAAAGGCTAAATTGATACAAGCCACAAAAAGTAAAATAACTTTTAACATTTTGCAATAATTTGCCTTTTATAATAAATTTTAAGGAAAAAAAGTTTATCAGAAAAAGTTATAGAGCTTCAACAAAAACTAAAAAATTTTAGGGTAGAACTTAAGTTAATAATTTTTTAATTGTTAATACACTAATGGACTTAGCACGGAAGCCTCTGGATTCGATTCCTCATTGATACGAATTTGTTCATAGTTTGACATAAGCGGTACATCAGTGCCTTGTCAACAAAAATACACCCGCTGTACCTTACCTTTTACTTAAAATTGAAAAATTTGCTACATAATTAACATAAGAGAGAAAGGAAAGGAAATAAACTAATAAAGCAATTTTCACTATTTTAAAATGGGACCGTCTGTTCTCAGAATAATTTCAAAATAATAGGAGGCATAAAGATTTTAATAATTTTATCTCTTAATTTTTTAGAATTGTCCATGAGACAAAATATCTAATGAAAATAACGGGGCGAATTGTCCATGAAACAAAATGTCTTATGAAAATAATGGAGCGAATTGTCCATGGGACGAATTGTCTTATGAAAATAATGGGGCGAAATGTCCGAGGACTAAACTAACATAAATCAAAGTATACCAGAAAAGAAAACCATTGCGTTTTTTTGAATATTTGTCTACAAATAAAATTCTGACAGCTGTCATAAATAATAGATCAAGTACATTTTTAACAACTGAAACGTTTTGTTTCGATATTATATTTTTACTATAATAATCAACAAATTTTCTTTAAAAAAGGTATTTGATTATGTACAGTGTTACTTATAAAATTTAACAATCGAACATAAAAGATATCTCTGCTCAAATATTAAGAAAATAGAGTATTCTTGCTTTTAACCCGAATAGCTAGTCAAAATATTCATTCCCAAATAGCTATTAAAAAAATTTCTTGACTCGAAAAAATAAAAGTTTTCAAATGTAATAAAGGTAGTGATAAAGATTAAATGACCTTTTTTGAAAAAAATTCTTAGCGCGAGTCTAACAATATTCATTGATATAAGACTGTAACAATTGGAAACTATTTTAATATAACTCTAAATGCAAATTAGATAGAAGCAGTGGTGTAACCAGAAAAAAGTTAATGGGGGGGGGGGGGGGGGGGCAAAATTTAAAAACAAAAAAGGTGAGCAACATTTTGTATACTTTCTTGATCCTTTCATTGGAGAAATTTTCAAAAACTGATATCGCACAAGTTGCATGGGGCACCATGCGGTACATAGGAGAGTGGGCACGGCACCTCATGCCCAGCTTAGCTACATCACTGGAGAGAAGAGAACTGAATGAGATAGGAGAGCTTAACAAGAGAAGAGGGCTTGAATTAAAGAAGAGAGCTTGAGTTTTAGCAGAGAAAGCGGAAGAGAAAAACAGAGGAGAGAAAGAGAAATAGAATCACTGTGACAGAAGATGAGAAAATCTAGTGGATCATCAACATGTGTTTGCCCAAAAATACTATAAAGAGGAGACACTGTGATAAACATTGTGTCTTATTGTGTGCATATTGAAGCAATTGATTATTATTATATAGATCTCACGCATCGTCTGTAAAATATGTTCGATAGGAATTTCAGAGCAGCTTGGCATGTGATGTTTGATTAGGCAAGCGGCTATTCCTCGCCAAGAGACATTTCTCGCCATCCACATTAGGAGATGGATGAGATATAGTGATGAATTATACATTTTTCTTTCTTTTGATCGTGCCGCTTTCACACTACCACTCGATTTCTTGCCACATGATAGTATTATTTTTCTCATCACTTTTCACTCGTTTCTTTCGCAACTAATATTTTCCTTATCACTTCTCTCTCGTGTCTCTCGCAACTATTATTTTTCTCATCACTTCTTCTATATCTAGCGGCATCACAAACCATTCAGCAAACACAATGCACAAACTCACTTTTATAAACATTTATAATTCACATTTTTAATTTGATTCTACGCAAATCATATTATTTTTTAAATATTAGATATATTTTAAGATATACTATTAAATTTATAGATTTAGTTGTAAAATATTTTTTAAATATACCTGAAAATGTTTCATGAAGGATTTAAGTTTTACAAAAGAAGGGAAGATAGTGATAATATTGCTATTACTGCAGTAAAAGTTCTAGTTGTCCTGGTGAGAGAATATTTTTTTAAGTTTGTCTGATCTTAGTAGCTTTTGCAACTATAATCATACAATACACAAAGTTTAGTTTTATAACTTTATCTGGTCTACCTTTTTCGCTATCAAATTTAGCAAATATTGGCACGTGCTCGTTCATCTTGCTAATTATTTAAAAAAAAGCACAAAATGATAATAATTCATGGCTATATAAACTGCACAAAATTTTTATTTCTACAATCCATAACCGTTGTGGGAAAAAATCTTGCCCAAGTATTCTCAAAATTTTGAAATCATAAAAAATATTATTTTTATCTATACTCAACAAATGTTTATTTAATAATAGAACTAAGTATAAATGCGATGTTTTTTCAGTTTTAGTTGCATTTATTTTTTTAATTTTCTTTCAAATAAAATAAAGCAAAAATAATATGAATTTGAATATTTCGTATATTTTTAATCAGTTTTTCATTGATTTATAATTGTTAAATGATATTGTTTAAAAAAAATTTATTTTGTGCTTTTCGTATTATACAAAATTTTATTAAAGTTAAAATTAAAAAGTAATTATTTTTAGTTTTTCCTATAAAAAATGAAATATGACGACTCATAAATAGAGGAACATAAGTGTTCTGAAGTGTTAGCATCCACTTTTCTAAAGTCGGTCAAGTGAAGCACTACAGTTCGGTAAACATAACTATAAAATTATTTTAAGAGTCAAGCTGAACGATTATACAAATCCAGATTTGATAACAAAGAAATTTTTTTGCAAAATAATAGGTATGGTTCGAAAAGTTTCAAAAAATCTCACCACATAGGAAAGAGAACAGTTGATAATATCTTGCGGCAAAGATATCATATTGAATGTGCTATGAAGTTCTGAACTTGAATGTTTGAAGCATATCTTGATGTCAAATGATACCGTTAGAAGGCTAATAGGAGATGTCCGATGACATCAGGTGATTTTATTGATTTGAAATTCGATTTTCAACTTTTTTGCAATTCAGCTTGATGAAACTATTGATTGAACGTGCAAGATGTATGTAACAAGCACCTGGTAGACAATTTTTTGCTTTACAAAACTCTTAGGAGTAGAACCAGTGCAAGAGAAATATTTGACAAGGTGGGCAATTTTTTACAGCACATGTTAAGCCAGAACATTCACTTTGAGTGTGTACTGACCTGTGCTTTAGCAATTATTTGTTCTAGTTCTTATACTCTGATTAAACAAAAATCTCCAGGTGTAATTGGTACCCAGTGCGGTATTCATCGCCAAGCCTTAATAATGATAAACCATGCCTGATGAGTTGAAAAGTGTTCTCAATGAAGTTATTAAAACAGAGTATTTAATTGAAGGAAATGCCTTTAACTCTTGTTAGTTTCAGAGTTATGCGAAGAAAATGATTCGAAAACTCTTGCTGTACTCAAACGTGAGGTGGCTTTCCAAACGAAAAGTTTCGAAGCGATACTATGGAAAGAAATGCAGCAATTTTTGCAAAGGAAACTAGACATGCATGTAGAATTTTCTGATCTCTATTTTCATATATTCCTATGATTTTTAGTGAACATATTTGAATCTATGAATTCCCCTTGGGCCATGTACTCCATTGTAATAAAAAATTGACAGCTTTTGAAATGAAGATGGAATAATGGCATTCTTAAACAAGAAAAATTTTGCTAGATTTTCAAACATATTTGTTGATGAAAATAAAATTTTGATCAAAAAAGATGTCCTGGAGGCCATAAAACACTATGTAGCATATCTTAGTCAAGAAATTTCTCCTTATTTTCCTAATCTACTACAAACATTTGAAAAATACTATCAATTTTTCAAAACTACCATAATAATCTCAATTAGTATACTGGGCCCAGAGGAGGGGCGCACATCCTCAAAATTATTGGGGGGCGAAATTTTTTTCTTGCAATTTTCAAAATTAGTGGTTTGGAAATACCACGGGAGACCAAATATTTAAGCAATCCTTTATAGAGTGTATTCAGCGCATACCTAAAGTCCTAAATTTATAAGACTACTTTATATATTTTTTTCAAAATTGGTGAATTTAAATACTATACTTCCAGCGAAAATATTTTAATTAAATTTGCATATCGAATATAATACGGAGAAAAAATGCCCCCAGTAAAAGTGCCCTCGAAAAAATGCCCAACACAAAAAATTATTAATTAAAATTTTAAAAAAGATATGTCAAATAAAGATTTTTTTTAAAAAAAAGTTAACTTTTCATCTAAAACATTTAAAATTTAATTAAAGTAAATTAAAAAACTCAGCATACGACAATTTTTTAAATACAAAAATTTTTTTTATAAAACAGCAAATATTTTTGGAATTTGTATGTATCAGAACACTTTCTAAATATAATTTGTATTTTAATTGATTTTAAGAACACATTCCACAAATCTGCACCTTTGCTATTGTTTTCAAGAACTTTATAAAGAAAAAACCCTATAGATTAAGAAATTTTAGAAATTTAGCCTTTCAAAACAGTACCAAATAAAAATATTTATATAATTAAAAAAATCCTGAAAATAAAAAATTAGGGGGCATTTTTTCTTACTTTTTAATTGGGGGCATTTATTTCGGGGGCATTTTTTCTGGGGGCATTTTTACCTACAACCATCGAATATACATTAGTTTAAAAAAATCCAAAAATGTTAGGGGGTGGAATAGGCTTTTCATTTGAAAAATGAAGTAGTCTACCAGGCACATTACTGGAATTGATGAAAGGATATTTGATTCATAGAAAAAACAAATAACTGAAGGTTCGATAGTTTTATATGAGTGAATGTAGTCTAAAGGCAAAGAGTCTACTAGATACCCTGCGATGTTTATATGAAAAAATGTGATTGATTCAGGGGCAAGGGTATAAAACGAAGTTATAATTGTGCAAACAAAAATAAAACAAAAAATTAAGATCGCATTATTTCATTTTATTCAGCATCATTCAAAAATAGTTTAAAAGCTAAATTGATACAAGCTACAAAAAGTAAAACAACTGTTAACATTTAGTAATGATTTGCCTTTTATAATAACTTTTAAGGAAAAAAAGTCTATCAGAAAAAGTTATAGAGCTTCAACAAAAACTAAAAAATTTTAGAGCATAACTTAAGTTTTTTGAAAACTCATTTGATGTATCCCCTACAGCATACTCTATGGGTGGCATGGCAGGTTGGTTGAGATGATGGTCATAGCACGGAAACCTCTGGATTCGATTCCTCATCGATACGAATTTGTTCAGAGTTTGACATAAGCGGTACATCAGTACCTGGTCAATAAAAATACATCCGCTGCACCTTACCTTTTACTCAAAATTGAAAAATTTGCTACATTTGTCCATGAGACAAAATGTCTTATGAAAATAACGGGGCGAATTGTCCATGAAACAAAATGTCTTATGAAAATAATGGGGCGAATTGTCCACGGGACGAACTAATAAAAACCACTAAGCTAAAGAATTCAACATTCCTCTTAATACTTTATCAAGCTGGTTGAAATCTTCTTCTAAAATCAAAGGAAGCTCATGCATCAACGGATTTAAGCGTAGAAGAATCCGTCAAAGTAAGTTCCCAGATGTTGAAGAAGCACTTTTTTCATGGATTAAGCAAGCTCGAATTCAAGGTATTCCTATATCTGGAGCAATACTGCAGGCAAGAGCAACGAAACTTGCGAGAGGTATGCAATATAATGATTTCAAGTGTAGTGAAGGATGGCTGAACAGATTTAAAGGTAGAAGATACGATATAAGTTTTAGAGTTATCAGTGGTGAAGGTAATAGCGTAAATATGGAATCAGTTAGTACTTGGATCAATACTACACTTCCTTCAATACTTGAGAAATATTCCCAAAATGATGTTTATAATGCTGATGAATTCGCATTATTTTATAAACTTCTGCCCTCAAAATCTTTAACTTATAAAGAAGAAAGATGTTTTGGGGGTAAACTATCAAAAGAAAGAATCACAGTTTTAGTGTGTTCTAATGTATCTGGAACGCATAAGTTACCTGTTTGTGATCGGCAAATCACTGAAACCAAGATGTTTTAAAGGAGTCAAATCTCTTCCTACCGAATATACAGCAAACAGACGTGCTTGGATGAATGAAAAAACTTTCTCAAGCTGGCTCAATAGAATTGACCAGTTGTTTAAATCTAAAAATCGTAAAATAGCCCTATTTTAGATAATGTGGCTTCTCACACAAAACAAGCGCTCAGTAATGTTGACTTATATTTCTTACCTCAAAATGCTACTTCTAAAACTCAACCAATGGATAAAGGGGTGATCAGGAATATAAAAACGTACTATCGTCGTTTTTAAGTTGAAAAAAATTTTTTCAGATGTGTTTGACTGCATTGCAAAGTTGGAGAATCATATAGAAAAATTACAGAAAAATAAGCTTGTACAACGCACAATTAAAGATTATTTTACCGTCAGAAATTTATGATTTGATTGATTTTAGTGAATATAAAAAATAATTTTTAAAATTTATGAAGCCCAAACTTCATTTATAGCACTATCATTTATCTCGAACTTCTTTTGTGTCGAAGCTTTTTATGTTCCCTTTGAGGTTCGACACAACGAGATTTTACTGTATTTGATTTGTGGATTTAGGACTTGATTGTTTAAATTCGCCCCTTCGCCCGACTTCAAGTACAGGGGTGATCAAGCGAAGCGTGAGGGGCAAAATTGATTTTAATTGGGCCGAGACTATAAGAAAGTATATAGACTATAAGAAATAAATCAGGGGGAGGGGGGGGGGGCAAAGCTCCGCCCCTGCCCTCTTATCGACATGCCTGGTTACAGCAATTAAAACCCTTTAAGCTTTAAATTATATAGCTCAAAAATGTATGGGCTCTTGTTCAAATTACTGGCTACATGATTGCCTCTGATCAGATGTAGCTAAAATTTGCATTTATATGAAAGAATGGACGTTAATGAAAAAAAAGATTTTAAATATCCATTCTAAGACTTAAAATCTTAAAACATGAAAACAAATATGGAAAATCTACTCACAAGACAAACAAGTCTTTTAAATGCTTCGATTGAGCGCCCCTGAAAGAGAGTTACCCGATAGTAATGGTAGTATTGGCTATTGATTCAGCCACTCTGTGTTTGATTCTTAATCGTGACATCTCTATATCAATGTATTGCGATATGATATTGATTTACAGATGCTGAGTCGTATTCAAAAATACTTATTTTTTTCAATAAAGTTTCAAAATATATTAAAAGGCATTATAATTTAATTATTAAAAGAATATTCCTCACCTGCTAAATTATTTTTTTATAATCTATTAATTAGCTCATTTTTTATACACAGAAAAGAAGGACTTAAAATCAACCATTAAAAAAACTTGAAAAATTTGATACTTTACAAGATGAAGCATAATTCGAAATATCTTGATCGCTTAGATTTGTATCTTTATGGTTAAAATTATTATCCTCCTCAGATGAATTACTATAAATCGCAATTTTACACAAAAATGAACAGAGACAAGTAAAACAAAAAGCACAAAGAGCACATTTTAAGTTTTTAAAAAAGGTAAGAAAGATGATGTTAAAATCAAAGCGTCAAATGATATTTTAAGATAAAAAACTGAAAAACAAGTACATTTTTTAGAATTTATTTGTTCAAAAACATCACAACGTCTGTTCGATGTTTTTCAACAACAGGTTCGAATCAGAGGCAATCTGAAACATCGCTGTATAACATATAATATATATTACAATATATAACATTGCAAAAAAGAAGACTACAATTCGTAGTTTGTTTGGAAAAATTTTTTTTTTAAAAAGTTTATAAAAATCACCTAGAAAAAGAAAAATCAATTTTGATTTTAATAAAAAATGAACTACTGTAAATAATATAATGGGGCATAAGTGGATAAGCTCATAAGTCGATCCTACTTTTAAAATTATGTAGTAAAGCGTAAAAAATAAATAATTTTTTATTTACAAAAATACATTTATCAATGTAAGTTGGTTACCATCATTGATCGAATTCTTCGCTGTCACTGTCAAGAAATAGTTTCTCATGTCATTTCATCATCGTAAAATTATCGCTTTCGTTATTATTTTCCTCTGGGCTTACACATCACCTCATCCTCTGTTCCGTATAAAACATTAGAAATACAGCATTTTTTAAAAGCATGTTCTACCGTTGCCAAAGATTGGATTCCATGCCACGATTGCACTACTCACTGCCAAAGTTTCTAGCCAGACTTAGTCTAGGACTTCTCTACCTCAATCATCCATCGACCATTTCTGACAAATTAAAACGCTTGTAAGACCTAAACTTTCATTCCTTCTTTATCGATACATCCATCTTTAGGGTGGCATTGAAGTACAAGATGAGAAAACTTTCTTTCGGCCTTGTTTTTCGATTGAAAATTAGCATGGTTTTAGCCTTGTACCATCAGTCAAACATGATAAAACCACTGTAAAGACAGTTTTCTCATGATCAGTAGTTTTGATTAGGCTTGTATTTTCGCCTTTTTGTCAGACTGATGTGTAACTTATTGATGCAATAAAGAGATTGCAATAAAAGCTCAATTATAAACTGTAATATTCAAATTTAACAGAGAAAGTCATTTCTCTCTTTTTACATTTGAATATAAGACTCATTTTAATTATTATGTTTGAATATACTTTACACCCTATCTCTTTCTATTAAAACTTGTTTGCTTTCTTATTTGAATATTGTCACTATGTTACAAATTGTCCATACACTTATTCATATTTCATTATATATAACCTTTCAACGCTTCATTAAAAATTTTATCTCATCCAATAAACTTGTTAAAACTTTTTCTTATTTAGACGATGTGATTATTTGTGGCAGATCTTTTGAGGAACATAACCACAATCTAAAGTTATTCCTTGAAGCAATTAAAGCAAGATCCCTCAAGATCAACTGGGAAAAAAGCAAATTTTCCTTAACGTGCATATAATTCCTTGGATACGAGATTAGCAACGGGCAAATGAAACCAGACCAAGATCGAGTGAAACCTTTGATGGAGATGCCCATACTAAAAAATAATGCTGAACTAAGGAGAATGATGGGATTTTTCTCATACTATGCAAAGTGGATTCGTAACTACTCAACTAAAATACAACCCCTTACTAAAGTTTCATCCTTTCCCTTGGACACAGAGCAAAGAGAAGTAATACAGTCCTTGAAGGAAGAGATCAAAACTTCAACCCTATGTACAGTCGAACATGGCAAGCCCTTTGTCGTGGCGGCAGATGCTTCAGAGAAACCAATTGCTGCTTGCCTTCTACAAGAATGAAGACCGGTTGCTTTTTTTCTCAAAAACGCTCAACTCAGCCAAGAAAAATGCTCATATTGTGGAGAAGGAAGCTTATGCTATTATCGAGGCCATTTGGCATTGGAAACACTTCCTAGTTGGACAGCATTTCACAGTGGTGACGGACCAGAAAGCTGTTTCTTACATATTCGATAGACAAGGTAAAAGCAAAATCAAAGCAATAAAATGCTTCGTTGGCGCCTGGAGTTAGCTTCTTTCTTTTTTGACATCAAGTATCGTCCAGGAATTCAAAACATATCAGCTGATGCATTATCAAGATCCTGCTCTATCACTAAATATGAACTAGATTTGCGAGAACTGCACAACCGATTGATTCATCCCGGAGTCAGAAGAATGTATCACTTTGTAAGGGAAAATAATTTGCCCTTTTCAATGGAGGAAATCAAGGTCCTAACAAATAACTGTCAAGTTTGCTGCAAGTGTAAGCCAAGATTTTACAGCTCTGGTAATCATCACATTATTAAGTCCACTAAACCGTTTGACAGACTGTCAATTGACTTCAAAGGTCCCTTGCCATCAGAAGGGAAAAACAAGTATATTCTTACCATTATAGACGAATATTCAAGATATCTTTTCGCCTACGCTTGCAAAGACCTGTCACCAGGTACTGTTATTAGTTGTTTACAGGATTTGTTCACAATGTTTGGGCATCCAAAATATATTCATTCTGATAGAGGTAAGTCGTTTCTTTCGAACGAACTTAAATCATTTCTTTTAGGCAGAGGAATAGCTTCTACTTTTACAACCGCGCACAATCCTCAAGGAAACTCCCAGTGTGAACGTTACAACGGAATATTATGGCGAACTATAACTCTAGCAACTGAAACTCTGGGCTTACCCATCGAAAAGTGGGAAGTTCTCCCTGACTGTCTCAACGTATTAAGAATTCTTCTTAACACGTCAACCAACCAAACGCCGCATGAACGAATTTTTACGTTTGAAAGAAATGCGATAAACCCACAACTTCCTTCATGGCTTGTTGATTCAAAGACGGATCTTTAAAAGACATGAATAAAGCACTCAAAGCTCAACTTGTGTAAATTTATAGTATCTAAGGATAAAGGACTGCAGAAATATATTTGATTATAGGTTTTTGAAGTATGGCCATTTTCTCTATGACTTTTTAGCGGTTTCCTTGTTTTCAGAAATATTCAGTTGGAAGGAGTAAAAACAGAAAAAACAGACTATCAAAAGGATAGAAGTATTATTCTCTCTAATAGAAAAGATTCTTTGACAAAATGATTCAAGACCTTGGATAGCGCAAAATGTATCTATATTTGATACAATGAAATGGCCAGAAAGGGAAGATAATATCAGATTTCGGAGATGTTGAGCTTGAGCAATTAGTACAACATTTGAAAACACTTTTATCTGTACTTTCTTTGCCCAACAGCGCCCGGAATATTTTAAAACGTTTTATTATACAAAAAAATTTAATTTATGATGTAATTAAAACATTTATATCAAATAAAGGAATTTTTTAAGTTTGGAGAAAAGAATAAAAAAAACTAAAAAAAATAAAAATATCCTATTTATGGGATAATGGGCACAATTACTACAAATTTGATAAAAAAGTAAAGAAAAAAGTTACGAAGCATAAATTTTTTAATTGGAATGAAAATCTTTAAAACAACTTTCATGTAAAGAAGCATCACAGCGAGTACAGTATTTTTTTGTCTTTTTTTGCAAAAAATACACTGACGTTGCGTACTCCTCGATGCAATGTAATGATTTACAGAGGAAAACGAATTTCATCTGGTACATTACTTTTTATTATTTTATTTTTTGAAGGTCCATCTTTGTTTTTTGTTCGTGAAATTAGAAGAAATATAAGACAGTGTAATTTTTCTTCTAAAGTCAAGCAGAGAAACTTTCATTTTTATGAGAAAGTTGGTAAAGTCTCCATGCGTTCACCAAAGCTACATCTATCATCTGCGTGAAGATTGACCACCACCATTTTTAGAGCGAATGCGTATTCTATAAAGACTTATCATTTTGTCCAATAAATCCACTCCACCCATATTAGCATTATAATTTGATACTAAGCGTGGTCCTGCAGCTAGTGATGCTGTAAATGCAACCAATCATTTTCAAATATAAACTTCTATGCTGCAACGCGACATTAATATTGCAAAAATGTTTGCAATATTAACAAAAATGAGCGCAACATTAATAAAACAATTAAAAAAATTTGGTTTTATAAAATTGCTGTTTCTGCCATTATCCCATTAATCGGATGACGGCGTATATCGGCAAAAAATAAAACAAATTTTGATTACAAAGAATTCTAGTCAATTATATTTTATGCATTCAAATGTTTTCTTAATTTTTAGTATGGTGTTTAAAAAAGAAGACTTATTTTTATGAAGCTGTAAATTTTTTATCAACTTAATAAAAAGTTACAAAAATATCCTATTATAAACCGTAAAAAAATTGAAAAAATGCATAAATATGAAAAAAATTGCCTGTCAACATTAAAGACATTTTGAAGATTTATTATTGGTTTTTTAACTTTAAGGTTAACATCCCATTTTTGGGATAATGGGCAATATTGGGTGGAGCTTCTACTCGATGAGTGACATAGGTTAAAGCTACTAGGAAAAAATCAATCCTTGTAACACCTTAGCCAAAAGGCGTTGCTAGTTGAAGGATTCCCTCTTTTACCAAATTCATCTGCTAGTTGTGTAGGCAAAAAAATAGCTTATCACTTTTCTAGTTTAACTATATTTTTTGTGTAAAAGATGTATAAGGAAACCTCTATGTATGTCAGAGGCAAAATTTCTATGCCGACTAAATTCTAAACAATATTACAGGGCTATTTTAAATATACAAAATATTTAGTTAAATTCCTAAAAAACAATTCCACTATATCTATTCACCAACCACTCACCTATTTCACCAAAATGGCCATCTACATAACCCTTATTCACAGTGGCGGATCCAAAAATTTCTTACAGGGCGGCCGAAATCGATTTAATTTTTTTGCAATTTTGCTGTCTTCAAAGAATACGACAGCTGTATTATGTTTTAGAATCACTAATTACCTATGTTTTCATATTTTTAACATTATTTAGCCATGAATAAATTGCAAAAATGTATTTTTTATACATGTAAGAATAATTTTCCAAGCCATTTTTCATAAAATTACTAGGCCCATTAGGTCTCCCCCTTGGATCCGCCACTGCTTATTCAGAACACTTTTGTGTAAAATAGACATTTTAAATGATTTTGACAAAGAAATTGCCCCGGAGCGCCATTTCATTGCCACTGACGTCAACTCAGCAGAGCTTAAGATGGAAACTGAGGACTTTCAAATGTTTTTGAAACCTCGGAAGGAAAAACCTGCAAACGCTATGGAGTTACTTGGTTTCCTGTCCTCGCACTCAAGACTCTGTCCGAATCTACAAGTGGCTCTGAGGATCATGCTGACAATTAGAACTTCTATTGCATCCTGTGAAACATTCAGCAAGCTAAAACTTATAAAGTCCGACCTAAGGAGCACTATGGGGTAAGACCGCCTACAAAGACTGGCTTTTATGAGCATTGAGAAAGAATTTCTCGATTGTGTTGATTTTAACGAAGTCATCGATAATTTTCTTGCTGCTAAAACACTAAAAATGAACATCTAATGAAGACTGTCTTCGACTCAGTCAGTATATATCTGAAAATAAAAAGGTGAGCATTTTTTTTCTATATCATTCTTTAAGACAGAATGGGGTGGGAATGAGTGAGAAAAGAAAGAGCAAGGGGTGAGGAGCTCCATTCAGGACATTTGCCCTGGGGCGCCACGATTCCTTGATACGGCCCTGTCTATAAGCAATACCACAACGAAAAGTAGGTATACATTTAAATGATATATTAGTGCTTGATTGAGCACTAATCATATTAAATAATTTAACATAACTCAAATAAATCTAAACAACCCTACAAGTCACGAAATTATTTTGTTTATATTTTAAAGAAAATACTTAGTAAAATTTCATATTTGCTATGATGTAAAAGAAGCGCAAAAAAATATTAAAAAAATAAACAATTTTTATATTTCAGTATAATTTTATTTTAGAAATTTTTGAAAGAGAATAATGAAATTAAATTACTATAGAGCCTCCGCGAATAAATGTTCGTCATACTCATGGGCTTCAGAGTACGAGTTTGAGAACTATGATATCGAAATTGATTATTTATGTTCTGAAATAAAGTACTTTGTATTTATTTCAGTTGCTCATAAAAAATCAACTATTATATACTTACATATTATAAAAATATAACAATTATATCGATTCCCACCTACTTCCACTTAAAAATCTAAGGAAACTAAATTAAAAAGTTAATTGATAATGGCATAAAATTTGTTTATTGAAAAACTCTTATCAAACCATAAATAAACCTAACAAAGTAACTAATATTCTACTAAATTTTTACAATACAAATTTTTACACAATACTTAAGAAGAAATTAAAGAAAAACACGCTCTTATCAAAAAGATAAAATTGGTAAGATAAATCTTTGATGATTTAAGTTAAATGAAAATAAATTCGAAGCAACAAATGTCAAAAAATAAATGCAGTAGACACATATATTTCAGTAATGAAAATTAATTCGAAATTTAATTGATTTTTTTAATTTAAATCATTCATTTTAATCAAAACAAAGAATCATCTCTATAAAAAAACTAAGAATTAGTTTATATTTGAGTATCTCAGATTACCTAGCTCTAACAATACTTTGAAATATTGATCCATAAAATATTGGAATGATCACTTATCAAACTTGGACACTGAGAATTTGACACTTAAGACGTTTAAATCATTTATTACATCAAATTAATCTATAGAAAATATCAATCATGTATCTTAAAAAAGTGTTATATTTGTTCCTTCTAATAATTTTATTATCTTATAATTCTTCATTTATTCTATTATGCATATATAATATATATAAATATTCATTTTTGTGTCTTTTTTCTTTAATTTTTATTATATATTCTTATACTAAACTACTTTTTGTATAATTATTACATATATTTAGTTTACTTTGTATAATTAAAAATATAATATAAACTTTTTTTACAATTCTTATATCTATATTATAATTTTAAATGCTTATGTTATATTTACTATCCACTAATGTTGTGCTTACTATTTACTAATTTAATTGAAATGTTAGAAAGCTATCTCGCAGCTGATTTGGCTTTTTTGCTTTCTGACACATCTATTTCATAAAAAAGATCTTCAAACTCATCGTATTCCCTACGCTGCATATTCCATCATATAATTCAAAATCCTTGTCAAATGTTTGCAATTATCGAGTAAGAAGAACCTAAATCTTGTTTTTTTGCCGTCTTTATAAATAATAATAAACTTCTTCTTATTCTTATATTTGAGAAACATGGAGCATATTCTATATTTTAAATAAAATAGAATACTTATATCAAATTTATAAAATTAATTATAAAAAAGAATCAAAAGGAAAAAGTAAAATTTCCTCTAAAAATGCAATCTCCAAATTTCAAAGAAATTTTTTGTTCCAAATAGGAAATTCTTGCGATTATTGTCAAAAAGCAGGATTCCTTAGTTTACGACTTTAAATACATAAAATATTTTTTATTACTATTTTAATAAATTTTATGCCTCATTTTTAATATTTTTTAGAAATGTAAAGATGGATATCAGAAGATTCTTAAAATGTACATCTGATATTGCTGACAACACTAAAGACACCCAAAGTACATTGGAGACGTATACTAAATCAGCAGGGTAGAAGAAATCATAACAATTGGGTACCCACAGAAAAAAATTAAATGCCGCCAACATCATTTGCAAAAATGATCAATGACTTGCACCATTCTATTTGTCAACACCATAGCATATTTGACCAATGATGAAAAATATGAACTTCTGAACACATATGTCCCTTCAGCAGTGATTACAACTATCAAGATTCAATGAGCTCAAGTTCTTTTCGCCGACCATTGATAAACCAATATTCCCTACGGTTGGCTTACTCAAGGCCTTTGAAAGTGGTCTTTTCTAACACTGTGTCTTGTTCCCTCACTCAGTGCCACGAGGTCTAATGGCTGAATTAATTTTGATACTTTTCTAGAGGCTTTCATTAGTCCGCGAGAAAACACATAATTTCTTCCTTGCACAAAAGCACACTTCAAGATACCAACAATCCCCTCATCACTGGGCAAAAACGAGAGTTGACCATCTTGTACCAGATGGACCGAGTAATCAATAAAAAGACACCCGAAACTATTCTCTAACCTATTCATCTTTCTCTTCTGCTGCAGTCATGACATTGCAATGAGAGGAAAATAGAGGGCTGAGACTTTTTACCCAAATACACCAAAATATACCCAAATACACACAAACAGATGAAAACAAATTTAAATATTCAAAGAAAAAGTAAAAGATTATACATAGAAGAATTATTTCCTGGATAAAACTAATATAAATTATTAATTTTTGAATTATAAAAAATTAATCCATTTTTTTTAAATTAAAATTGTTTATATTATAATAATAACTTAAAATATAATAATTATTTATAAATAATAATATAATTATTTAATAATAGTAAGTTTGATAACACAAAATAATTTTTTAATTTAAATAATTACTATTTGTAATCTATAGATACTTATTTGTTGTAAATATATTGGATTGGTAAGGATGTCAAAGCACTTTCCAAAATCAATTGATATGCTTGCAAACTGCTTGTTAAAGATTAGTTGAAGATCGTTCGAGAGCCTTGTTGAAAGCTTGAAGACGGTTTAAGCTTGGCAAGGCTGATGGAAATAAAGTGAGAGATTTCTAAAATGTAAGTAAAAGAAACTAAGTGTGCTTAATGAGGATGCGTTAGTAGGATGGGTTCGATGGTTTTAATCGAAGAAGATAGTGCATTTAATAAATTGGGGTGGAAGAGTGGCTGAAGTTCGTTGGAAAATGGCCTAGAGTTTTGATGCACGAGTTTATCATTGTGTGTCGATAGGAGATGAAAAAAGGGCATATGAATAATAGATGATAAGGTGTTTCTAAAGGGTCGTTGCAGAAACGGCAGGTTTGATTGTCGGTGAGTTTGATGTGATATAGATATGATTTACAGGGGCAGTGACCTGAAAACCATCTTATTATGGATCACGATGGGGTGAAATTGTTGATGGCCCAAGTTTGGTGAATTGCTTTTATATCCGGTATATCTGAGAGCGTGGTGTTGGAGGACTTGGTGATAATTTGTTGCCATTGATTAAATGTGTGTAAAGTGAGATTTTGAGTGAGAACGTCGGGGTTTATGGAAGTTAGGTGTGATGTGTGTGTTTTGGAAAGGGCTTGTTTAGCGAGCAAGTCTACGCGTATGTTTTCTTGTATGTTGGAATGAGCAGGGCACCAGAGAATAGAAATCGTGAAAAGAGAAGAGACAGAACGCAGTTTTGAGAATAGGATTGAGGTGTGGAAAGGAATGTTTCTGTGAAGATATAGGTCACGTGTAATTTTCTGTGAGTCTGTGTAGAAATGGATGTGGGTGAACTGTTTGAACAGGTGAATGTTCTGGGTAATGTGATAGCAGGAGGCGATTAAGGCTGTGCATTCAGCATCATATGTCGTAGTCAAGTGGTTTAATGGAGAATTTGAGGAATGGAAGGGAATTAGAGAGTTGCTTGCATGGAGAGCGTATGCGAAAGCGCATCTGTTTATTGATTTGGCTGTATCTGTGAAAATTCTGAGTGTAGAGAGGTTTGAGAGTTGTCTGATCTCTTTTATGTGGGTAATTGCAGTGTCCTTATTGGGATAAATTGTGATGTTGTATGGAAGAGATAACGATGGGTGTGTTAGTGTGGCTGGATGAACTTTTTGGTGTACGAGGTATTTTTGCAGGTGTGGGAGTGCTGTATGGAGAAGGATTGTGTATGGGTGTATAGCGTTGAAGGATAGGTGGAGCATGGAGGCTGAAGAGGGAGGTAGTAAGGATTTGTATATCTTGACGTAATGTTTGATGAGTGTGCTTTTCAAATGAATGAGAAGGGGCGGACATTTAAACATGAACTCTAAAGAAGAAGTGGAAGTTGTGCGGAAAGCTTTTGAAATTGTTAAAAGACTAAGGCGATGGATTTTAAAAAGAAATGTCAGGGTTGTGGGATGATCGAGTGATGACCCTCTAGATAGAATGCCATATTGAAGTGATGGAAGTATGAGTGATTTGTAAATAAAAAGAGAGTGGTGGATACTGAGGCCCCATTTGTATGAAATGGCTGCTCTTAATTGAAATAAGGTCTTGGTGAGTTTTGTGTAAATGTTTTTGAAGTGTGTAGACCATTTCAAATTGGTTTGAAAGGTGAGACCCAAGTATTTAGTGGTTCTTGCGGGTTGTATGAGAGTTGTGTTGTTGATGCGTAGGGGTAGATGTGGAGAATGTTTGCGCGTAAAATGCATCAGTGTGGTTTTGGATGTGTTAAAGGTGATTTTGAGTGAATTAGCGGTGAAGTTTAAAGCGTTGAAAAGGGTTGAGATGCGCTGAATGTTTTCGGGTTGTGTGTTCGAGGAAAAGGAAAATAGCAGGTCATCTTAGAAGCATTGTGAGAAGTGTGCGTTTGAGTCGAGGATGTCGAGAAGAGGGTTTATCAAGATAAGCCAGAGAATGTCGGAGAGCATCTGCTAGGAGCCGTTCTATTCCATCGTTACCAAGACTGAAGCGAAAGCCCAAACTCCAACGTTTCCAAAATTCTTACTGAAACTCAGAAACATTACAGCCAAATTCAGAAGGAAACCCTTGCCATCGTCTACGGATTGAAGAAGTTCTACCAGTACATCTACAGGCGGAAATTTATTTTCTTCGCGGATCACCATCCTTTCATTGCGATATTTGCAAAAGGAAAAGCTATCCACCCTCGATGTAAATCCTTTTGATCGGTGGGCCATGATGTTGAATACGTTTGACTACGACATTGAATACCGGAGAACCACGGATCACTCCAATGCTGATGTTCTGAGCCGCCTGCATGCGTCAAGATCCAAATTTTGATGGTGAGGAAAGTGAAGACGATATTGAGATGGTTTGCGCGGTTGAAGACATCAGTCGACGAGTCGAACCCAACAACGCCCTTCAATGCGATTCAGCAAGTAATCCAGTCCCTTGAAATGCAACGCTTCAGACAAGTTGCCGATTTTCTAGTCGTAATCAACAGATGCCTTGCCATGGGTCCAGAGTCGTCGTCGTTCCAGCCGTCCTCCGCAGAAACGTCTTGGATCAGATGCACATTAGGCACTTGGGAATGGAACACATGAAGCAGCTGGTACGAACTTCCGCTTACTGGCCGAACATTGCAGATGACATTAAAGCCATCTGCAGGACCTACGGGGAACACCAGAAGCCGTCCAAGCCTACGGTTCACCCTTGGATGTTTGAAGACAATTTTGTACATTTTGGGTTTACGCATACACTGGTCACGGACAATGCTACAACATTCATGTCAGAAGAATTCCAATCCTGGTGCAAAGAACGTGGGATAACTCACCTCACGGGACCGCCATACCATCCAGCTACAAATGGAGCAGCCAAACGATTGATCCAAGCCGTCAAGCAGGCTCTACGGAAATCCTTGCTTCTTCTGAGAAGAGGCGCTGTAAGAATTCCTGATGCAGTATCGCCTAACGACCAACTCTATGGGATATTCACCAAGTGAACTACTCAACTGTCGCCAAATGGAGACAAAGATCGATGTGTTGCTGCCATCTCCAGCTCATACTGTTCAAGGAAAGCAAGCCAAGGAAGCTTCAAGGTCTCAAAAACAGAAAAGCTTATCGAATCTGGCTCATTGCTACAACGTTGGGGACGCGGTATACGCCCTCTACTCCGGTCCACGCCAGGAAAGAGACGCCCGCTGGGTTCCTGCCGTTGTCACTAAGCGCACAGGTACGCGAACATACTATGTCTGATTCCAGCATTGTGGACCTACCTGAAGACGCCATGTAGAGCAACTACAACCACGTCTATGTTCCTCCAAGGATGCGGTATAGGGATTGCACGTGCTTTCCACCGAAGACGCACATAATTATGACGAAATGTCAGGCGAACCTGATCCGAAGCCACAAAAGCAGAACCCAAAAGAATACGTCGATCTTCGCGGAAGAACAAGGGAATATCCTCTCACTGTTATTAGCCTTCCGGGTGAACCAGAAGCTTAGTGGGGAGTTGTTATGTATGACGAATATATATATTCAAATGTTGATATTCAAATACATGCAATATGTCTCATTCATATTCAAATGCATGCAATATGTTTCATTCACCTTCAAATACAGTAGAATCCCGATAACTCGTACCCTCACGGGGGACATGAAATTCGTCCGACTTAGCGAATGTCCGAGATATCCGAAGTATCAATATCTCGAACATTTTTCACAAGTACGACTTTTTAATTTTTAAAAATGTATTAATATTTGTATTCAATAAATTATATTGATTTTAAAGATATTTTATTCATTTTAGAGCTTTTTTATTGATTTTTGAGATTTTTAGTAAAATCCGTTATTGTTACTTTCTGTAAATAGTGAATATGTAAAACGTGTTTCAATAGCTTGTCGCACTTCTTCATTTGAAGGTTTAACAGGGACTTCATCTTTAGGCGTGCTTTCTTCTTCATCATTTTCCACATCCATCACATCACCTCGGATCTCTTCAAGTATTTCTGCATCGGTTAACGCTTGGGCTGTTACTGCAACATCATCATCTACTGACAAATAATATTTGACTTCGAAAGCTCCGGTCATAACATTCTTATCCCGTTGCTTAAGCTCATCTATCACTTAGTTTAAGTGAGAGAACGCAATATCATCCTCAGAAATAACTGTTTCTAAAAACCCCACTTTTCTGAAACAGTTAACAACTGTACTTGAAGTAACGTCACCCCAAGAAAGGACAAGAATTTTCATTGCTTCAAGGATAGAAATGGGCGTTACTTGCTTTCCTTGATCAATTGCGGCAATGATCTTTTTGATGACTCGAGTACGATATTTAGCTTTTAAAGATCTAATCACTCCTTGATCAATTGGCTGTAAAGCTGATGTTGCATTAGGTAGCAGAAAATAAAGATGAATTGATTTGAGATTCTCAATTGAAGGGTGGGCTGGACAGTAGTCGATAATTAACGCTACTTTTCTGCCTTCTCTTTCAAAGTTTTTGTCTTGCTCTCTTACGCATTCTTCAAAAAGCTCAGAGTTGATCCAGCTTTTATTTTGGCCACGGTAGCGACAAGGTATGCTTCGTAAGTGTTTAAAACAACGTGGCTTCTTTGATTTTCCTATCACAAAAATAGGAAGCTTTTTTCCAGCCGTTTGAAGCAACAAGACCAGTTAATCGAATCTTACTGTGTTTTCCTCCGCTACATTTTTCTCCTTTCAAATGCAATGTCTTTTGAGGAAGCGCTCTATAAAACAGTCCAAATTCATCTGCATTGTAGATATCACAAGGTGGTTGTAACATAATATGTTGATTGTATCGTTAATTGTTTTTATTATATTTTATGCAAATAAATGTTAAATCTATTTTATTTATCATGCTAATTTACACCCTCACAATGCTGTACTTTTATCCTATCTAAGCCACACTTCTTTTTACACTAAGACCTTGCAACTTTGCATCGTGTCCATACCACACATCTATATACACACACATATATATACATCTAAAAGAGACGATTTACAACCTAACAGTTTCAAGCAATATACATGGGAAACACTTCTTGGATGCAGTGTTTCTAAAGTAAGGCTAGACAAAGAGCCAGAAGAGCCCCGGAAACGTCATCCAAGATTCCTGCATTTTCTTTTTTTGTTTAATAAATTCATAACTACGTTGCAATTCGCGTAACAGGGGTAATTTGACAATATTGTTCGGCACAGTCGTTTTTTCCCCGGTGCAGTCATCTCGATAGTGACATCTCGACTTTCTTTATATTATTATACATATTATGTAAGCATAAGTTACCTGAAATAGCTTTAAATGAAACGCTGTATCGTTTTCTTCCATCGATCAAGCCATCCATCTGATGCCTGAAATTGTTCTAAACCAAGTTCTTTTCCAAAGTATAAGGCTTTGTCTTTAAGTATAGCAACATTCACAGGCAGATTGTTGTGTCGGGTACTAATGAGCCACTGGTAACATGCTTTATCGATATCACCTGATTTTGCAGCTTTTTGGTAGACGTTGTGTTTTTTACCACTACGTCATAGATCTTTGATTTTTCTTTAATCCATCCAGAAAGAGTTTGTTTAGGTATGCTGGGTTTACGAGAAACTGTAGCACAGATATCGCCTTTTTCGATTTCTTTCAAAATTCTATATTTTTCAATAATGGTACGAAATTGTATTTTACGTTTTTCTCTGTTGAGTGACGCCATTTTAAAATTGAATTCTAATAACATAAATACAAAAACAAAAAATTTGATTAGATTTACTTTTTTATTAAAATCAATTCAAATACGGTTTCAAAAAGTCCGAGTTACATTAGTTTTTTTTCAAAGGAGATCGAGAAAAAGTACGACTTAACGAATGTCCGAGTTATAAGGGGTACGACTAAAGCGAAGATTTTGCTTGAATAAGGTTATCAAATCCAACGGGGACGAGAAATTTGTACGACTAAGCGAATGTCTGAGTTGCGCAGGGTACGAGTTAACGGGATTCTACTGTACATGCAATGTGTTGCATGCATAGACAATACATCCATTCGACATTCAAATAAGTCTACCATACAATACTAATTTGACTATTTGAAACTCACCTCTTCTGGATATAAATAGTCGTGCATTTTCGATAGGAGACACAATTCTTCTTATTGCACCTTCTCTTGCCTTGATTTTATGATTGCCAGTTCGTGTTCAATAAATATTGGGCAAATTTTTATTTTTTATCTTTATTCATAATACTTTTATGGAAAATTTTTCAAAATGGCTTCTTTTTCTCAACTTTAAAAATCACGCTTCCTTGCTATTTAATTTATCCTCTCATTTATCTGCTGCGCCGAATATCTTACATTAGCTTTTCTTGAAATCAATCTTAGTTCCTAATGGAACATATTGATAAATTAAAAGATCTCTTAGGTAAAATTGAAACTCTTTCTAAAAAAGAAATAAAGTCTAGTCTTTCTCAAATTATTTCCGAATTTAATGAAAAAGATTCATTGAATTCCAAACTCTGTGATATCGACAACAATGTAAAAACTGTTTTAAATAGTTTGGACTCAATTAAAACCTTCACTTTTCCTAATACTGATAAAAGTTTAGATAAATGTTATATTTTTGATAACAAATTTTCTAATGTCAAATCCAATAATAAAACTTATTCTGACGCTGTGAAAAAATCCAATTTTCAAGTTAAATTTGATAATCACGAAGATTGTCTTGAATTTATGAAGTTTTCCGATACCGCTTTATCTAAAGTTAAAGTAAAAAATTTGAAAACTACAAAAAATGCTTTGATGTTTACATTTCCTAATTCTACTTCGTTAGAAAACGCTAATGAACATTTTGAAAACAAAATAAAAGAGGATAAAACTGTGCGTATAACTCGAAATCCTATCTTTAATCCAAAAATTATGATTAACAATCTTAATAGTGATTTGAAAGATGACGAAATTTTAAGTTTAATATATGACAAGATGAATGCATCAAGAAATCTAGAGATACTGGAAAGCTTTTTAAAATTCTTTTCTCAAAAATTAATGCTAAAACTAATATAAAATTTATGGTTTTAACGGTTGATCCTGAAATTAGGTCTTTAATTAAATGTAATAGTGATAATTTGTTCATTGGGTATAAATGTCATTATGTTATAGACTTTTTTTCTTTCAAACAATGTAATATTTGTTGTAAATATGGTCATAACTCCACATCTTGTAAATCTTCCAATTCACCAACATGTAAGTTTTGCTCTGGCTCTCATCTATCAAGTGTGTGCCCTGATATGTCTAATAAAGACATGTACAAATGTACCAACTGTATCCTTAAAAAAATCAGCTGTTTTAATCATAATTCTTTTGATGATATATGCCCCATTCGAAAAAGTCAATATAATTTTGTTAAAAATAATACAAATTATAGTTATAATGATTATACATCGAATGATAATATTTTTTCTAATTTCTCTATAAAATGATGATGAATACTTCTTTCAACAGAAAGTCTAATAATAAAAATTATCAAATTTCACGCCCAATTAATGAAATTTCTGAAAATATATTCCACGATATCAATCAATTAAAATGCAAAAACTACTCCGTTCCTAATTTCTTGTCTTCTATTAATTCCTTAACTTCTAGCAAACTTTGTCTTTTTTGTATCAACATAAGAAGTCTTAAAAAAACTTTGATCATCTTTATAATTTTGTTAATGACATTGGATCACACAATACAATTGACATTCTTGGCCTTACTGAGATCTCGAATAACTTTTTTAATGTTGAACTAAATGGATTTCAATTTGTATATAAAGACCGAAAAACTAGAGGTGGCGGAGTAGGAATGTACATCAATAAAAAATTCACTTTTAAAATTAATTTCACTCCCACTAGCTTTGAATATATTACTGTAGTTATCTCTCAACCATCCTAATTTACTATTCTCGTGATTTATAGGCCACCTAGCTCCGATATTCCATGTTTTTTTGACGAATTTAAAAAATTAGTCTTAACAATAAAAAAGGAGTATGAGAAAATTTTTATCCTAGGCGATTTCAACATTAATTTCTCTCCTTCAATTGATACTACTCAGACACACGATATTTTTCTGGACCTTCTTTTGGAAATAAATCTTATCCACACCATTAAAATTCCTACTAGATATTGCTTGACCTCTTCATCCACCATTGATAATATTTTCACCACTAGCTACAACTTGAATGGGTTTTCTGGAGTAATAAATGTTGATTTATCTGATCATTTTCCTTGTTTTCTATGTTTGCCAAAATTTTTTTCTTCTAACGAAGAATCCATCAACGAGAATGTTGTTTCCAAAAATTTTAGCCACAAAAATTTCTCTACTTTTTTGAATAATTTGACTAACGAAAATTGGAACCTTTCCTCACTTTTCGGAACCGATATTAACACATTTTGCTCCTTATTAATTTTGAAAATCAAAAAATTATTGATATGTCTTTTTCAAATTGTGAATTACGCGGAAATCTCATTCATACTAAAAATTGTTCTAAGCCCTGGTTTAATTTTGAACTGAAACAGCTAAAAACTAAAAAAGAGAAACTATTTAAAAAATATATTCTTTCAAAAAATAAATCAATTTGGAAGACATATAAACAAGCAAGAAATTTTTATAATATAAAAATACGGGACTTTAAATCTAAATATTTCAATGCTTTACTTGATAAGCACCGTAACAATATCAAAAAATACATGGAATCATCAATGAAATCACAGGCAAGGGAGTTAAACACACAATATCCTCCATTAATGAGAAGGTTTTTTGTGATTATTTGAATAATAATTTAAGTACAGAAGATAATTTTTCCTATAATCAATACATAAAATCTAACCCTAATACTTTTTATCTGGACGATATTAATAGTAATGATATTCTAATTGCGTGCAGTCAACTAAAATCTAGTAACTCTTGCGGTCATGATGAAATTTCTAATAAAATTGGTAAATTAACTGTACCTTTCATTTTAGAAAATTTATCACACCTTTACAACAAAATGTATAACGACTCAATTTTCCCGGAATCTTTTAAACTCACATGCATTATACCGATTTACAAGTCAGGTGACAAAACAAAACCGGGAAACTACCGCCCAAACTCTATCTTACCTTTTTTCGGTAAATTATTTGAAAAAATTATCTTCACAAAAATGAATTTCTTTATTTATAAATATAATTTGCTAAATATGAATCAATTTGGATTCAAACCAAACATGTCCACTGAGGACACAGTTGCCGCTGTTCTGACAGATATTTACGACTCAAATGCCAACAAACTTGAAACATGCTCTATTTTCATTGACTTCAGCAAGGCATTTGACAAAGTTAACCATAAATTGCTTCTTTTTAAACTTGAAAAATTTGGATTTAGGGGTAAATTTTTAGATTTGATTAAAAATTATTTATCCAATAGAAAGTATTTTGTAAAAGTTAATGGTAAAAAATGCGAAATTAAATCTATAACTAGTGGTGTTCCACAAGGCTCCATTTTAGCACCTCTTTTTTTCAACCTTTATATAAATGATATATTTTCTCTTCAAAATTTAAATTCCACTTTTTATTTTTATGCGGACGATTGTGTTATTATTTATAGAAATCTTAATTTGAAAAGTTGTATTAATCAATTTCACTCTCTTCTAAATAAATTTTCCAACTGGTGCAATGAAAACTTTCTTCATATTAATTTTGATAAAACTAAATACATGATATACAAAATCTCCCTCTCTCTGGTACTAATATTGAAAAAACAGATTCTTATAATTATTTAGGAATTATTTCACAATCTAACCTTTCTTTTACATTGCATTTTAATAAAATTATTAGAGATTTCTCAATCTTCATAGGCATTGCATATAGTGTGAGAAATATGTTAACAATTCATTCAAGACTTCTTTTTTTCCATTCTTTTTTTCAATCTAAACTAAAATATTGTACCTCTCTTTGGGCTTTTAGTAATAATACATTTATTAATAAATTGCAATCTAAGCAAAACCGCGCTCTCAAATTAATTGAGAACAGCCATTCCGCAGACATTAAAAAGATACACAATATATTAGATGTTAAACAAATAAGGTCTTTGAGTGCTTCTACTTTCATATACAGAAATTTTAATTCAACCCATTTCTCTAAATACATTTTTTTTAATGAAAACATTCATTCTCACAACCTGAGAAATAATGACAACATTTTCTTACAGCGTTTCCCCAACATGCCTAGACGTAATTGTTTTCTTTTCAACTCTATGGTTACATGGAACACTATTCCACTAAAAATTCGTTATTTAAAAAATATAAAATCATTCAAAAAAAACTACGATCTTTTTTACTTTCTTTTAACATATGAATTTTTTTCTTTTTTTTTTCCTATCATAATTTTTGTTAATTTTTTTTTCTTAGAATCAAATCTGTATTGTAATTAATCTTTACATAATTATTTTAACGATAATCTCTCTTTTCGCTGCCTTTTTTTGTTTTTATCATTTAGAATTGCCTGCACTATTCTCCCTTCATGAATGATCAAAGCCACTCTCAATCTCCAAAGTTCAACACTTACTCCTCAGAAAATATTATCAGCAACAATATCATAAAATTTTATATATGCATATATTTATTCGATATGTTTTTATACTTTTCTTACTCTCATCATAGGGTTTTTTTTAATCTATCATCATTTCACTTCAATTAAATTTGATTCAACATTTCTTTTTTCTCATACTGAAATTATTTCAAAAATTCAAACAATAATTCTCATTGTAGTTGGAAAGATGATAGATTTTTTTCCCATTCGAGCCTATAAGCATATGTTTCTGCTCGAAAAAATTTTTCTAATAGACCTAATAAACTTATCACTTATCAAATTTGTTGATTTTTATAAAATTTTATTTTTAAGTAAATTTAAAAAACTCTAGCACTATGCTTCAAATTCGCTGAATCCTGAAGTAAACTTATTTCAGTTATGCTTATTTTTTTTGCAAAATGGACAAATCTTACTAGAAATTCAGTATTTCCTTTTTTCACAACAAATTTTTTTAATTTTCAATAGATAGCTATCAATTTTTTTATTCTTCTACAGAACTGCTTGATTTTCAAAGTTATATTACGTTCTGGTTCATCATTTAATAAAGTTTTAAGATTAAGATCGCAATATAGAGATTTCATTAATACTTTCTTTTTCATTCATATTTTCAGAAATTTTTACATTTTAGATTCCAAAAGCACAGCATGAGAGAAATTTAGTTATAGTAGTTTCATCAATCTACTAAGTTGTTTACCGACACCACTTCCCATTTATACTCACAAAAACCTTCTCTAGCTTTGTACACTCGCTAAAAAAATTATGTGAGTACCCACAAAGAATCTGCTTAAAATTTTATCTTATATTTTAGCTTATATTAATTTTGTAATCAAAATCGCCATTAATTTTTTATTAACAACAAAAATACATAGCATTTGTAAAATTTAAATTAATAGTTTATTATCGTCTTTATTGAAATTTAAAAAAAAATATATTAACATTCATAAAGTTTACTTCTAATTCACTATTTATCGATAATATATTTTTGATATAAGAAGATTTTAATAGTGATTTCTATTCACATTCAAGCAAGGCAATTTTTTTGCTCAAATTAGCAAGGCAAATTTTTCTTATCACACGCTACTCCAGTAGCCGAGATTCTGAAAATTCTTCAAACAAAATGGCCATTTATTGAATTTATGAGAATACCATGTCTTACTTTTAAATTCCAAACATAACAAATTAAATTTGGATGCCTCCATACCCTAAGTTCTCGAGACTCAAGTCTTAGTATGTATGTATGTATGTATGAGAGTAGTGGCACTAATAATTTCTTACTAATAAAAGATCTAAAGTTAAAAATTTTTGACAAAAAGAAAACAAGCAATATTTTAAATGGACAATCATCGTCTCAATGGTAAAATATGCAAAATTTATCAGGATTATTTTATAAGTGAAATCAGAGAAAATAGGCATCATATCATCCTTCCTCTTTCCTTATGCAGTATCAAATGATGTCACAGCAATCTATCTTTTAGTGATAGCGAGTGTGCTTTTCTATCAGGGTCTAAAATCAACGACTCTATACAATATCTAGTAAGCGACGTCTCAAAAAATATCAGCAACATATACAGCTGATGAATAGTGTCAAAATAATCTTTAATGTCTTTAAAATAACGGCGCTTTTTAACACCACTACTTGCCTTAAATAGTGTAGCGCTAGATGCGTTATAAAAGTGGAACTCGCGTACAGGTCAATAATTTAATAGTCGGCGATGATAAAACACGATCGAATATAGAGATGAAGTCTTATAAAGATTGGCGCTTTTAGCAGGTTGATTCCAAATGAAATAGCAGCAACTTATTTCGAATTATTTAAGAGAAAACTTTTGGTAATTTACATAATTTATTCTGAAATCAATGATGCTATTTGGATTCTTCCACTTAAATAGGGTCTAAATTAAAAGAGTAAAAAATCATAAACAATTTTATTTATAATTACCAGCATGTCATGACACTTTGAAAGTAAACAAATTACATATAGCAAATAAATAAAAAATATATATTAGCCAATAAAGTATTGATTGATTCATTTTTCACATTATCACACAATCCTTTTCATCTTTATTATGCCGTGAAAGTGATTGTCGAGAACTGCTCTAAAAAATTACAAAATTTAAATCTTGTATTAAATTCTTAGCGCTGTGAGCATCAGAATTTTGAAGACCAATTATCTGCTACCTCTCTCTCAGTAAAATTTGATATATTTAAAGGAGAGGATTTTCAATTTTTCGGACACCGGTGCCACATTAGCCCTCAAAAGGTAATATTAAAATTAAAAATTTCATTTAGAATTATTAATGACAAGTATTTTTTGTATAATCACAGAAGCTACTCATTCTAACACTGCTCAAATCCGAAGGCAGTTTAAAAAATAATGAAAAAAGCGCTAGTCAGTTAATTTATATAACGCGCATTTACTACAACTGTCATTATTCAAGATTAGACATTTTTTGGAACAATGGGTATCAAAAAATCTGATTTAAGTTATATGAAAATCCACCCGTGCAAAACATTTCGTGCCAAAGACGTTTCGTAAATTAGACATTTGGTACCTAGTTTTCCATGTTTTTTGCTCATTTTTTTATGTCTTGTAGGTACACTCAGACAAAATCGTAGAAGGATTCCTCCTAATATAAAGAAAGGATGCAAAAAAATTTGCTGTTTTTACTTCGTTTTTTTTGTGAAAATATGTCTTTGACAAGAGACAAGGCTAAAGGAAATATGTAGTTGTACTTCTTTGTAGTCTTCATAACAAATCTGTCATTATAAATATTGAGTTGAAGAAAAAGCTTGAAAGTATCACATTTTATAATTCCACAAAATACGCTGTTTATTTAATATAGCGCTCATCAATGGATGCAGTACAATGCTATCAATTGTTTGAAAAAGTCTCGCAGGGATTATCTTCTAGAATTAGTAGAAGAATTACACAAAACATGTGACGATGATGATTTTAATCAAAACAAAGAGAAAAAAATCAATAGCTGTAATTCAAAAATATTTACTAGCGTTAATCAATGTCGAAAAATCATTCAGCAAAGTGTTGAAATAAAGCTACCAAAACATGCTATAAATTTAATTTAACAATATGTGCTGTGCTAAATGTGCAGCTTAAACATTTATTATGCGTAAAAATTAATACATTTTATGAGAGAAATAAATATTTTTTGTAAATTTATTTATAAAAATTAAAAATAATAAATAAGATTCATTGAAATTTATATATTATTCTCTTATCAAAAAAAGAGATAGATTGCATAGAAAAATTAAGAAAACGCCTGATGATAGTAAGCTTAAAAAGAAGTTTGTAGAATGTAGAAATGATATCAAAAGAAAGATAAAGTCACAAAAAATATTGTATATCAGTGAACTGTTTCAAAATGTTACTTCTCCCAAAGATACCTGGTCTAATCTAAAAAAGTTTATTAAAACAAAAAAGAATACGAAGTATACTATTACGACATGTGAGGGTATTATAACTGAAGATAGTAAACTGACAGAAGTTTTCAATCAGCATTTTACATCCACTGATCACTCTATTCATGTTGGAAATTGGATTGAACCACATTGTTTCGATACTGAGCAATCTTTTTATTTGAAAAAAATTAACAAAAATGATATCATCTCAGCAAAGTATGAAATTAAGGCCATAAAAAGTTGTGATATTTTTGACATATCTATCTATAAGCTGAACCTTGTAAAGGACTTTTTCCTGGATTCACTAGTTATCGCTTTCAATTCATGTATCGAATTCGCTGTTTTCCCTAAGTCTCTGAAATTGAGCAAAATAGTACCAATTCTAAAAAAAGGTAACAGACATGCATTGGAAAATCATCGACCAATTAGTTTGATCCCGACATTATCAAAAATATTCGAAAAAATTTTACATTTAGAAATTTCAGCTTACTTAGAAAAATTTGAAATATATAATTTCCAATTTGCGTTTCGGAAAAAATATAATACCGAATACCCGCATGCTTTTTCATTGAAAATGTTCAACAATATTTAGAGAACTCAGAAGATGTTTTAGCAACATTTCTAGATTTTAATAAAGCCTTTGATAGCATCTCTCACCAAGTGCTTATTTCAAAATTAATTCACATTGGCTTCTCTACTTCAGCAGTCAAATTCTTCAAATCTTACCTTTCCTTCCGAGAAGAAGTAGTTTGTATAAATAATTCCATGTCTGCTCCCAGATTCACTTTATCAGGAGTACCACAAGGCTCAATATCGGGGCCGTTACTGTTTTCAATTTACATATATAGCATCTCTGAATCTAATGCAAATTTTAAGTTTTGTTTATTTGCAGATGATGTAACACTACTTATTCCTCTTTCAAAGCTTACGAAAAATGACCTAACTCTTACTGAATCTTTTAAATGCATTTTCGTCGAATTGGAAAAATGGTGTAAAGGAAACTTTTTAACTTTGAACTATAATAAATCTAAAATGATGTTAATATCCAACAAGAAAAATAAAAGCGTAAAACTAAATACTGAGTCAATTGGTATTGAGTTGGTAAATAAATTTAATTTTCTAGGGCTGTATATAAACCAAAACCTAACATGGAATGATCATCAAGATTTGATTTCAAAAAAGGTAAATCCGATACTTGGAATAATGCGACGTTTTAGAAATTATTTTGATATCAATATTAAGCTGACTTTGTACAAAGCTTTGATTCTACCCCATTTCACATATAGCGTGATAAATTGGGGTTATTCAAACACATATAAACTTGAAACTCTACAAAAAAATAATAAGAGTAGTTTTCAACCTAGGCTTTAGAGATCACACAGAACTTCATTTTATAAACCAAAATTTATTGAAAATTAATGATATATATTTAAGTCAATTATGTAAACTAACATACAAATATATATGAATAATTTACTTCCTGAAATATTTTCGGAGTGGCAAAACTTTGTACATCAAAAAACGAGTTACTTTTTGAGATCTTGCAATAATTTAGTTATTACACAGTGCAGACTTAATGGTTCTTAAAAGACATTAAAATACAGAATTGCTATGTTTTGGAACACAACTCTTGAAAAAACTAACTTTATTGATGAAACATTCCATATGTATAAAAAATTACTCAAAAATTTTTTTATATCCAAGTATGGTACAAATTGTAATGATGAAATTATTTATATATGATGCCAAATTGATTGTATATTAACATAAAATTTAAAATTGATGAATATTCATAGTTTTAATCATAATTGTTTGTAAGCTTATACCAACATGGTACACATACATACATATATACTTATTTATATATTTTTATATTCATGTACTTGTATTTTTGTACAGTATGATTTCCTGTTATAGTTATCAATGTAATATTGTCATATTTTGAAATTTTTCTGATATCTTCACCTTTCTTCATTTATTTTATTCTTCCAGATTCGTATAAGAAACTCAGCGTTTTTGCAATTCCTCACAGGGTGTATATACCAGCGGCCACAAGGCTTTTTACACACCCTTGCAGAACTCTCCATGATTTTTTTTTCAACAGTTTGGTTTTTGGATCTATATGTGTACTTTTTTTTTGATTCTGCTGAATAAATTCTTTCTTCTTCTTCTTACACACTCAGTGTTCGAATAGGCTATACAATATTAAACTCAGAAAACAATATAAAAATTAATTACATTATGAACATAAAAATGTTTCAGAATCCAGAGTTTTTCAAAATATTTCTGAATGAAAAAATTTTGGGGAACCCTGCTTTAGTCCAATATGTAGTAGTTCATGAGACTTTAATGGGCAAAGTATGTTCTGCACAAATAATATCTTGAACAGTTTTCAGCACTTACCAATTTAAGAACTTAATTCCTTCCTTAAATTAGATCCTGAACCGAGATGTAAATGAAAGAAGAAGTTCTTTTCTATTCTAAGCAGTGTGAGTGCTATATCATACATCATCAGCATTTATATAGTATATGTAAGATATATCAATACATGCTTATTAACGCAATGGATATTGAGAAAGAAACAACCGATACGAAGAATTGCCTACGCTTACTTTTGAAGTACCGGATCTAAGGAATGATCCGTAAGCTCACAAAAAATCGAGGATCCATTGCATATTACATATACACGGAGAGATATATTTAGATCATTTATCTCGATTTAAGTTAAATACAAAGAGTTTTGAAAATTCTGGTTAAAAAAATTGAAAAATGAAAATGCGCTACCAAATATCCACTATCTGGCGAAGTGAGATGACTAGAGCTGCGCGCATACACTTTTCTACAGGATTCTTGATGCGAGGCGACCTGATGCGTAGCCATTTCCTTGAAATACAAGAAAAGTTAGGATATTGATATAAATAAATGCAGAATATTCCTAGTAAATTTTAGTCGCGTAAAACTGCGCATAATAATTATTAATCTAAAATATTTAACAACAACACATTCAATACTTGAAAACTTCCTTTGTAAGAAGTTAAAAGAATTTGTACCTGCTTATTTCTACGTTGTGATCTAGGAGTACGACGTAGACATATATAACAAAAGTTATCTGCATGATATAAACAAGTGCGATCATTCGATGATACAACAGAATAAAAATTTTAGGTCTAAAAAATAATAGAATTATTTGTAGAGTATTTAGAATGAACATAATATACGCTACGATTAAATAATACTTACAACTATATAAGGGTCTATACTCTATATACAAAAATGGGAAGAACAAAATTTAAATCTTGAAATATAATCCAATAAATTGAAGAAATATGAACGGCAAAGTGATTGAATTGAAAAAATCAAAAATACGAATAAAGGAAAAAATAAGCAAATGAAAAAATATGGCAAAGTGAATATTAAGTCAATATAAGTATATCAAGTGTTAGAAAATTGAATTAGAAATTTGGAATCAGCATAACAGATATGGATACAAACATCTATTTTATTAAAATCAATGTTGTTTAGTATTATTTCCACAAGTAAATATAAGATTCTTAAATTTAAACTATTTTAAAAAAGTTTTATAGTTTCAGTTATTATTCAAAGTCATTTAAATCTCGGTCATAGGCAATTTAAATCATGCATTACCCAACAACGGATCATTAGCTCCAAAAGGGGCATAAACCCCTTTTGAGGGTTCATGGCGGGTCTGTATATGTTAAGTCATTGTTGTACACCCTGCTTCGCATATATTTTTTGTACAAAACTTTGTTAAAACTGAAACTATTTTCCTTAAATATATTTTTCTTAAAATTAATAATTTGAATCTAGCATACGTATTTTGGATATCTTATTCTCTAACACAAATTTTTGCAGTTTAAGCAAAAGGATTTTATAAATGTAAAGTATGGTTCAATCCCATTTGCTGACATAAAGAACAATGGTTAGAATTGCTCAAATGTGCTATCTGCTAAATAACTCTAGCAAACGAGAGCATGAGGCCATTCAAACACTAAGGGAGCACTTCTCCAAATTTTACCAGAAATCGCTAATAAGAATCTGTATATTTTAGAATTAGAAAAGAAGCTAGAGCGAATAAAATTGGATTGTGGAAGAAGTATTCTTTCCAAATACAGGTAGATTATTGGGGCTTCATTCAAAATCGCCTTTATTACAAAGCAGAAAAAGCCACATATAATTGGAGAGACATTTATGAAGTCACGTTAGAGACGGCAAAATTTCATCTCCACCAGTTTGTATGGACAAGCAGATAAGTCTCTCAGAAAGTTTAATCAAGCACCGCCCAGATGTAATTTAAAAGGATATTAAATTGAAGGCTGATAGAAAATGCTAGTCTTTCTTCTTTGCCATCAAACTTGATGAGAAAACCGTTACAATTATAAAGGCTGAAAATGTTATGAGTATGCTTTTCTATCTTTTTCAAGAGGAAAATTTTATTGGGCGAAATTAGTTTATGTGTGTGAACAGAAAGAGCTCCACGCAGATCAGGATTTGTAATTCTTGTTAAAAAGAGCATACCCGACGGCAATGATAGTTTTTTATTCCAAGACTTTCCTCCCTGCTCTTTTTGAAAAGTTAATTGTGCCGAAAATCTCAAGGTTCAATGAAGGAAGGCAGAATATCTATTGAAAAACTTTAAGCAGCTATCCAAGTTTAAGTGCCATCTTGCGTATTTTGGAGACACATTAGAAGTTATAAATGGAGTCTGCTGGTAACTACAGCGTCAAGATACGACTTTCAAAATGCATGCTGATTCAATCAAGGTAAGCTTGTTCAAAAATGAAAGCTTGTTTCAAAGCCTCAATTAAGTTGTGGGCAAAGAACAACTTGGAGATGAGAAGGTATAAAAAATCAAAGAACATCCGTCAAGCCCCCAAGAAAAATATCTTTTAGTATCGCGAAGCCTTTAAGTATTACAGCTGACGATCTTGCCATTGATTTAAAAGAAGAGTTTTCCGAGATAATTGCCAACACCGTTTCGAACTAGAATTCTAAGAAGGCCGGCAGTGCAGTAATTCTAATTGATGTAATAAAATGCTTCCTACACTTCTGCTAATAATAATAAAAAATAATAGAAAGAAAATCTAGGTGGAGATGAACAAGCAAATGATTAATATCCATCAAGATGTATATTTTTTTTGAATCCCTTTCTCAAGAAATATTTTTCTTTCTTAAAACTCTTTCTTAGATCTAGGAAAAATGTGTAAAATTTAAGTGTTATCATCAACTAAAAATAAAACATGTGATTTGATAATAAAAAGGTTATCAAAATCATACTTAAATATAATAAACCCCTTTTAAAAAATTGTTAAACTACTAAGTTAAAAACACGACGATTCAAAAAATTAAAATGGTAATTTAAGGAATTTGAGGAGTATTACCTCGCCATCCGAATTGAAGAGAGTGGTGACATATGTTTCACCAACAGGCCACTCGACATCCTTCATGATAACGTGTTTCTGGCTGGGGTTATGCGTTACATGCTTCTTATTCGACATGCTATAAAAAATGATGGATTCGCCAGCGGGTATAGTGAGTCTTCTACCGATTGTATACGTCACAATGTTACTTTCACTAGTTCCCGTCGTTCTGCTAATCATCCAGCCACCCAAGCAAACATCCTAAATTAAAAAATCAGCATATATCATATCACAAATTAAAAATTACAATCTCGCATACTCGATTGGTTTCATTCGTCAACTGCACGTATTTTCCTTCTGGATCACTTTCTGAAATCTGAATGCCTCCGTAAGCTTGAGATATACTTTGAGCCTAAAGTGACGGTGAGAAAAATGATCAAAGGCCTGGTGATTATACACATTTTACATTTTCAAATGGTTAATTCAATTAATCCATCATCTAAATCTTTTTTCCCAATTAATGTTCTACTAAAATAATACACAAAATTATTAAAAAAAAACTTCAGTCCAATACCTAATTGAAGTCTTTTTAAAATTATTTTCTGTTAACTTATTCTTTACGAAAAAACCAATCCTAGATACAGTATTGATAATTTTATAGATGAAAATAGCACAAGCGAATGATTAATAAGAGAAAGACTGGAATGACCAGTCGCAAAGGTGTAGAACTTAATAAAACATTGACACAAAGTAGTTTGGATGCGTTTAAAAAAAGTATATTTATTTCGTATCTATCAAAGAGAATACAATTTATAAAACGGACATCTGACTTTCGTCAATAATAATGTGGACACAAATACAACAGTACAAATAAAACGCAAAAATGAGGAAGAACAATTAAAAAGTGATTTAATAAAACTACCCCTGAGCCGCCATATTTAAAGCCTTCTTTCAATGAATCATCGTCGTCTTTTGCAGCGGAGTAAGAAGATGAGAAAATGTTAGGCTTCGCTATTTTTCTTTTATTCGACTGCGTTGACCCACTCAGCATCTCAACTTTTTCTATCCAAAATATTCAAAAGGGATATAAAAAGAATAACTAAAACACCCTTAAGTGAGGATTAATCAAGGGCCTTGCTTTATTAAAAAGGGGGGGGGGGGCATATAAAATTTTATGATTTGTTTTATATAACTTTTTCCCAATTATCCACATGTTTATTAAGTTTTTAGCATAAAATCCATCTTATGAAAAAAATGTTATTATGACTTGACTCAACATTTTTATTTTAACAATTTTTTAAACAGAAAATTCCAAGATAAAAATGAAAAAGGAAAGAATTTTGTTCAAAAATGTAGGTTGGACTTGGCCCCATCCCCCTGCTTAAATGAGGCCCTTGCGTGCATGGATATAGGGGATATTTAAGTCATTTATTATTATAGGTTCGAGTACCAATGTTTCTCTTAAGATGTAGGTTGATTGTTCAAAAATTATGTATAGGATGTGAAAGTAAAGTTAAAGTTAGGATCTCAACTTTAACGTAATTTGAATGCCAATTTTTCAATTTAGCCTTAAAAATTTCGCATATCTCTTTTGAATAAAGATGAATAATACGTTGAAGGAAAATAAAAAAATATTTCGTCTTTTTATCTATACTTAGAGATTTTATTCTTAAATAAGCAAAACTATAAAAAATATTTCATTCTTAATTTTTATGCAGAAAAACGAATAAGCACAACGCCTATCAAGTATTGGTTCCTGTAATTGCTTACAAATATATATCCTGTATTACTTTGGAAAACTGAACATATTTCGTGTAAACATTTGAATATCTCTTAAGTTGAACATTTGGAGTATACAGGCATATAGATCAGTGGTTCACAAACTATGCGGCATGCCCCTAGGGCAGTAAAGTAAAAAGAATAGGGACGTAGGTACGCTGAAAAAAGACAAAACTCTAATGGTATATAATTTGTAAAGTAAAATTTAGATTGACATAATAAACTATGTTGGAATATATAATCAAAATAAAATTTAAGATGATAATAAAACCCTTAAAACGAAGCTTATTTATCAAAAAAACTTAAAAAAAAATAAAGAATAATGTTTCTTCTAAACTCATTTGTAACTTAGATAAAAGCATAAAGGTTAGAAGACAAAAATATAGAAGTATAAAAAGTAAACTAAAAAGTAGCTAAAAAATCAGAAGGAATAAAGAATATACCGCTTTTGTCATCCTTAACAGACGCAAAACGCTTATGAACAGGAGGGACTTCGTTGTCAATACGTTTCGATCGTTTAGATGCCGAGCCTACGGATGAAAAGTTACGCACATCTTCCGTTTTATTCAACTTCGAAAAGGATGACTTGATGTTAACTGGGGAGCTTGTAGCACTTTTGCTGCTTCTGGCATTCACTCTAAAAATTGAAGCAAAGAAAACTGTTAAGAAGATTTAAGCATAGAAAATAAATCACAGAATAATAGTGTCCGAAAAGATGAAGGAAAAGAGCATTATGAACATTGATAAGTTCTTTAAAAATTTTAAGCATAACATACTTGTTTAAATTTCACAACCTAAATTCCTTTAAAAGACAGTATAAATGTTTAGCTTTCAATTTAGCATGTTTTCTAACATTGAAAATATAGACCTGGATTTCCTATAAATCGATTTCATGATCTAAAATAAATATATCATGTAAAAATGTTAAATTTAGAAGCATCATTCATTTTAATTATATCTTCCTTTGACTTTGAGATTTTTTTGTTTTAAGATAAATTATCATTGCAATTTGAAATAATTAAGAGAACACTTTCAAACTTTTTTAAAATCCAAACGTTTTCGCTATAAAAAATAAAAATAATAACTATAAAGAATCCCAAATAGGGGACATGATACAAAGAAGCTTAATTATTTTAATTCCTTGATTTACAAATCATGAAAGGATAAAGATTGCATTTTGTAATTTCAATTTATTTTTCGCTAAAACAAGTTTTAAATGATGAGAAGAATTAATGATATTGCAATCTTTATTTATTTAGAACTTAAATTAGACATGATTTTACACAAGAAACATTTTAACCCTAATTTTAGAAAAAACCTTTGAAATTAGAGAGTCATTTAATTAAAATCAATTCAACATGAGTTGCACTTGTATCAATTCAAAAAACAGAAATGTATGTAAACACATCTACAAACTTTTTCTCAATTGCATCAGTATGTGAATTTGTATGGAAAACTACCAACTAAATTTTGACGATGGAGAACACGTCGAAATATTCTTTTTAATAAAGATTTGTCACACTATTCCTCATTTATATATATTTATTATATAATAGGTAACTTTGAAAAGGCATACTTGAAGACAGCAACGTATTCAAAAAATTATTTTAGGGAGAGGGGAGCTTGCTTTTAAAAATAACCAACAAAACTAAGTGGTTATTATTAGTGAAGATAAGGTAATTCCTATTACATCGAATATATTTCCATTTACAAAAAATATTTCAAATGAAGTGGAAATATAAAATATCGATATTTCATTTTAAGAAAGAGAGGGCTTGGGGCAATCATCCCCTCTGCCTGAATGCACCACTGCTTGAAGATATAATAGAACCCCTGCTATAAGGCGTCCGCTTAGTCATTAGAAAAATAGCGGTCGGTTAGAATAGGAGGAAAGCTAGGAATCAATTTAATGATATAATTTAACGCAGAGGGGGCCAAACTATGGCTCGCGAACCACAAAATAAATCTTTAGGTGAAAATACGTCGCTCTTTTGAATATATTAAATTTATTTAAAGATTCTGATAAACTAATTTTCGAAAAAGTTTCTTTATACTACAATTTCTTTTTATACTTATTTAATTCAAATATTATATAAAATATTTTGAAAATTTTAAATGCGATATATTTAAAATGGTTTCAACTGGTTCTTCAAATCACAATGTAACAATTCTTTTATTTCTTTTAATTTAGCATAAAACATTTAGGTCCTGTTCTATTTAGAACTCTGTCACCAATATTTTTGTGCTCATAATTTTTAATTAGTAATGCATAGAGAATTTTTTATTTTTTAATATGAATTTTTTTTTAATATTTTAATCTTTAGTTCAATAAAATGTCATGTAAAAACAAATTGAAAAAGACAATAAAAAAACCCAGATTTTTAACTGAGTGGACTGAAACTTTTGCTTTTATTCCAAATTCAAAAGGTCTTTCAATTTGTCTTATTTACCAAGAGAATTTATCACATAACAAAAAAATCAAATTTAGAAAGGCACTTTAAGACAAATTTCCAAAAATCAAGTTCTATTTTTAATAGTTGGAGACAATATGCTAATGATGTTATTATTGCTAGTTTTATAGTGAGTAAAGAAATTAAGAAAAGAGGAAAAGCATTCTTGTCTTTAAATGTAACCAGTCAGATCAAGGATACATCCCAAGTTTCTCTCTATGTACGATATGTATCATCCGAGGGTCCCAGAGAAGAACTTTTAGGATTGTTGCCACTAATGGCTCACACGCGTGGGGAAGATATATCAAATGCCGTTGTTAATTGCTTAGGAAAAAAATCAGATTGCACTTAATAAAATTGTTTCAATCTTAACCGATGGTGCAAAAAATATGACTGGATCAAGAAAGGGCTTTATTTCACTTTTTAAAGAAAAACTTAATCAAGGACTTATTACTTTCCATTGTATACTCCATCAAGAAGCACTTTGTGCACAAACAGTTCCAGAAGAAATCAATAAAGTTATGGAATTGATAATTAAAATTGCCAACACTATTTTAGATAAGGGACCTAACCATCGTCAATTCAAAGTTTTGCTAGATGAAGGAACAAGTTTTCTGATCTTTTACAGTACAATAAAGTTGGATGGCTTTCTAGAGGCAACATGCTAAAACGTTTTGTGTGTTGCTTAAGTGAAATAAAAGTTTTTCTTCAAAATATTGGTGTTCACTATCCAGAGTTGAAAAAAGAGGAGTGGTTGCAAAAATTATATTTTATGGTGGATATTACTTCTCATCTTAATCAACTTAATCTCAAATTACAAGGAAATGGAAGCACAGTATTTTTTATGCTTGAAGATATTGTTTTTTTGAAGAAAAAAAATGAATCAACATTTAGAAAAGGGGAATTTAAATCACTTTCCAAATTTATTAGAATAATAAATATAAAGAATATTTCAAGACATGGATTTTAAATATGAGAGAATCTTTTTGCCAAAGGTTTCAAGACTTCAAAAAAAATAAAGCTACTCTAACTTTCATAACAAATCCTCTTGATTCCGATGTTAAAGCATTAAATTTCTCTCCTTTTGGTATTGATAGTGCAATTTTTGAACTACAATTGATCGACTTGTTAAGTATGGAGATGTGGTCATCAAAATTTGTTCTTCTTAAAACTGAAATGGAAGAATTAGAAAGAAAAAAATGCAAATTGATTTCTGAACAAAGTTACTCTCTATCAAAAGGGTTACTGAAATGTGATTTAATTATTTTTAATACCTGGAATTGCCTTCCTGACTCATACTCTGAGTTGGAAAAGTTTGCATATGGTATCCTTAGCATTTTCGGTTCAACCTACTTGTGTGAACAATCGTTTTCTTGCATGAATTTTATTAAAGGTAAACAGAGAAATCAAATTACAGATTCCAATTTGGAAGCTTGTCTCAAATTAAAAACTACTACCTACACGCCAGACATATGGAAACTTTCTAAAGAAATGCAATCTCACTGCTCACATTAAACAAAATTATTTTTTGTTTTAAAGCTCATTTTTCAATACTTATAATTATTTTAGCATATTATATATAATATTTATTTTAGATACGTAATAATTATATTGATGCATAAATCTGATACCCCAAAATATTTAATTTAAAAATGCAGAATTCTCTTTCAATATTAAAGTGTAGAGGAAAATATAAGTGATGAGATGCATTTGCAACAGATTTTCATGATCTCTGACAAATCAAAGCACTTTGTTCCAACTAAAAATAATATAATTCACCATGAAAGAGATAATTACAGACTATTTACAAATTCATAAAAAAATCCATGAAATCATTCAAAGAATGGATAAATGTAGCAATTATAAATTAAATGATTTACCTTGCTTCTTCTAAGGATAGAAGATTAGAATAAATACTCAATTCTTGATCTAAAGCAATTTTGACCGATTCCAGTTCTTGGTAGTCCTTTATGTAATCAGTGAGTTGATCTTGGAGGCTTCTTATCTCGTTGTCTCTCTTACTGGAAAAAGGGTGAAAAATAGAAGAATAGAAAGAAGGATTTTAAACAGTCACTTGATCATGTCGATGAAATGGTCTTTTTCGTGAGATAATTTTTCACTCAATCCACGATTAAGATTCTTCAATTGAGAAATTTCATTTCTCAGCGAATTTATCTGCTTTTCCAAATCTGCATGGCCATCACTTGTACTTTCAACTTCAACTTTATACTTATATGCTTCATCCCTATACATATTTGTCATGTCTCTAGAGTCTTGCAAATCTTTTTCAAGTGAATTTATCTAAATAATTATTCAAATAGTAATAAAATGCATAAGTTATTAGACGAAGCAAAGGCATAACATAGAAATGGTATGCTATAATCGAATTACTAAAAGAGATATTTCAAAATTCTGTTACTATTTAAAAAATAATAGATATACTCTTTTTACTTTTAATGAGCACTTTTCCACTTTAAGTGCGTCCTTTTTATGCCTCCTTTTTACCATTAAACACGTCTTCTTATTTTTAGTGTGTTTTATAAACAAATTTTTTGTTTATTTTTAATTATTTATTTTTTTCCTAACAATGACATTTTATTTTATTATATAATTTTAATTGATTATAATTCTTTTTATTTTACAGAAAGAAATATAAATTAATCAGATGGGATAAATACCAAGCCCTAATATAAGCAAACATAAGATTATAAGCTAAATTAACTAGAAATCATAATTACGAAAAAAACTGAATGAGACAAAAAATGATTTAAAAAAATAAATAAATAAATAAAACACACACTGAAAATAAGAAGACGCGCTTAAAGTAAAAAAGGAGGCACTTAAAGTAAAAATGGAATAACTGTTTTCTAATATCTCTAATTATGTATAAAAAAACAATAAAACTTTTATTCAAATAAATTCTTTGAATGATACATTTTCTCCCCCTCTGCTCTTCTTCAGATCAAATCTACCGTTACAAAAAAAGATAAGAGGGAGCAGAGGATGAAGAAGGCAAATATGATAACGATTTATCCTATCCTACTTCTTCATCCCATATTCCTTAGTTTCCTTTCTGGTAGCGGTAGATTTGTCACAAAGAAGACCACAGTGCTGAAAATTTATTGTCAAAAAATCTATTTTAATAAAAGTTTTACCCTTTTCTACCTATTTACCTAATTTTAACTTTAATCGATGACATCTCAATCTCTAATTGATTACAACTTAAATATATCAAATTCAAGGTTACTTTTTTCTATGTTGTGTATTAAAACCAATATGCCATGCTAATAATTTGTTCCTTAATGGGTATAAAAACGTTATTTGAATGAAAAATAGTGTGGAATTGAGAACAGGAATTTGTTAAAAAAAATACAATTGATTTCAGATTATCAACAATCCTGAAAAATATTTCCTTGAAAAAGGATTGTTGACAATCCGAAATTAATTGTATTCTTCAAATAAATTCTTCTTCCCAATCCGAAACTATTTTCATTCTAATAAAAGTAAAGGTACTGTGGTGTTCATCGAGAAAGCACACTTCACCGCTTGTATCGGACTATGAGGAAAGTAGGCTTGATACAGGATCGAACCGAAGAAATTGAGATATCGAAACCTAGTATTAAACCAAACTTACTCTAGCCCCCACGATCATTCAAATAAAGTTTTAATTAACCAAATCAATCATATCTTTCAAGTTTCGAAATATTCACTTTTGTTGTGTATTTAGATTCTTTAATCGTTATTTTAAAATATAAATTTTTGATTTTATTTTAGAAAAATGTAGTATCTTCAAAAAAAAGAAATATTTTAAGGAGAAAACAATTTTGTTAAATAATTAGAAAGTTGAAGGCATAGAAAAATCTGTTAAATCTTTTCGATTGGATATACGTTTCTTTCAAATGAATTATTATTTGTTGGATAATGATGCAAAATTTCGATTGCAAAATGTGCTTGTAATAACGCTGAAATAAGTTACGATTTAGCTTATAAGAATGCATGAGTTTTACTCAGAATACTACATATTTTGCTAACTCTTAACTTTACGATTAAAAACTGATAGAGAAAATTTTTGCAAGAGATTATTTACCTGTGTTTTAGAAGAAACTAAGCAAAATTGTTTATTAGATTCTATGTCTTTTAAAGATATTACATATAACTCAGAGGAGGAAGAACTGCTTATTGAAAAGAGATAAAGGCATTCATTATAAGGAATACTTTCTTGTCGTAGAAATGAGCAATTTCTTCTCGTAAATTCTCAGTCTGCCATTCATTATTTCTGCGCATCTCTTCAATCTCAGCCTCGAGTTTTCCTTCATACTCGATCCGTATTTCAGGTTCGACTTCCTTGACAATGATCTCGTGGCGTGATTGCGCTTCCATTATTTGCTAAAATGTTTTTAAAAGCGAGTTAACATATTTCAAAAAGATAAGAAATGGAAAGAAAGATATTATAGAGGAGCTGAACATACGCACCGAAATAAAGGTATTTCATAAAGTTAGAAATTTCAGATTTCTAATATATAAAAATATGAAGCTAAGATAAAAATAAACGAGGTTTAAATATGAATTAACCCAATTTCTCATTTCTCGCGAATATTATTTTTCCCAGAAATCAGAAAGATGCTAGGTCAATTCGTCTCCGGACAATTTGTCGTTGGTCATTTCGTCCTCAAGTAAAAAGTCAACTAGGTCGTTGAACAGTTTAATTTTTATAAAAGTTTTAAGTTTAGTACAAATATTGATATAATAAAAATTTATTTTATATATTAATTATAATAATAAATATTTTTTATTATTAATAGCAATCTTTTTTCAATTATTTTTGATTTAATTTATCATCTTTTTAATATGGCTACTTGTTAGATTATAACTTCTGAGAAAGGAAAAAACAAAGTTGTTGATCAAGAGAATTATATTTACACTAAAAATAAGAAGAATGCTGATGGACTGAAGATCTACTGGAGGTGTAAAAATCGTGCATGCAATGCAAGACTTCACACTAATAAAACTATATAGAACTTAAAAAGTTTGGAATTTATAATAATGCTTGATCTACTGCAGAGGTAACTGAAAGGATCACAGTTTCAAATATTAAAACAAAGTCGATTTCATCTCGTAATAACCCTCGCTCGATAATGTCTAGTGAAATTGAAAATTTAAACGAATGTACATTGTCTAAAATTCCTCGATTGGACAGCTTAAAATAAATATTAGGATTGTTTGCATTGCTACCAAACAAAAGCCAAAACACATATAATAAACTTTTTGCCAAGATAAATGAATTGCTACAGAACAAAGGCCCTGAAAATGTGATAATGGATTTTGAAAAGGCAGCCTATGATGGATTTCTTGAAGCGTTTCCTACGTTAATTTGGCGTGCTGCTTATTTCATTTAGGGCAAAATGGGTACAAGCAAATTGTTGAAGAAGGGATGAAAGCACAAATCGCCAAGATGACAGTTTAAGCCTAAAAATGCGTTGTTTTGTTGCGCTTGCTTTTTTGCAGGTTGATGATGTTGTTGACGGATAAGAGGAACTTGTGGAGTTTCCTATTTTAGAAATAATTATATTGGACCACTTAGAGGAAGAGGAGAAAGGAGGCGACGTCGTAAACCTTTATTTCCATCAACTTTGAGATGGATGTATTTCTGGGATTGCTGGAACTACAAATAGTTTAGAAGCTTACCACAGTGAATTGAAAGACACAATGAATATAAGTCATCCAAATATTTGGAAGCGATAAATGTGCTTAAATGCGAGGAAAGATTTGGCAGTGCCAAACTACAAAAATTTATTCAAGAAATAATATAGAAGCAAGAACTTGCGTATAAAAAATGTCATGGATTTCTCTCTCAAAAATAAAAAATTTGAAAACAAATACACTATCAAACAAATTTTAAAAAATTACGTATTCTAGTCATTCAATACTTGTTTATGAAAAAGAAAAAACATTTAATCACTTTCATAATTCTGTTGCTAAAACAAACAAATAAACAAGAACGAAATGATTTTGGGACGAATTGACCGGAGACGAACTGACTTGGTGACGAATTGCGGTCGATGAATTGACCAGATACCATCAGAAACACTACATGCAATGCATGTTAGAACTATAGAACTAAATACATGGAATTTCAATAAAATGTTTAACACCTTTTTTCTATGACACAATTTCAAACTCATGAATGGAGGAAAGTTGGATGAAGAAATTGAATCCCAACATATAATTGTCAGTATAAACAAAAAATTTGAACAAGAATATAAAAGCAAAACTTAAAAAAAACTCTAACGATTATTGGAAAAATGTTGAAATAGATTGAAAAGGTGCAATTGTTAAAAAAAAAAGTGTAAAATACTTCATTGTACATGCTCTTCTTAAAGTCTATATCTTCTTTCAGAGTTTGGATACGATTTTCAAGATCCACTCTTTTCAAAGTCTCATCTTCTAATTGATCCTTAGCTGTTTTCAGTTGATTCTCGGCTTCATTCAATGAAAGCTTAAGTTTCTAAAGAAAGAAAAATACTCATGAAAGGTACGGGTGGTATCCTCTGGGAAATACCCGGGACTTACCTTAACACTTTCAGAAAGGTTTCTATTTTCATTACTTAATGGAGCCAATTTTTTATTCAAGCGAGATATTTCCGCATTCAGTTGAGCATTCTCATCAGAAAGCTTGTTCATTTCTAGTTGAAGCTTGGAAACGCTGGCAAGACATTCCTTCATTTTGGGTTTCATCTGGTCATAATCAATCAACAAAAAGTCATACTTCTTTCTAAAATGCTCCAACTCATTTTTCGCTTCAGCAGATCTGAGAAAAATTTTACGAAAATATACCAATAAACATTACGTTGAGAATAAGAATAACTTATTTCAATTCTTTGAGATGTGTCAACAATCGTCTACTCCAGAACAAGAAATTTATTTGCATGAAGAAATAATAAAAGGCATCATATCTCATTATATCGTAAATTTATTTTAATAATTAATTTTATTTATAAATAAAACAAAAATAACTAATTTAATAATAAAATACCCTAGTGTTTGCAGAAATCCTCCTCTCACTGATGTGCAACTTAAGTTTAAAATATAATCAATTTTTGGCTCCATTTTGTTCTAGTCTGGCTGTGGTTACAAAGAGAGAAAAGTAGACGCTAAATTTCTCGTTTTCAATGAAAATAATGGGGTGTCAAGTATTTTGGTAGAGGCAAACAGCCAGGAAATAAGTTGCGTGATATCCAGCAAAACGGTATCTGTTTTGGAAGGGTATACTCTTTGCAGTCATTATGAAACAAAACATATTTCAGTATATTCAAAATTTAGTGAAATTGCATTGTGAAAAATACGAGTCTTTGAAAGGTACTTTAGAAACCCACAGAAACCTTTTTACAAAAAATTTCCCAAAAATAAATCTGTTACTCTAACATATTATAATTTGTGTATAACTACGTATGTTTTAGTACAATTTTTTTAAGAGTTTTTTGTTCTTTGTACAACGAGCTTGCAGAAAGTTTGATACTCTCAAATAAATTCTTTTTTCAAGACACAACTCTTTGACTTCTTCCATCATACATTCTTTAAAAAATTGCAACCAATAAATGGTTTTCCTTTTACTGCTATTTACTGACGGCGATTTTTAAAAGAATGTATCATCGAAGCAGTCAAAGACTTGTGTCTTAAAAAAGCCAATTTTTTTGAAAGCACCAGCGTTTCTGCAAGCTCTGTTCTGCAAAGAACATAAGAACTGGGAGAAAACATATTACTACAGACCTGAAAAAGATAAAAATTCGTTGTCTTTTGTTAAAGTTAGATGAGTCTATCGATCTATCAAGTACGTCACAACTTTTTATTTTTATTAAGAGTTAACTGTAACTTTGAAATAATGAAAAATTTAGCAACAGCTTGGAGCACGCATAAATCAACCGCTGGAAAAATATTTATACAGAAGTGGAGAAGATTTTACAAGACTATAACCTTTAGTGGAAGCACCTAAGAGTTGTTAGAGGTGATAGAGGAAAAATAAGGCTCCTATCAAAAAGGGGTTGGCCGGGCAGATCAAAAGTAAGATGTAAGATTTGTAAACTGCACTTTCCATTCCATTTTAGATCAACAAACCCTCTCTTTTGGAAAGACTTATATTTTTCATGTGAGCTAAAACAAGTTGTTCCTTCCTTAAACTTCATTAGAGGACACGGACAAAGTGATAGACAGTTGGACATTTTCTAGAAGAAATTGATTCTCAATTTGATACCTTGCCTTATTACACAATGCTAAGATGACTGAGATGCGATGAAGTGGTGTTTCGTTTTTATAAACTTCAAAATGAAAAAGTTTTCCTTACTGAGTCCACATTGTGATTTATAGTTGACATCACATCCACTGTGAATAGACTAAACAACTATAAGGAGAAACAATCTCATCCAGATTGATAAGTTCGTAGAAAGCTTTTATTTCAGAAGCCATTTGACTTATGATGTCTAAATGATGTGCCGTTCGAACTACAGTTGGAAATCATTGTTTTACAAAGGATGAAAGAAACACAGAGAAAGGAAACGTTGAATTTTACTCTTGCTTACCTGATATTAAGTTTTTAATTTTTAATTTTAAAATTTTATGACCGATTTTTCCTTATCCAAAAAATCTAAATGCTGCGCCCCAAAGTTTCAGTTATTTCATAGGTGCGCCCTAGGATAAAAAAGTTTGACAAGCACTGGCTAATAAGACATATGTTCACAACCTAAGGTATTCCCAAAAGTCGCCTTCAGTGGTGACATGTGAGACGTTACGTTTCAAAATTACGCACGAAAAAAACTAAGTTATAACAAATACGGGAATTCGCTACGATTTCAATTTTATTACAACACTTATTTATCTAGCTTTTTTAAATCTATACCTGCCAATTTAAATTCATACATAATCATCACTCAGATGCAAGTGAACACGAACATACGCAAGTTGAAACAATCATACACTATATTCTTCTGAAGTATCGGACCCAAAAAGATTAGAATGATTAGAACTTACTTTTTAGCTTCATCTTTAGATAAATCCATTATTTTGTCGTTACTTAATTTGAGTTCTGCATTTTTCTTCGATATGTCATCGAGCAAGTTGCGTAAATCGCTAATTTCACGATCATACATACATTTCACAGTTGTTCTTTCACTCTTTGATTGTTCTTCAAGAACTTCTAATTGTTGGTATAGAACATTGTTTTGGTTCTCAACCTGTCTGATTTTATCTATAATTAAAGTCTACATATTTATATTTTTAAAATAAATTTCAGAGATACAAATCAAATCATTGAAAAGATTTCTTATAATAAAAATGGGCCAAGTTAATAAGATCTATTAGCGAAGTCTAAAGAGTAGCAATCAGTTATGTGATATAATATTTTCAAACTTATTAAATCATAAAAGTGAGTTAAAAACGTAAAAAAAGAGTGAGTAAGGCAGAAAATATTCAAAAAATATCTAGAACAGATAAAACAATGAGAAAATTGCTTTAGTTCCACGATGGGCCACATGATGCTCAACACATCTTTTTTTAAATATGCTAGTATACAAGTTAAGGCTAGAGTAAATGTTAAAAACTCTTTTTATCCCAATTTAATATCAGTAAAAGGTAGTTAATTGTAGCAAAATTTTTGACGATGAAATTGAATTTTTGATAAGGCCGATGATGTGGGGAATTGTCCCTCACTGCGGCATCTCTATTGAAAAGACACTTGTAGCAGCGGACTAAAACTGTACCGAAAAGACTTGTAAAATGACCCAAACAAAGGCGTCGTAATGATACGAATGAAATAGTGATGGATACATTTGAAAGCGTCATGTTAGGCCAGCCTTAATACAAAAGTGAAATGAGCATATATGAGTGTTTCTCAGCTTGGATAAAAAGTTTATTTTGGGATGGACTAGGTTTTTCATATGGTGGAACAGGAATTTACCATGCTTTTAATATGGCAATTCTTAAAAAGTTGGCAATATCCTGAACTTTATGGCAATTAATTGATAGAACTTATTTTTGTTCTGATTTATCTATTAATTATTATCTATGTATGAGTATATCTCTTAATCATTTGTGATCACTCCTATAAAATAAGTCTCTCAATTGATTATATAGCTAGTAGAAACTGGACAATTTAAAACAGCCAACTAACCAAACAACTTACTAAGCAAAAAAACAACTCTTTTTTAAATTTTCTTTATTTATTTTAGTTTTTAGATCGAATTTTCCATTATAAGCTTTGTAAAAACTAATTTTCTGAGATCGAGTTTTCTGCAGACCAAATTTATCTACAGAGCTTAATATTGATAAAGGTTTAGGTTTGCCGATATTTGGAAGAATTTCAACAACCCAAAAATTTTCCTAGGTTTTTTAATAAAAAAAAGTCAAACAATATTTATGAATGAAAGACTAAATACACCTTTCTTTATTAGGTTTATATTTATGGTTGAAATATTCTTTGGTTAAAAAATTCTTTGGTTGAAATGTCCTTTGGTTGAACATAAGAAGAACAGCATAAATCTTTACGCTTCCAGACGTCAACATTTGATAGTGTGTGTGAAAGAAAGCTTTTAGGACATTTATATTCTTTTTAAAATTGAGCTCTGTTTCCTAACTCGAGCATCTGAATGGACGCATGCAAAACTTATATGATATTCTGTATGACTTTCATTAAAAAGTAGGCTGACATCGTCTTAAATGCTACTGAACGGTTATTTTCATCTATTGTAACTGTCCCGTTTTATCATAGCGTATATTATAACAAAATAATAGAATCTGTAGTTGCGTTAGTATTATATAAAATTAAAAATGAAGCAGGAATGTGACAACTTTTATTCTAAAACTTTAGGTATTGCTTAAATTTGTTTCATTAAATAACTGATTAAAAGCATATTTAACAAAAAAATTCATTATATAGTTTTTTGGCATATTTTTTTTACGTATGCATAAAACAAATTGTATTATAACTTTATATAAACGTTTGTTTTGATTAAATAACTAAACTTGGTTTGAAAATTGTCGTTTTTTACGTATGCATAAAACAAATTGTATTATAACTTTATATAAACGTTTGTTTTGATTAAATAACTAAACTTGGTTTGAAAATTGTCGTTTTTTGTTGGCATATTTTATAAAATTTCCCATTTTTGTCACAATAAAATATGGTCAGCCTATTACAAAAGCATTTTCTCTTATTTATATTAAAGAAAAATCGGAGCTTAAAATATAGTAAACTGGCAAAAGAAAAAAGAATTGAATTAATCATATTTAGAGTTTTTGGATAATTGCTTTAACTTTACTGAATATATACTCTCACATGGTCGTATAGGGCCTGAGAAGCCATTACATTTTTTACTTAATAAATTTTATGGACAAACCTTGAAACGACTGAAAAAGAAGGTCTTGAAAATCTCAAATTATTAGTATAAAACAACTTTTCAGAATAAACAAAAAAAAAGTAAGTTGAATATAAAAAAACTAATAATAAGTGAACATGGCAAATTTTGTAATGATTTTTCTCCCTTGCATGGTCGTATAAGGCCTGAGAGGCCATTATATATCTACATATATTTATATCTTGCAAGTATAAAATAATCAGTTCATTTTTCTAACAAAGGAGCGTTCTTTTATTTTTACATTCTTCTTTATCTGCATCGCCATGAGATGAAACAAAAAAATAGGAAAATCATATCATTCTTTCGATCTCTTTAGAATGGAATAAATTTTTCGTAGCTCAGCCGTCATTTGACACTCTTCACTCGCATATTTCTTACCATATGCTCATATATTATATATATACAGGAAGAATATTAAAGAAAACCAGAATCATCTATCTATATATAAAGATGAAAATACTTTCTCGCTATGACGCATGTACTCAGATACATATTGTATCATAGATGTGCCATGTATAAAGATGAGGCATTCACATAATACCTTTTATAACTATAGAGTATTTCATATCTCTTCTTTTACGCTATTGCTGGAAAAGTTTCCTCCTTTTCTGGAAAGTTCTAATTTTGAAGAAAGTACAGATGAAGAGTCTTCATTTTCTTTTTCAGCCGATCTAACTTCTTCATCTTCAAGTAATCATGATCCGAGTCACATAAATGATATTGATATTTTTGCACCTGACTCAACGTTGTATACTTTTGACGCCCCAACAAGAAGGGGAAGGCCAAGAAATATAAATATTAGAAATATTTCAAGTGTTCCTGATGGTCCAAAGGCGCTGCAAAGCATGTTACAAATCCTTTATTTATCTGGAAGTTATTTTTACCTCAAGAATTTATTCGTCAAGTTTTCGTTTTTACAAAAAAAACTTGGAAGAATACATGAAAAATACTAAAAATGTTCCGAATGAAGTAAAATCTTTCTACAATAACTTTAACGTAGAAAAAATTCTTGGCTATATTTCTCTTCTTTATATACTTGGAATTGAGGGTGATCAAACAATCCCATTTGACAGTCTATACAACACAGTCAAAGAGCACACTTTATGAAAGCGGTTATGAGTAAAAATGACCTTAAGCTTATTATCACATTTTTGAGGTTTGATGTTCCACAAGAAAGAAATCAAAATGTCGATAAAATAATGGCAGTTCGCTGAATGACCACTTCTACAATGTCTTCCATAAGTAATTTTAATTTTAATATTTTTTAAAAATATTGAAAGTAATTTTTTAGGTATTGGACACCTAAAGACTTTGTAACTGTTGATGAGCAACTGGTTAAGTTTAGAGGGGGATGTCCGATAAAGATTTATAAACCTAGCAGGCCCAGTAAATGGGGTATCAAATTGTATCACATCAATGATTCTAGAACTTTTTATTATCTGGCTCTCGAAATATATGTCAGCAAATTAGCGGATAAAAATTATTTCAGTGGAATAGTCAAGAGGTTAGCAGAGGAAATCGAACTACCTCAAGGTACAGGTATTTGCGTTGATAGATTTTTTATGGACTATGAATTGTTTGATTGGGCGAAAAGCTACAACAATTATAATAGGAGGTGTGTGCCTTTCATTTTCAAAGAAAACATTTGCAGAGCCTAAATCTTCAAGAATGCGAGTCTAGAACGATATACTCAACTGGTTCATCATTGGTTGCGTATATATCTAGAAAACATTCTATGAAAAATTTTAAAGCGCTCCTGATGATGAGTAGTCAGCATTACAGAGAAATGGAGCTAGTCGGACCCAAAAGATTACCAGAATCTATATATATTTATAATAGTGTAAAATCAGGGGTAGACAAAGGTAATCAAATGGTTAAATATTATACTACATATAGGACATCTAGGCGATGGCTAATGGTCGTTTGGTCTAACTATTTAGATATTGCTGCTTTCAATACTTATATTATAGTAGCACATAATTTACAAACAGAGTACTCATCAACAGCTATGTCTATCAACTTTTTGAAAAAACCAAGTGGAAGAAAAGTAATTCTTTCTCAATTGTGTTTTTTCACAACTGAAATCATATGGAATCTGCAATGAAAGTACCGACTTGGAAACACCAAATAAAAAAATAGGACCTTGCCAAATTTTCAAAGGCAACAAAAAAGGAATTTATCAAAGATGCTTCAGATGCAAAGAAAACAGTTGTGATGAGCATGAAGTTCTTCTATGTAAAAATTGTTTCAAAAATATTTGAAAATTACTCAATAAAGTGTGTATTTCTGTGATTTTTTTTACGATTATTTCTACTTATTTTTAAGAGCGTGGCGATTGGTTAGAGTGTTGGTCTTTGAATCCAATTATTTTAGGTTCGAATACTGCCTTTACCAAAATACTGATAGCTCAATGTCAGTTGCCCTAAGTTAACCACCTTTAACCTTGTTTATACATAAAATATAGATAAATAAGTAGTTAAATAATTTTGCTGTTAACAATAAGGGATGCGGTGGCGGAGTCGGAGTCGTAGAGAGTCGGAGATTTTACCTTAGTATGAGCAGGAGTCGGATTTTTATTTTTGAAACAAAAGTTTTTTTTCCCCAAAAATAAATTTAAAACAAAAATTTTTTTTTAAAAGGGGGGGGGGGGGTTAAAAAAAGAGGGGGGGGGATTTTTATTTTTGAAAAAAGGAGTCGGAGTTTCTTTTTCCGACTCGGACTCCGAAAATTCATTTGATTCAACTTCAAAATGTTTTCAAACACTTTTGTTTGTTTTTTAACTTGTTTACTGCTTTGATGCAATGTAATGAAGCACAATAACAAAAACTTGCTAGTTGCTAGCAATGGCATGAATGTAAGTTTTTTTTACCAAATGTTGATGTAATGAAAAATCCTTTACCAAGTGTTGATGATGTAATGAAAAATCCTTCACCAAGTGTTGAGCATACATTTTCTCTCTCACACAAGTTCGTCATTTAATTCAATCTTATATTTCTCGAATTGTTTTGGCATTCATTTTTTCGTGAAAACTTCCGCTGTTTCGATTTCCAACTTGCAACGTTTTCGCCTGTTAAATTTTGCTAAAAGTAAGCTTCTTATTTTTAATTTTTATGGTTTTCAGTTTTTAACTCCAAAATAAAAGAGCAGTAATTGTCATATAACTGATTTTCCTTGAATATTCTCTGTATTTCTGTGTGGATAAATGTTAAACTAAAGTGTTAAGAAGTCGGAGTTAGAGGAGGTATCATAAAAGGAGTGGGAGTCGAAGTCAGAGTCAGCATTCAAAAATTTTGGAGTCGGAGTTGGACCTTATATTATCTGACTCCGCACCCCTGTTAACAACACATAAGGTAAAAAAAATATAAAACTTATCGAATACACACCATTTTTTTAAATAATCTACAGGATTGCTTTATCCGAAGCGTAAATAAAAGACATGAAAGTGAGCAGCTCATGTGTTTCTTCTTCTTCTTATTATTTTAGCGTGAGTATGGTTGGTTAGATGCTGGATTCGATAACTCAAGGTCTTGGGTTCGATCCTACATCAAGCTTACTTTCCTCATAGTTCGATATAAGTGGCGCAATTTGGCCTTTTCGATGAAAACACCCTACGGTACCATTACCATTATTATTTTTATTTTTTCTATTATTATTTACGTTATAAAAAATAAAACATAAAAAATACGTGTAAACAAAAAGTGTAAGAATACAAGAAAAGTGAAATTTATAATGCGACAAAGTATATGAATAAATGTATTAAAATTTTTTTAATAAAGTTTGTTTTTGACAAACTCAATGATCAAATATTCTATTTAAATTTGAAAAAATTGTAATCAATTATTTTCAGAGAATAGATGGCGTTAATACTTTTTGTTTCAAAATAAGAATATTTCAAATTTTAGACATTTTTCTCTTAAAATTTCAATAATTCAACATGTTTTAAAGCCAAATGAGGCTATTTTTTCAAATTTTAATGAAGAAGAATAAAAAATGAAAAATGGCCTTCGAGGCCACTCACGGCCAGCTAAGGTAATAAAATTGTTCGACCATACGAGGGTTAAACGCAGGTCTCTGTACTAAAAATTGGAAAAATGGGCTCTTTCTTGTTCCACTGTTTTTACTATCTTCATCTTTCTAAATATTTATAAATCTAACATCTCAGGTTTACCAAAAAACTGTGCATATTATTATAAACACAATTATATATATGTCGCAATATCCGAAAATGTGAGATTTGAATAAAATGTAATAAAAAGACAATTTGAACAAATTTGAAAATATATATTATCTTTTATGACAAAATTAAAGTAATGGGCGAATCCTATGTATTTTCTTCGAATATAAATATAGCACTAATAAAATTCAAGGCCAAAGCATGCTATCTTAATCTTCATTCAATGAAAATATTGCAAGCAAAATCTAGTATATTGATAAGACAGCATGAATAAACCTTTGAAATTATAAAAATACAAATTCTCATTAGTATACGTTATACGTGGCAGTGCGGATGAAGAATTGAGCACGATAGTGGAAGAGGAAGGTTGATCGCATAGACCTCCGTTCTGCAATTTATGAGGGAGGAGGAAACCAGCTCAAAGGAGAACTAGCAAGCAAAGAGAAGTTTTATTCCCTAATTTTAAATTAAATATCCACTGCCATTTGTCAAGACAAAAGAAAATTAGCAGGTTGTACACCGGAGGATACATAAGAGGCGTCTAAGCCAGAGTTTCTCAAATGTGGGCGAATCCGATACTTCTGGACGAAAATAAAATTAGTTCAGTATTAAGGATTTGTTAAAAATAGAAAAATCGGTGATAATTCTATCCTTCTTGTAAAATGGAATTTATACAAGAAGATTGAGAAACCCGGGTCTTGGCATTCCTCTTCGTTTGACACGAAAATTTTAGGAGGTGGAATAATGCGAAATTTTTCTATACCATTTAATATATTTTAACAATAGATCAAATTCCCCTTTCAAGAATTGTGTTCAGGAAAAATGTGAAATTTAAAGTGAGCAAATTAAATTTATTGAGTAATTAAAATTAGTAATATTCTGTAAAAAGCAAATAATAAAAAGTCATTCTTCTTGGTTTATATTTTATTTCCTTCTCATAAATAATACGAAATGGGTCAATTATACTCACAAGGGGCAAAGATGTTAGAATTAGTTTAGAATCTGAAAAAATTAAAAGCTTTTTCACTGTATTTATGGCTTATTTTATAAAGTATTCTATTTTTCATTAAGTCGTAACATTTTCCTTGTTCTGTCTAGGAAGTGCTTCTTTGCCCGCTCGCTGTATTAACATTTCTCTCAACTACTTGAAAATGACTCGCGGAAAATCTAAAAATATTTCCAATTTCAATAATTTCTAGGTTTAAAATATGAAGTAATGGAAGTATTGTCAATTCAACTCTTTTGCAATTTTTTGCCTAAAACTCAAAAGATACATCCACATGTTTTTTAATCAAAATTTCTCACAGCATTCTCTTTTTTAATTGAAAAACTTTTTTCATTTCAACAACAACAATTTTAGGCATTTCTTTATTTGCATCTATGGCTGCATCAATTAAAAAGTTTTCAGCGTAATTAAAGTTAGACTTGATTTAAAAACAGGTGTTATTAGCTCTTGGGCAGACTTTTTCAGGTTTTGATTTAGTGTGTAGTAAAAATCCATTGCTCCTTCTTGATTTTTCATTACTACTGTAACACAATTTTTTATATGTTTCAAAAAAAATTTAAAACCCACTCTAATGTTACACCCCGGTGAAATTGCACATTTCATGAAGTAGGAAGAAGTGCTGCAGGCTTCATGAAATGGGCAATTTCATGCGCGAATATGTTTATAATCAAATACTTGTTAAGCAAGAAATATCAATTTTAAATGCAAAAATAAAGTATCACTGATTAATACTTAACAAAGAACATAATATAAATAAATAATATTAGTTACTTATAAAAGTTAGTCATTTTAACTTGATAAGAATCTAACTATATTAGGTTTATTTAATTTAAAAAAAAATTAAGCAAAAACACCGACTCAAGCTGAAATCATGGGAGGGAAAAATGGGCGGGGGGAGGGGGGTCGCTGGCACTCACTCATTCGTTGCCATCCTGGATATGCATCCCTGATTCAGTAGGATATATAGATAGGCCGACCATGATCATGCCAAAGACGGGACATTTAACAAATGCGAAAATGATCATTTTTATTTAGTTGAAAGTGAATTCAAAACAAATTTATTATTACAGCATTAAAATTAAATTAAATTTATGCACACGTATAAAAAAACATACTTTGTATGTTAAATATGCTTTTAATATTTTTATGATGAAACAACTTTACGCAATATATTTTGGTTTTTCAAAGTCATAGAATAAAACTTGTCAGATTCTTAATCCATTTTTTAATTTTATATAATGGTTAACTATTGTTATTAAAAAGAGACATTTATAAAAAAAGACAGCATAGTTAAAAAAAATATGAATTAAACGGTACTCTACTGTTCAAAACGGTCCATATGGTCAGCCTATATCTAGTAAAAGTGCAAAATAAGGGGGATATTAATTCCACAATTATAATAAAACTTCATACATGGAAAAAAAACTTATATAGGTGGTAGCAAAATAAGAAGACACATTCAAATGAAACACCGAACATACAAAAGTACTTAACATTAGAACGTCTAACAAAATTGATTACCCTTCAACGCACATTAGGATCAAAATAAAGCATTTAAAAAAGTTAAAAAAACTAAATGTGTTTTCAGTTTTTACTTAATAACTAAACATTTATATGATAATAAAATTTAGAATTTTATGCGTTCTATTATTGTAAAAAACGCGGTATAATTTTAGAATGAATTTTTTATTAATCACAAAAGTTTAAAATATATTTTATACATATTTAGAACAAATAAACTTCTTCACCTTTTCGCATTTTCCACACTCTATTTTTTGACATTTGTTATACTTTATATTTGATTTATTTGCATTGCAATCCGTTTTTATTTGACAAAAATATAAGCGTCAACTAATTCTTCTGCCAACGTCTGTATGTAATCTCTTTTTACAATTTTAGATTTGCGAGTTTCATTACAAAGTATTGTTTCGTTTATTGCTGCGAGATCAAGCAAATTATAAAAAGTGTGTACAGGCCACCTCTTGAAGCTGCGTTTACGCTATATTCTCTTGCTATTTGGTCTAATACTGTGTTTCTCAACCTTTTTTTACTCATGGACCCCTTTTCACTTCTTTTTTTCATAAAAATTGGACAATAAAATATTTATTTTAATATTTTTCACTAATAAAATTTTTGACGTTATGATAAAGAAAATAGTTTCATATACTTAGAATTCATATTGAAATGAAAGCAAACCTAATGCAACAATTTTTATAATGAAAAAGAAAGACATTTAATGAGATCCCTGTGGTTGATGCTGCTCAACGAGTTTCTTTATATCTGGTTGCAGTGAAGTTAATGCTAGTCATAAAGCACTTCCTTTTACAATGTCAAGTCGATTGCGAACTTTTTATAATAAAAACCGTTATGAGATGGCTTTCTTCATGGACCACCAAAATATCATTGTGGACCCCTAATTTATAATAATAATAAATCACCTGTGGACCCCCTGAATTATTATATTGACCCCTAGGGTCCATGTGACCCGGTTGAGAAACCCTGGTCTAATACACCACACCGTATTTTGTATTATTGTAAAAATTAATTGTATGAGCCTATTTTTATATCTGAGCTTAGAATAACATTTTTATTCAAACTACTGAGTAACAGTGCATTTTTGTTTCCTTTTCCCTGTCCATTATAAAATCAGGAATTGTAACGATGCAGAAAAAGAACAAAATTTCAATTTATGGAGGAAAATGGAAAACACAATAAACGAAATAAAAAGAAAACTATCAATTGAAATCTGCTGTGCGTGCTTATAAAATTTAATGAAACGATAAAATTAGTCACTTCAAAAAATGACCCCACAATATTGTATTCACAATCAGTATACTTATCACTTGATGAAGAATATAATATTTTCATATAAGGGCAGAATTGAAGATATGGGCGTTTAAGTAATATTTAAATAACAAACCACACATTTTTAAATATGACATATTGTTCTTTTCTCGTTATAAAGTGTACTTTTATAAATAAAGAAAGATAACAAAAATTATTTAAATTATGAAAAAATGATAAAACAAAAATACACTCACAATTTCAAAATTGTTTTCATTTCTTAACAGTCGCCAAGGAACGAGAAAGTCAATTTATTTCGACAATTGTAATGCCGTTATTGTTTAATCAAAAACTTAAAAAACACTCAAGTTTGGAGCCAATCAATGAGTTCATAAAGTGACATTTGAAAGATTCAGTTGAAGAAAGAAAGGTTCTAAAAAAGCTTGAAACACATTTTTTGATAAAAAGAATGAAACTCAATAGTAGGAAAATGACTATATGAAGAATGCCTAGAGAATTATATTATAGAATCCAAAATTCTTCAAAATTTAAAATGACGACTACAAATTAAATTGATATAAACGCAGTAAAGTATAGCAATCGGAATTTTGACATGTTCCAGTATTTGGATATGTTTCTTCTGCAAAGCTACAGATTGTGCCGACATGTTTCAGTGTCATTGGAGTGACATGGAATTGTATTTACACAAAACAACCTTGTAAATAATGAATAATAGCAAAAAAAGGATATGCATACAGAAGAATATAAATTTTTAACAACAAGGCTTGATTTAATTGGGAAAAAAATTATAAAATTTCTCTAAAAGAAGATCTGTCTGAAAGGAACGTAACTTGATCGAAAAACTCGTTAGAGAAGTATCGCGAATCTCTCATTTTTGTTCGGGTAAATCATAAAGGCATAAACTGTGAATACAAAAATGATACGTCAAGAACACAATTATATGTAGACTTCTCATTCTTCTCTTAGCTATAAATGCGCTTTACATATAAATAATACTATTTTAGATATGAGACTTAGGTCTTCAAATTTAGAATATAATAGCAAGGCTTTCAATAATACTATGCACGATTTTCCGTGGCCTTGAACTTTTATTCACCAAATTTGAACAAAGTTTCACATTTTTGTTTGATGTTCCAGGAGACATGGTTGGCTCAAGAATTTTCTAATAACTTTGTAATAGACCAGTATCTATTTTTGTCGCAAACTTACGGGGGGCTGTCTATGCACTTTAAGCTATTAGCGGTTCTGTACTTTAAACTACAGTACCTGGAATTAAAATTTTTGTCATGATTTTAACAAGAATCTCGAGGTACTCTTCAAATTCATTACTTGACAAAAAAAAATTGCCTATCCTTATGTTTTAGAAGAATATTTTTGTGAGCGTCATCTTATAATTTTGTCATTGAAAGTAGAAAATTCAGAAAAACAGAGTCTTTTATATGTAAATTTGATAAACAATCTTTTTGTGATATCATATCTTGTGAAAAGAGGCGAGTTGAAGATATGTTTCATTTTCGTGGGATATGCATAGACGACTACTTGATGTTATTAATGCAATATATTCTTTCCTTTATTTAAAATACTTAAAAAACGGACTTCGACTACGCCTCCTAAATTTTAGCGAACATGTCTCCTATCCCTTTAAAATCTCCGATTCCAGCGAATCGGAATGTCAAGAAGTTAGTTGAAGAGATGTTAAAGCATTTTTGAATAATAATCAATATTAAATAACCTTTTTGGATAATTATACCTCACGCCTAATATTTCAAAGGCGGCGGATGTGACGCTAAAAGTGCCACAAACGTCTCATAAGTTGCGCTCTCAAAGAAGAGAAGTATAGCACAAACTTTGTTGAATCTTCTTATATCGTCATCACTTCTTATATGAAATCAAGAAGCTTTACGCAAATTGATTTTACTAGCGCTTCACATTAAATTAAATAAATTAATCATTTATGAGCTTAGAAAATATTGAACAAACTACGCGATCTACTTTTCGAGAAAAATATGCATTTCTTTCATGAAGAAGCATGCGAGCAATAGCATAACAACACATAAATAGCATATAGTTTTAACAAGTCGATGAAATCAAGGTTAAATTTTACCGATGTATGCAGCTAATCGATTGTTCAAACTTTGAAGCTCTTCTTTCTCCTGAATTCTCGTCTTACGTGATGGGCTTAATGGAGATTTCTCTCTTTTCTGTTCAGGAGTATTTACAATTTTTGGATTTTTTCTGGTTGACATCGAAGTGCTTTATTAGCTTAACAATGAAATTTGAATTTAGAATTATGAAACATACAACAAAGTTGGAAAATGAGACTGAGGGGATGAAGAAAGAAACCTCACACAAAAGATCAATTCTATCCTTTGTACAAAAGGAAAAATTGAAAAAGATTAAATGGAAAATCAATGATCCCAAGTAAATAAATGTACACGTATAAACCTGAGAATTCATCAATGAAAACTGTCCTTGATTGAATTCACTGATAAAGTTATTGAAAAGTAGCGAATTATAACCGATAACCCTTACTAAACTAAACTAGGATTATTATCCCATCAATTATATTCCCCCAAACTAAACACATATATCACCATTAAAATGTAAAACTCTCATAACACTCCACATCGACACAAATTTCAGACACATTAAAATTTATTAAAGTAATATCAGAAGGATCATTTATGTAAAAAAATTATGTTATTAAAAAATTTGCGTTAAAAAAAGTTTCTTTAAATTAATAAAAAAAGTCGGGATTAATGAATTTTCCAATATTTATTATTTATAGAATAACGTATTTAAATTATTTTCCAATAACGGTAAATGTGCCTGGGTGCATTCATTGAGAGAGCGCAAATGAACGTCCATGAACAAGAAAGGTTTGATGCTAGATCGAACCAAAGACTTCGTAGCAATGAGCTCAAGCATCTAGCCAATTTTTCTCACGCCCTTTATTTATCATTAATAGAATAGCATATGTAAATTTATTTTACAGTGTCTTGTAATATTTATCATTTATAGAATAATCTATACAAAGTACATAAAACATTAGAATTTAAAAAAAATCGAACAATTGGTTTATTTACTCATATACAAAATTCCGAAAAGTTATCATCTTTGTTAATCTTTAGAAAAAAAAACTTTTTCATATAAAGTATATTTATTAACAAAAAATAACACAATTAAATGCGATATATTTCAATCTTTTTAGCTATTTAGAATAAAAAATCAAAAAATTCATTAAAAATATGAAAAATAAAATTTCGTATTATTATTAGTTTCTTTGGAAAAATTAAGTTATCGAAAAGTTTTAAGATTTTAACTTATTTCGGTAAAAAGTCACACGCAGAAAAAAGCAAACATCATCGTGATATAACATTTAACAAAATTTATAAATTGAATAGACATATGTGATCTGTTATCCTTTGCATATCACTGTTGGGCTTTTTACTCCAGTATGTTAGTTCGACCCCAATTTTTTCGATGATATAATCCGAAGTATGACAAAATATATCTTATTGGCATGGAAATTTGAGAAATACTTGAACGAAGTACCATAGATTGTTCGCAAAGGCTTAGAGATAATCTTTTCAAAAAAACCTTTCTATCTCCTTTTTTTGAAGAAAGAACTTTTTCTGGGCTGGAAAATAACCCAAGAATTATAAGCAGCAATGACAACATAATTAGTGAACGCAGCCATAGTCCAGCGTCTGCTCGCTTTGTAACATTTATATTCTCTTGCTATTCGGTTAAAACTATCAACACCACACTTATTTTCATTATAACATTTGATAAAAAACTTTCCAAGCTAAATTATAGGCTTTTTACTCCATTATGGCGGTAATCGTGTTTCGCCAATATGCGGTGGCAAGCAAAAACCTTAGCAAGACGGTTCAATTCGTACCATCATTATTCACTCGTTTTTTTAACTTACTATTTCAATTTTGTCTTTACTAATAAATAATAAGAAAGAGAGAAATTTAACATGAATCTAATTCTAAAAATATGTATTTTTGTATAAGCAGAAAAACTATTTTAACGCCATCTAAATAAATACTTGTTGATTTTTTTATCTTCAATATTTTCAATCTTACTTATGCATCAACAGATCTTTAATTTTGAAAAATATTAATCAAGTAACGGAACATTTCGAATGATAATGATTTTTTTTAATATTTTGTCCTAGTTAAATAATGTCGTTGTCTCAAACGTTGACTTTCTAATCCCCTCTTCCTACATTTTATTTTTCTTTTACTTAGTGATCTTTAAATCATCTGTTCGATTCATTTTCTCTTTTGCATGCTTTAGTCAGGTAGTCCTTCCTTTTCTTCTTTCTTTTCTTTTCTCTCGCGTTCTCGTATTTTTGTTAAATTTGTTTAAAATTTTTCTTTTCGTCCATGGATGAATCTGAATTCCCAAACTGCAAACGAACAACGAGAAACAATGCTTCTACACCACAAAGTGATTTAATCAATAATTTGAAATGTTTAGAAAATAATTATTTGACCCAATCAGATGGAGACCACAATATTTCTACCCTAATTAGAAGTATATTTGCTGACGTTATGAATGTTTCGTATACAAACTCTCCTTTAATTACTTATGCAGATATTGCTAAATCCACTCAAAAAATTAGTGCAAACTACTTTAATACTACAAATTGTGTTACAATAAAAACTAAAGTATTGAAACCTGAAAAAGCAAAGGTATCAGGAATTAAGAAAGACATTGTTCGTGTTATCAAACCAAGCGAAAACAAGGTTCACATTAAAACACTTAGGGTAAATCGCAATGGAACAGCTATAATAAATTTGCTAAATAATAGCGATAAATCTGTTGCAGCTAATATCTTAAAAAATCACTATGAAATTGCTGATCCTATAGTGTTTAAGCCAAGATTTATGATTAAGAGTGTTCCAAAATCTATTGAAAACAATGAACTTCTTGAATCTATTAACTTTTGTAATTACTACATTTCTAAACTAGGAGGAATCAATCTCATTAAGAAAATTGAAACTAGAAATAAATATTATAATTTGATAATTGTTGAACCTAGAACATCAGATGTAGCCAAATACTTATCGGAATGCAAAGACATCTTTTGTGATTGAACTTTACATTAGAAAAGTACGCTTATCCAATGTTTGCGGTAAGTTTGGGCATTCAGGTTCCTTTTGCCAATCCGTTAACGCAAAATGTTTAAATTGTTGTAAGTTGGGGCATAGTACGAAAGACTGTTCCTCCATTATTTCTACTTGCATTCAATGTAAAGGCCCGCACTCTTTCCATGACAAATCCTGTCCAGTTTACATTAAAAAAGAAGAAGCACAGAAAAGCTTTTGTTTTAATGCATTGAACTCATTTATATATTCTTCCCAATGAGCTTACGAATACTTCATATAAACCTTAGAAAGTCTTTTATTGATTATAACACTCTAACGCTTTTCCTTGATGCTATTATAATCTTAATCAATGAGCCGTACTTGTACAAAGAAAAATTTCCGTTTATCCTGCTTCAAACCTACTCTACCCTACATGGTTTCCCTCCCGGTCTTACAGTTATGTTACACAAAAAGCATCTCACTATAAAGATAGATGATGAACTTTCTAATGATTTTATAACTGCAGCCAGTTGTTACTCGCCCAGCAAACCTTTCTTTGCATCTCTGTTTATCTTCCACCTAACTCCCATCCACGAACGTTTTTTAATCATTGGTGATATGAATGCACGCCACATCACTTGGCACACAAAAACTAACTCTAGAGGAAAGATTCTTCTTGAAAAAATTATTGAGCACAACCTTCACATACTCGATTCCCTCAAAAATCCAACATCCACGAGCCTAAGAACTGACGTAACTATGAATCACATATCGATCTCTCAATTTGCTGTGAAAATATGCTAACTCTAATCAAATCTTGGAAAATCCTTGATGAACCTACCTTCTGGGATCATGCCTATATCGAAGTTATCCTCAATATAAACCCTCCTCATCATAAGATGTCCTTTTGTAAAAAAGTTTTCAATGAAAGAATCTTCCTTGAAAATCTTACCTCTCTAATTGAAGAAAAAAGTAACTTATTTCTAACATCTCCCAAAAACTTCAAAGAAATTGATCAATTCATCTTTTTATTAACATCCTGCATCTCGTAGAGCTCAACCTTTTCAATCAAATGTTGTAATTCTTTTTGGACTCCCGCATTACACAATCTCAGGAAAAAAGTGGGATACTTTTACAAAAAGTTCAAGAATTGCAACACCGAATACAATCGTGAGGCCTATTTAAACATCAAAAGGTACTATTGAAAAAAGATCAGATCCTTCAAAAAATCAAAATGGATGAATTTTCTTGATTTTAATGGCAATAACATTTGGAAAAAATGTAACTGTTGACAAAATGCAAGCAACACCAAACCACTAACTCTTTCCTAACTCAAAGCAATCAGAACTTAAGTGTCCAGTACGATGCCAAAGCTATACTCGATACCTTCTTCCTTCAAACCTCTAACTGCTTTTTCCCTCTTCCAGCTCAAAAAGATCTCCACTTTGACCTGATAACATCTGAAGAAATTTCTCTTTATTTAAAAAACTTTTGTTAAAATCGTGTCCGGGTTATGACGGAATTTGCTACAAAACTCCAAAAGTTGCCTTTCCATCCATTGAAAATCTCCTACTGACTCTTTTCAACGCCGTCTGATCTTTTAACTACTTTCCTGAAACTTTCAAAAAAGGTGAAGTCATCCTTATCCCTAAAAACAAAGTCAGTGTTAACAGGATCGAAGACATGCGTCCAATAACCTTGCTACCATGCATTGCAAAACTTCTTGAAAAAATCACACGCAGTCGAATGCTCAATCATATCCAAAAGTCGGATTGCATCAATTCAAATCAGTATGCTCATGTTTTCCAAAGATCATCAGAGTTAGCAATCAAGCGCCTCACCTCTTGTGTCTACAATTGTTTTAAACTACAATATTTTTTGACTACTTTCTTTATTGATCTCAAAGGCGCTTTTAATTCAGCTTGCCATGCATGCATTATCAGGAACATGTACAAAATGGGATTTCCTGCATATCTCACCGAAAGAATTAGATCATACCTATCAAAGAGAACCTTATTTTTAAGAGGACAACCGAATGTAGTAAAAGAAGTCAACTGCTCTGCACCCCAGGGTGGCTGCCTCTCTGATCTACTTTTCATTATATTGATTAATCTCCCCTACTCGACTTCCTTGATAACGCAAAGGCATACTCTGATGACTTAGTTGTAGGAATAAAAGGTGCTGACCTTACACAAAACTTAATTATACTCAGTAAACTTCTTACCAAAACTCAACATTTTGCTGAACTCCTGAACTTACAATTTAATGCCAATAAATGCTTCCTTCTCAACTTCACAAGAACAAAGGCAAGATGTCCCCAACTCTTCTTCAATAACGTCTCCTACTCTCCATTAGACTACGTGAAATACCTCGGTGTACACTTCACACCTAAACTCAATTGGAAAAAAAATTTCGAAATAAAGTATGCAAAATGCTTCTCTCTCTTTTCTAAAGTTAAGAGTATTTTAAACTTCAAGTAGACAAATCACTTCACCTTATTCAGTAAACTTCTCTATAATGTGACTCTTCCGTCTCTAACATATGGCGTTGCATCATGGGGTTCAATTTTCAAGTACAAAAAATACACAAATACTTTCAATACCTTGTTTTACGCTATATTGAGGAGAGCAAGTAAATGTAGCATATCCACTACCAGAACTCTCATCTCACTTACATCTTTTTCTTCCCCTCCAAACTTATACATTGAAAAGCTTATCATCTTCAAAAAGCTCTCTCATCTCTAAAAATCCCTACTATAGCTCTTTTGGTCTCTCTTTGTCTCCAAACATATACTTCTCCAACTATGACTTCTTTCAAGAGCTGTTCTTGAAATACTTTGGTGTATACTTCTCCCACCGATTTAACATTCAAAGACCTACTTCAATTTATGTCTTGACCATTACCAATCTAAATATAAAGACAACTGTCTGCTCCTCAAAATCCCATGCATTTAATTTGCGTCAAAAACTTTCTTCAACCAAGAACCCTCTTTTCTTCACTGATGGCTCATGCGACAATTTCTCCGGTGTTGCAGCATCATCGTTTGCAGTGTTTCTTCCGAATAGAGATGTTCCAAAGTTTTCTCACTCCTTCAATATCGGGCCCTTCTCCTCCCCTTTCTCTGCTGAATGTGCAGCTCTAATTGCCGCCCTATAGTTCTTATTCAGAAAAAAACTTTTTTTTTCGGAATTTTTGATCTTTTTTCTCACGACTCACTATCCCTAGTCAAGGCGCTTAAACATAAATCCCTTAACCCATGACGTAGCACAAATTCTCTTTCTCTACGAAAAACTAAGCGAAGCCTTTTCCATTAGGCTAGTTTGGTGTCCTAGCCACTGTTGGATTCAAGGAAATGAAATAGTTGATAATCTTGCCAAATCAGCCCTTGACCTTCCTTGGCAGACTTATTCTTTATCAATTCCAATTCGAAACTTGAAAGCCTTTATCAACAAAGAAATTGAAAATCTTTTCATCAAAGAATGGCAAAGTAGCAAATTTATCAGGAAAAATCCATCAATCGACATATCAAATATAAAACACTGCCTTAAGAGATTTAAATTAAGCATACTTCCTCCCAAAGTTATAAGCTGGCTTGCAGGAAACTGTACGTGTAAGGCATTATTGCATACGATTGGCAAAACCAACGATAATCTTTGTCTTTTCGGATGCGCAGTTTCTTGTTTTTGTAGTCATAAGGGTCATTTACAACTGACGTCAACCTATTTTCCTCAATTTTCCACCCCTCTTCCCTAATGCCAACCTTGTTTCACTCGTAATTGACCCTAACTAATTTCAACTTTTGTAAACTTGAAAACACCCCCTCCCCCTCCTGGCCTTTCCCTTATTGAGGTTGACATCAATTCTGAATGACCCCACATTAAGATTGTACTTTTAAAACTTGTTATTTTCGATTAATTTTATCATTTGATAGGAACATTTCAATTATAGTTTGTGTTGTTTAAATTATGAATTCAAATGTTAGATCCTTCATAAGCATGAAAATCCTTCATGATACCTTTCATAGTACTTTTCTTCCGACTTCTAGCTTATTTGGGCACATAAGATTTTCATAATTTAGGAAGACTTATTTTAACTCTGTTATAAGAATTTTACATGACTACTTCTATCGAACATTTAGCAGATACTATACTCCTCAAGATTGCGGTCACTGTTGATGAACAGTTGATAAAGTTTAGAGGAAGTACATCTATGAGAATTTACGACAGATCTAAACCAGGACGCTATGGCATCAAATGCTACCACTGCTATGATACAAGGACTGCTTATGTATTCAAACCAAAAATTTATATTCCAGGTCTCCAAGATAAAAGTTATTTTTCGTCTGAAGAGATCGTCAAAAGGCTGGTGTCAAGTTGTAATCTGCGTAAAGGATGTGGTATATACATGGACAGTTTCTTCACTTGGCATGAACTCTGTAAGTTAGCGAGAGAAAAAAACTTTACTATCTGTGGAACAGCAAGAGCAGGTCGTCGATTCATACCTCACCTTTCCAGGCCCACCTACCTAAAAGATTTGAAATTACAAGACTGCGAAAGTAAATTTCTTTACACAGAATACGCCCATACATTCCTCATAAGCATTCTTAAAAAGATTTTAAAGTTGTTTATGTAATGTCTTCTCAACACCTAGGAAAGATTGACTTGATGGGGCCGAGGCCTAAACTCGAAACTATCGTAAACTACAACAAGTTTAAATCAGGCGTTGACACGTGTAACCGAATGAATGTTCAGAGACTTCACTTCTTATAAAGCTTCCAGAAGATGGCCTTTTCTTTTGTTCTGCAACTATTTAGACATCTCAACCTATAACAGTTGGGTAATTATGAAAAGCAACGCCCCACAAAAATTTCCGTCAATACAAAAAAGTACTTTGTAAGAGATCTATGCCTCAAACTGAGTGAACTTTCAATGAGAAACAGATGCAACGATCCGCTCACCCACAGAATCACAAAAGAACTCATATACTTTTACGGGATTCAACAAGTTTCGACTGAATCTTCATCAACTTCCCGTGGTTATTGTTATGTGTCTACTTGTAGACCTAGAAAGAGAGGCACCAGAAAGTGTGAAACATGCCAAAGGCCTATATGTAAAACACACACAAAGTACATATGTCAAAATTGTGCAATCTAATTTTCATCTTTTCACAACGTATCCCATGAAAATCCTATATTTTATTTTTTGGCTTTTGTTTTCGCTATTTTACATTGCTTATTAATATTTTTCGCACAAGATGGCGTTAATTTTTAAAAAAAGGCAAAAGAGAACTATTTTTCCATCATTCACTATTAAATTTAACATTTTTGAAAAATGCTATAAATTTTTAAAATTTACATGCTAATTTTTACGTAGGTTAGATATATAATAGTCGACATATTTTTACATCAAAGTTTAGCCTTGACGCAAAACTCGCGTTCCGTCTTGCGAGGGTTATAAGCACCATACTTCAAATTGTAAAAATTTCTCAACAACCAAAATATAGCGAACGAAAATATATATCCATCCAAATTTAAAATATGTGTGCAAAAAATGCAGATGATTACAACATATTTTTTATATTTTTGAATAGAATTTATAACAACCATGATCCAATAAATTTGGCTCTTATTGCTATGACACCCCACCCACTGCACTAGTAATTTTTTTACTAGTTAGCCACGCCATCTACTGGATTGAACGTATATAAAGTATACATATAAAGGTCAATGGTCTAACTTAGTTGTTTCCAAAGTGGACGCTTTGAAATTCTTAGGGGCGCAATGAAATTTCATGAACAAGTATTAGGTATTAAATTTTCTTTCTTTCTTTCCCAAAGATTGTATGGCAGATAATGGATTTTAAAATTTATTGTAATGAAAGAAAGCGCAAAGAGAATATAGATCATTTGAGAGTGGCGGTGCTATCGGAATTAATTTCAGTAATATTCAACCAAACAGTTAAATTTGGAAGATAATCCAATTGTCACATGATCACATGGAAGTTTATGCATTTTTTATCCTAAAACCAATTAATATTAGTGCCAGTCTTTTGCTATAATAAAAAATAGACTAAGGTCTAAATATGTAAAATTTAGTTTAATATTGTCTTGAGTAATTTAGAGAAAATACTTAGTATTTTTAGAGAAAATATAAACACGCAAGAAATTTATTTTTAAAATCATTCTTTCCCTCTTAATGCTGGCGGTCTTCTTGTTAAAATTAAAAAAATGAATCAGAAATGCAATTTTTTCACTACTAGTCTAAGCCTACACCAATGTTAAATAAGGTGAACCAAATTATTTTAGAGCCACATCCAATGCTTCCATGCCCCAGCTGAACTGTTCAACAAAAAATTGCATGTGGGGGCCAACATACGCGCCTAGTGGAGGACTCAAATGTGGACTACGAAGGATAAAATCGCACTTAATTGAAATTAGATTTTAACATGGCATGATACGATCAAAAAACTGCCAAAAATGACTTACAAAAAGTTTTTTTATTATTCAAATAAAATTTGCATAGAATAGAATTTGATTAGCAGAGTGTGCTCGAGGATAAGGAAAGGCAGATAGATAAAAGGAATTACAAGAGACGTCATTGTGGATGAGTAAAAAACACAGAAAAAATAGAAGCCACCTTTTTTAAATTCAGACATTCATTTTTGCATGCTCAGCATTAAAACAAATTTCAAACTTTCTTATAAGCTACTAATATATTCAGGTAATAGAAAAACATTGAAAAATTTTCGAAAGAGTATTTTTGTAAAAGGAAATATGTTGGGATTATAATAGATCTGGAATTCAATTTACATGAATCAATAATAATTATTGATAATGCTCGAAAATTTAAACAGTAAACTAATGAAGGTTAGTGTTAAAAATAGTATGGGTTTGATATCTTTTAAATATTTTTATTATAGATATATTTGTTCAACCCATTTAGCACCAATGTTCACAAAAGAAACGCAGACGAACTCTTGTTTTAAATAGATATAATAATTATTAAAAAAGTTTTAAAATTATATTATTTATCAATTATTATTATATTTAAAATGATTTATTATTAAGAAGTTTTAAAGATTATTATAATTAACACGCAAAAAAAAGATAAAATTCAATATGAATGTTTAAAATAAAGTTTAAAATGTTTGAATTTTATTATTTTTAACTCTACTTATTTCAAAATTGACAGAAAAATTTTAACTGTAAAGGATCGTTGAGTCCTATAAAGTCAAATTCTCTTAACCCTATTAGTGCTGGGGGCGTACTAAATAAATTAATTGTGATGAATATATCCTTCAAATTTCGTGAATTTTCCTAAAATCGCTAGCTGCATCTTTTGATACCATTTTCATGATAGTTGAATGACCTCTCATGTCAAAAACTGTCAATCAAAATCCAAATTAAATTTTTTAAACAAAATTTTGATAATATCTGTAGTTATCTGGGTCTATAATTGATATTCCCTTGAAAATTTATAAAACGCATAACAACTTATATATTTAATTTTTTCAATAATAATGGCTACTTTTTAGAAAATGTCAATGAAAATTTTGATTGATGAGAATATGTATAATACAATATTCCTTCAAATTTAACATATAATATAAGTTTTTATACTAAATCGGCCATGCTGGTTTCATTTCTAAACCCAATTTTTGGTTTAGGGTTTGAAAATACCTATAAGTGTTTCGGTTTACTTCTAAAAATTGTCTCCAAAAACATTCATTCAAATTCTACATGAAATATATATTTTATAACAAATCAACCATGCTAGTTTCATTTCTGAACTCAGTTTTTGTATTTAGAGTTTTTAAAATATCTGCAAGTTTCAATCAAATATGAAGTTTACATCTGAAAACTTTCTCGAAAAATATTATCTCAAATTTTATACGAAATATATGCTTTTATACAAATCAACCATGCTAGTTTCATTTCTGAACTCAGTTTTGGCATTTAAAGATTTTAAAAGATCTGATTGTCAATCAAATATGCTATTTACGCCTAAGGTCTAAAGAAATATTTTTGAAATTTAACAAAATATCTGTTTTTATACCAAACTGAGGATGTTGGTTTTATTCTTAGACTCAATTTTAGCATTTAGGGTTTGAAAATATCTGAAAACTTAAAGAAAATTTGTGGTTTACATCTAAAAACTATCCCCAAAAATATTTTCAAAATTTTAAATAAAATGTCTGTTTTTACACCAAATGGACTATGCTTATTTATTTCTGTACTCCATTTTGGTTAATAAGGAAATCATTGAAAATCATTTCTGTAAAAAAAATTTCAGAAAATCGTTATATATTATAGTAAAAATAAAAAAAAATTTAATATATTTTAGCTTATAATACTTTCTTCAAACATGTTGAGTATGAAATATTTATTTTAAAAAAGAAAAACAAAACGCATTATAATATCTTTTGAAGATTGGTATGAGAGAAGGAAGCAACCTGAAAACAAATCGAAAAGAGGACGTGTGATCAAAAGCAATAATTTCAACAAAAAAAAGTATGATCTTAACTAAATAGAAAATCTACCATGTTCCAATGAAATAGGAAGTGGTGTCATGATCTCATATTGGGTTCTTCAAAAAAGAAAGAACCCTTCTTATAAAAAGTAAACCCCTAAAAAAATCTTTAAACATTATCATTTCACTAAGATGGGTAGAAAATGTGAAAATTTTGAATAGATCAAAGTTATCAAAACTGTCACAGATGCCAATATGTGAAACTTAGTGACTATCAAGATAATTTTAAATTTAAATTGAATTTCTCCATCTGTTTCTTTTGCATGAAAGAGAGAGTCATTTAGATGAAGGAAGTGGACAACTTTTTGTAATTTAACAATGAACATTTCATTAGAAAAAAAACTTTTGAACTGGGATTGGTTGACAAATATTCAATACTGATAAAAAAGCTAATTATATAAAAATTAGATAAGATAATTAAGATTCTTTAATATGAATGCTTTGAGAGCGAGTAAAATCTGTTCAAAATAATTCCTTAAAAAAGTTTTTTCGAACACAGATTGAAGATAATAAATTTCTAATTAAAAAGATCTACCGAGCAAAATTTGATTGACAGGTTTAATAATTTTTTTATGTTTAATTAATTCTCATAAAAAACAGTATTACCATAAGGATTGTGGAGTCGGAGTTAAATTTTTTAAATATATTAAAAAATAAATTCATGGACACTCATTTTAGTGTGCAACATTGCAAAAATAGGACATAAAAATCTTTACCATTTTATTCCAAGCTTTGTATTTTTGCAACCCATAGAAAAAGGCCGAAAAATTCAATAAAATTAAAGAATGAACTTTTTTTATTTTATGCCAAGATTAGTTTGTAAAGGAGCAAAAGTCAATTTATGAGTTTATGAATGGTATTGTTTTGTCTTAGATAAAAAGGTTACAGATAATAATTTGAAAATCTTTTCGAAGACAGTGCAAGAAAGACACTAAACTACAAATATAAACCAATACAACAATAAATTATGTTGAAGAAAATAGATCAAAGATTTAGCTTGCAACACAAAGCAGAACGTCTAAATTTCAGGAAATCTTTCAATGACTATCAAAAATTAACATCCACAAACGACGTTGAAATATGGTAAATGTCACTACCCTTTTAGGAGATTTATAATATTTGATACAGAAAAGTTGATGTTGCATAATTATAAATTTTTAAAGTCAAAGTCCCAAAATTAGATATAGGTGGAGTTGGTTATATTTTTTTTACATAAATGAAGTTGGTCTCAAAAATTTGAAATAGGTGGAGTCAGAGTCGGAGTGGAAAAATCATAAATAAGTGGAGTCGAAGTCAGAGGCATAGTCGCCAAATAGTTTCCTGACTTCAAAACTCTGATCTCGACTAAATTGGGCATACTTGAACATAGTATATATGTTCAAGTATGCTTTTTATAAGTATTTCAATAAAATTTTTATTGATAAATCATTTTTTGATAAGTTTGACCGATTTTCATAAAGAATAAACATCACAACTAAATTCAACATACTTGAAAATGGGTATATATGTATAAAAAACTTTTTATAAGAATATAAATTTTAACTTTGACATCGGTGTTCATATTTAAATAATTTTTTGACAGGTTTGATTCATTTTGATATAAAAAATGGATATCACCACTGAATTCAGCATGCTTGAAAATGTGTATATATGTGCAAAAAAATTTATATAATAATTTAAATAAAAAGTTATTTTTTGAGATGAACTGTCAAATATAAATCAAATTTTTAACAGATTTGATAGATAAAAAATAAAAATCATTACTGAATTCAGCATAGTTGAAATATATATATATGACATTGAAAATATTTATAAAAATCTCATAAAAAGAGGGGAGAAGGCATTTTTCGCCCCGCCCTTCACTTAACGGACAAATTTAGCCCAGCACTAATGGGATTAAAATATGATAAATCAATAAGTACCGTAAACACTCGTATTTAATCTGCTAACGTGGATAATTGGCATCTCAATCATAAGCTATTTTCAGGAACATACCTAGTATATGTGGATAATCGGTAACGTAATTATAGACGTAAATAACACGCACCCCTGTTTTTAGTCGATTAATTCTGATAAAAAAGTACAGATAAATGCGAGTGTTTATGGTATTCAAAAATATTAAGAAAGATTAGGTTTGCTTTTATGCAGCTGTCATTTACAACTACAAATAGGTTTATATAAGGCATTAGATCATTATGTTTGAAAAACGCAGTCGATAAAAATTAAGTATTCGTGAAGCCTTTAAGACATATTCGTTTAATATATTTCCCCCAACTCTATGTTTTCACTTCACCCCCGAAGTAGAAACTCTCCTCAAAATATTGAAAAATTTAAATTAGATCTTATTAGGCCTCAATAATGAACTTTTTTATTATAAAAAGCAAAGAAAAAGGGATTTTTTATCAAAATAAAAATATAAAAATTACATTTAAAAGGACGCGAAACTAGAGTAAAAAGAGAACAAAATAACTACAAAATAACTACAAAAAACCATATCCTTTATTTAATCCATTTATTTACTTTGTCTATAGAAACATTTGTCAATTCATTTAAAATATTTTGTTCTTTCTGTATTAACGTAAATTCGTTGTTAATCAAATTTTCTTCTTTTTCTTTTATCTTTATTTTTGCATGATTATATCAAATTAAGAATTCAATCTTATTCACAATTTTGTGATAAAAGTTTTTATCAAGATTATGATTTTAAAACTCTTGTAAAAAATCTACTTACAGCAAAAATTTACACAACTTGTTGAGAATAGTTATTAAAGGTTGCAAAAAAGCGTGCTTGGCAAATATTAAAATTAGCTGAAAGCAATTATTAAATTTTATTATAATAAAAAATCGATGATAGATTGTATTCTTTCTATATACATTGTAAGGTTTTTATGTTATAAGCTGTCCCATTTTCAACAAACAGTTTTAATGCTTTTATTTTGGTAGGTTTTGTAAAAAAAACCCATAAACACACATAAATATGAAATAATAAATACAATACATAAATTAAAATTTTTATTAGCTCAATCAATCAATCAGTCACTTCAATTAAAGATAGATTTTTTTTTAATCAAATTTTTTAAGTCAGTTAGGTATTTTAATAAACCTGTTCTTAAATAAAAAAACTATTTCTTATGTGATGATTTGAGTTATGCATGGGCTCCCAACCATAGAGTTACGACCCTAAGTAGCAAGAATATTTTTTAGGGCGGGAGAAAATCTTACAGAAACATATAGCTGGTAAAATTTTATTTGAAATTTAAATTATGTAGCTAATTTACTTTGCTAAATCAGACATTTTACCAAATAAATACTAATACAAGTAGATTTTATTTACAAAAACATTTGGCGAATCTTATTTTTAGGCCTGCAGTATTTTTACTACTTCAAAAAATGAAAGCAAAACATGCAATATACTTCTGTTTTATTTTTTATAATTCAAACAGACACATTTTATACATTTTTATTATTACTAATTTATCAACATAAGTAGTCAAAGTCTAATTATTTCAATCAGATTTCTTAAAGTAATTTAAATAATACTTTAAATAATAAATTTAATTAGGTATTTACATGCATTTAGGTTTGATGCGCAGGATTAGACCAGCTTAGGCAAGAATGTTTGAGATAATTATGTGAAAAGTTTAGATATTTATTTATAATTGAAATAGTGTCGTGGTATGAGATGTCGAAAAGGGAGGGGCATATTTCGGATGTTGAAGAATGTTTTTGATGACAATTAGCGCATGAGAGCCTTGAAATGTCTTTAGAAAAACATCAGAGATATATTGTCCTCAGTTACCACAAAGGGCGTTGAAGAGATTGTGTTTTGCATTTAGCAGAGGAATGATTGAATTTTAGAAAACCATTGCATTGTGAAACAACGGGATTAAAAATTTTATTTTAAGTATAGTGCCTTGTAAGATTAATTTTGGCTTGTTATATAAATTTTTAAAATATTAGGTTGCCGTAGTGTAAAATAATATATGTTGATTGTATCGTTAATTGTTTTTATTATATTTTATGTAAATAAGTGTTAAATCGATGTTATTTCTATCATGCTAATTTATACCATTACAATGCTGTACTTTTATCCTATCTAAGCCACACTTCTTTTTACACTAAGACCTTGCAACTTTACATCGTATCCATACCACATATCTATATACACACACATATATATATACATCTAAAAAGAACAGCCAAAAAACGATTTTGCAAAAAACGGTTTCTAAAGTAAGGCTAGACAAAAAGCCAGAAGAGCCCTGGAAACGTCATCCAAGATTCCTTCTACGCTACAATTCGCGTAACACGTAGTTTCAAAAATAACGGCATTAGAAAATACGCCATTCTTAACTAGTTGTTTGACAGAGATTATAGTGTTGGAGTGTTTTCAAGTGTTATTTGGTTAGATATTTTATCTATAGTTATATATTTTCTTATGTGAGAGAGAATGAGACTTGAAATGGGAGGAAGGATGTTTTGGGGTTATATACCGTTCTTCTTTAGTGTTGTCAGGTGTTTTTTGGGAAGTGTTTTCAAATTGGAAGTACAGGGAACCTGATTTAGAGTTTCTATTGAAGACGGGTTTAGTCTTTTTTTTAGATTTTGAAGGTGCGGACCTAAGTGGTGAGAAAGAATCTTGATTCCATTGATTGAAAGTTTTGTTTAATTGTTTGTGTTATAGAATGTGAGTATGTCATTGGAATAGAAGTAGTTTTTGAGGGGTATGAAAAGAATGGATAATTATTAGTGATTCTCTTTTATTTGACTAGGTCAATATAACATTTAATTTTACTTCTTAAAAAGTGACCATGTTCTTGGCTGGGATGTGATATTTGAGAAGAAGTTATCGAAATGGTCTAAAATGATTTGAGAGGAGGTTTTTGGGACAGGTGTTCATCAATACTTGTGTGATTTGGTTGACATCTAAGGAAAAACAAAGGATATAAAGTAAACGTGGATGTAAATTTGTAATTATTCAGTGAATAATGTAAAACGTATGAAAACTATAAATAAATTAGTAAAAATAGTGAATAAATTTGCTTGAAACAGGATAAAAAAATTTGCTTTGATTAGATTTGATTTGATTTTTCTTTTTTAAAATATTATTATTCTATTTTTCTCATGTTTTTTTTGTTCCCGCCTAAAGCTTTTCTGGCCTAACAATTATAAATTTTTTTAGAGTGAGATTTTATATTTTTGTAACCTTAATACTCTTTATCTTAAAATTATTTATTACTCTCTAAATTAAATAGAATAATAATGATAATTAATAGAAACTCTTCATGTTCAATTAAATAATTTTAACTTGATAATTTCAATTGTTTTATTTTTTTTTGTAAAAAGAAAGCAAGAAAGAAAAAAATGTATTATTAACAATGCTACAAAAATATTAACGAACTTTGGTAAAAATTCTTTTTTATGGTTTGCTAAGGATACTATTAAAACGACTTTAGGCGAGGATTAAATTCGGGATGTTTTCATGAAAAACAATTAAATGGGATGAATTTTTCTATCAAGCAATAGAGTAATTGGACATGGATAGCTAAAAAGTCTTCTAGCTTTGGTATAGCTTCGATGATTGTAAAGTAGTGAATACCCCGGGTTCTGCAGTCAGAAAAATATTTGAAGACGCCGACTCCACTTATTTTAGATTTTTCGACTCACTCCACTTAATTATAATTTTTTGACTCCAACTCGACTAATTTAAATTTTTTGACTCTGACTTGACTTATTTGTAATTTTTAACAGCAACTCTTTTTATGTAAAATTTTTTAACATTAATGACTATCAATATATAATTTTGCGACTTTGACTTAAAAATTTTTCTCTTTGTTCAAATATTATAAATCTCCAAAAAGTGTAATGACGTACGATATTTCAATATCGTTTGTGAATGTTAATTTTAGATAAAATTTTCTTTTAGTCATTGAAAGATTTCTAGACATTTCTACTTTGAGTTGCAAGCAAAATTGATTTATTTTCTTCAACATAATTTATTGTTCTATTGGTTTATATTTGTAGTTTATTGTCTTTCTTGCATTGTCTTCAAAAATATTTTCAAATTATTGTCTATAACATTTTTATCTAAGACAAAACATCCTAAATTTTTTTCCCAATGATAATTGGTTTAAATTTTTTTTCTTAAAACTTTCTACTCATAAACTGAATTTTCCTTTAAAAACTAATTTTAACATAAAATAAAAATGTTCATTCTTTAATTTTATTGAATTTTTTAGCCTTTTTCTATAGGTTGCAAAAATATACGGCTTGGACAAATGATAAACATTTTTATGTCCCGTCTTTGCAATGTTGCATACTAAAAAGAGTGCCCATGAATTTATTTTTTAATATATTTAAAAAATTTAACTCCGACTCCATATCCGTGGCGGTGATGCTCATTTTTTTTTTATGAAAATGAATTAAACGTATAAAAAATCGATGAATTGTTTTTTTGATTATTCAAATTCCAAACAATGTATATTGTGTAGAATAGCTATACATAATTATCTTTTTAAAATGCATTTGTGTAGTTTGTTTTTAATATAGAAACACCGACAAATTTATAGATTGCAAATTTTGGCAATAATATTTTGCTTATATAGTGTTGGTTTTTATTTCCAATCTAGGACAGAATATTTGGTTATAATAAATACTTTTTTCAGATTCAATTTTAATTTGTAACTTTGCTTGATAATATTTTCAAAAAAAAGAAGATCCGTTATTCTATCTTTTGAAAAAAAGTATTGAGACCTTTAGAGAAGTATGGACTCATATTAACTAAATATCAATTTCTTATCTAGAAATAAGAGATAGAATACACGTAAGATTGATTGGTCTCTATGCAAGTCGATTATATCAGGCAAATTGCCCGATATCGATATTTCGCCAAAGTTTGCGAAATTTGACAGATCGATATTCGATATATGAGGCAACGTCAATTATTACCTTTTCTATTTTTATTTCTTGAGTCACAACCGATTATGTCTGAAATAGTTAATATGTTTTATTATGCATAATTTTTGTAGAAGTTATCTGAAAATCGAGTTAAATATGAAATTTAAGATGAATGAAAAAACAGCTTAAAATATGATATTTTTTAATGTAATTTTTAATGCATAGGCGCCAGTAACAGTTAATTAAAGTGAAATATGCCTCCTAATTAGCCCTGGATAATCTGAAATTTTGAGTCGCCACCGTTTTGACAATTCCAGAAAACTGGTTACCCGATGAGTTTAGAAATAAATTTTAATTTAGTTTCATAAAAATTTATTCAAATTCAAAATGTTCTCTGATCATTAAATTTCAATTGTTTCTAAATTATTCTGTTAATTTATAATCAATAATGTTATTTAAATCATTTAAAATATCTTAAGAGGCTACTCTTAAAAGAGAAAATACTTAAGGATGCGTAGGAGTGAGCTATGAAGCCTAAACCTGTGAACCATAATTTATCTTAAACAGATTCACGAGGGATGATCTCTTTTGCGAAAATATATGAAGTAAATTCACTTAGTTCAGCAACACGACCAAGGATTTTCCCATGTGGCAACCAGCGGCACAGTAAATTTTCATAACGAGCTCCCATTTCTTCACGCTGCTCTTTGAATATGCCACTGTTCAAACAATTTAATTTTACGAGGTTTACCATCTTGATCATCTGACAAAACAACTTTGATTGACTCTGGCCTGTTTTTAACACTAATGTAACGCGATTCTATGTTGTTTACACCAATTCATGTGATTTGGAGCTAAAAGTGAAGATAAAATACTGTAACTATTATTGCCTTTCAGCTATTAAAATAAATTTTCACAAGAGTGCTCAAGTTGTCATCGATTAATTAAGGCGACGTGAAGTGTTAGGCGAGCACTCATTCATACGAGTCTGTTGTATATATAATATGAATGAGTAAAAATACACAGTTGAATTTAAAATTGAAGTACTATTAACGTATATTTAGCGTTTTATAAAGTTGCCTTAAGATAATTAAAAAAAAATGTGAGATTTTGCTCATTTAATTCCTACATGCTCAAAAAATTGAAATTTCTTGAACTTTAAAAACGACATCTTTTAATGGTAACAGATGGAAAGGAGGAAAGGGAAGAGTCGAGGACTTTTTCCTGGTTTATGGCTCCCCCTGCTTAGTCAGTTGCACTTCCCAGTAAAGGATATATGCCCAGGTAAAAATAAAAAATTTTAAAAGCTTTTTAAAAATATAGAATAACTGAGTGCGATCTATTCATTCTATACATTGAGAAATAAATGCATTTTCTGCATTAAATTCTACAGTTCTAAATCTAAATGCTGTTTTTGCCCTTCGCTGCATTAAAATTAAAAATCAAATTAAATATTTACGAATGCTAGGAGTGACGTATTCGGGTGAAATTTGACACAGCGATTAAAGAAACAGCTAAGGACGCTATGAGCATTCCACTTTGGTACAGGGAGGAAAACCCCGGTAAGCTATGCAGTTATAACATAAGGTGTGAAAACGACTTTCAATTTCAAATTTATGTATATAATATGTTTTGAGAAAATGCATATTGTTTTAATCAAGATTGAGCTTTTGAATTTCTTTCATCAGTTTTAGTATGAAAAAGGAAATGTCTCTAAAAAATTTGGGCTTATTTTTTATGTGTCCATAGCAGTTGACCATTATCAAATTACACTTGGATACAACACCGGCTAGATCTTGGGAAACCGGGAAACCTTAGCCCTAGCCGCTGCTATATCTGTGGCCCTGATTCAAAAGTGAACCAAGACATTATTTTTTCGGTTTTGACGTCCTTCAGTTCTATGTTTTAAAATTCTTAATTCATTACGTTTTTTGTTAAGATAATAAAGTCATGTCAACACGTAAAAGTCAAAAAATTTCTTCCACTCCACAACAGAAAAGAGACACGTCTCCATTAAGCCCCTCACGCAAGACCAGAATACAAGAAAAGGAAGAGCTGCAGGGTCTGAACAATCGATTAGCTGCTTACATCGGTAAAATTCTAGCCTTGATTGCTATATGTAAAAAAGCTATGCAATTTATTTACCAAGCGACAACCTTCGTATTATCGCGTTTTTCATGACTGTTGCATTTTTCATTTGTTTATATTTCATTAAGTTAAGATGATGAAAAGAACCGATTCTGTTAAAATTATTATTTAAGCTGCCAGCCACTGCTCTCACTCCGAGAAGAAATTTGAAACTAAAATTTTTCGATATAACTGATATGTTTAATTTTTTATATAAACTTATTATTCTGAATAAAATGTATAGGGCAAGATTGATGTTAAAAAAATTATTTTCAATCATGGAACAATCTTTTTGCACTTAGAAGCACACACCAAATGCCAGACGTTGGGCCCACCGGCCCCTAATCTGATTTCATAAAATACCAAAATAGTTTGCATCGAGTACAGAGTTTTAGTTCTGAATTGTTTACTTTCATTACAACAATAATTCACAACAATAATTTCATGTTTAAACACTAGGGTTATGGCTATTAATTTTATATCCCTGTATTAAAAATTGGCGAACTCTAAATTATGAAGAAATTTCACATAATCTCGCCAACCATCAACTTTCGCAATTAACTTCGCAGTTCGCACCATTGCTAAAATTATTTTTGAGATCTTCGTATTTTTCTAATACTTCGGATACAAAGAGTATTCAATATCAGAAGATTTGCTTTTAATTCCATTCTCTTCATCTATCACTAAACGAAGTACTCTATCAAGGATATCGTATTGACACCCAATATATTGTGGCTCTTTTCTATCTCTTTCAATAAAATTTCTTTGTATTTGAACAACCACTCTGTTCTTTTTTCCTGTGTTAACGTTTTAGTATCTGTAATAATAATTTTTATGCTATTCCATAAATTATATTCCAAAAAAATTGAAATTGTGTCTTATTTGCCATTTGGACATTGTAAAGCTGATAGTTTGATTTCCTTTTCTTCATTTTTTAAAACAAGTACTTGAACTCTTGATTATCAATTTGTTTGCTCTCGAAATGTAATGTCCTTTCATTGTTTTTTTTAATAAATTCCAGATTGACAGGGAGTTTGTATATTGTTGTTTTTTTCGGAGAAAAAGTGACAAACTTTTGCATCTTTGCTTGTTGACAATCCCAAAGATGAGGACGAAATTGTTTGCATCATCCATTTTACTATATTTTTTTATTTATTCTTCATATGAATCGCCTTCTTTTTATTCATTTTCTGACTCTCTATCCGAGTCAGAAGTTAGATCCGAGAAGTCGCTTGTCTTTGAAGTCAAATTAGAAATAGATTATATTTTCGTTCTTTTTGAAGGATTAATTGTTTTAAGGTTAGCAACTTTTCCAGCTGTGTACCCAATACTTCCTTTACTTTCAATTTGAAGACGATAAAGGTGCATATCTTCTTTATATATCCAAAGTCCATTACTTTTTTAGTAATATCAATTATCCCATCCAATAAATTATAATTTTTCTTCTTGATACATTTATCGTACATTCTGGGTACCTTTTAAATTTTTGATTTTATTACTTGTTCTCATAAAATAGAGAAGTTGAAGTTGCTTCGCCATAAAAAAAGAGACTTCTTCGAATATATTTTTACATGTTATTTTCCTTGTTTGGTGAATGTTCCAAGAAATAAATACCTACGAACAATTTCAATCTTTTGGAAAATCGCGTTTTTGTTCTCTAATGAGCTTTCTTCAAGTGGAATGGGGCGTCTTTTCTTATTAGAATTTTGAAATTTAACGAGATTTGAAGCAGAAACACTTATCTTTTCAACATTAGAAGCACTTATTTTATAAGACATGTTGAATTTCCCAAACTTATTTTATAAGACATGCTGGCTTTTGGGGATAAAACAGATGATGGATTTTTCTAAAAATGATAAGTAGTTAAAAGGTTAAATAATATATAAATTTTAATTAGTTTTATTGTTAGTTCTTTAGTTTATTAATTGGTCTTTTGTTAATTTTTTGTTTTATTAATTAGTTGGTTTAATTGCTTATTAGTTTGATTTAGTAAAAATTATTCTATCTCTTTCGTTTTGCTAGATAATTATTTAAACCATGTATAATATAGTTAGCTTTAAGCATATTTGTTTCCTTATTAATTAAAACTTGTTAATTAATTAGTCAGATGTTGATGAAGAAGTAACTTTTTAAATTTTATGCTATATTTGCTAGTTAGTTACCGTTGTTGCTAAGTTTATCGGAGATTTGATGTGATCAGCTTGGCTCCCGGTCTGGCTCCTCTAAATGACTCCATGGCCGCCATTCACTATCCCAGTTTGCAGCCAATACTTTTTTTGGGTATCTCCATTATAAATCAAGGGTCTTTTTTTTAGATATGCTATATGCCCAGATGCTAACATTTTCGTTTACTTCTGTTTTTTGTCATTGTGTCCAGCTTGATTATAATTTTTAAAAATACTTCTTGATTATTTGAATATTCTAAGCACCCTTGGAGTTTGAAACCTGAGATGATAAATGGCTAACTTTAGAAAACTTTATTTAAGCTTGGAAATGTAAAAAAGAGTAAAATTTTAAACATTTAAATCAGCCTTTGGTGACCTTTCAGTACGTGTGCCTTTTTGTAATATTAAGTTTGCCATGCCATCTCACATTTTATATTCACTGAAACACAACTACTTTTTTAAATGGGAAACATTGAATTATATTTTATTTAAAAGATTAATAATAATAATAAGAATTCAGAAGATTTGTATTAAAGAGATTTGATAAACGCAGACGATTTTATTTTTGTAAAGTCGACTATAGTCGACTCTGGGCGTTAACGGGTTAATACAAAAATCCAAAATATGTATTTGTAGATAGATTCAAATCATTGAAGTTATGAAATATGTAAGTAGAATAATTTCAGCCTTAGTAAGATTCATTCCAGGGCCATGAACTTTATTTTCGAAACCAATGTTTTAAAGGAAGAAAAAGAAAATTTAATTTATATAATTAAATTATTTGAATAAACAAAATATCAATAGCCATATAATTATTTAGCGTGGCCAATTTTCAGATGTGAGGAAAGCGTATTAAAAGTAATATTATAAGGTTGTTTACTGGATTTATTTATCGATCGCTATTAGAGTCATGAAAAAGTCAAATATTGGAATTTAAATATTTGGCTTTTTAATTAGTATTTTCTAGAAAAATTTTGCATAATTTGATAATTCTAAAATCAAGACTCTTTCAACTCTTGACAAGATTAGGGAAGCGATAAGAGGAATAGTCGAACCAACAGAATAATGCGTGTGATATACACTTTTATTATTCTATTTTCATTGATGATGGCTCAGAAGTTTTCTAAGGTTGTGTTTAGGGATAACAAAGAAAAAGAGATTGTGTACGGGATAATTACGCCGACACTCAAAATAAATACTCGATGCACTAAACTTTCAAAAACAATGTATCTTTGGTGTAAGGTCGTCACTTTTACTTAGCGCACGCTAGATTCCCTAGGTTTTATGTGTGCGCACATTCAAAGAGATTATGCGCGCATGATTTGAAAGCTTTATAGTAGTAGTATAGGAAAGTAGAATACTTCAGGTGAGATGGAATATTGAAGTGTCTGTGTTGTCAATGCCTTGTATTTTCCAGAGGAGAATTTACAGTGCACACACACATGCATATCAAGGGCAGATATGAGCGTAACCTAATTAAACCACTAGCGAAATAGAGGCTGTAACCTAAATAATATACCTTCTTTCAAAGTTTTATTCAAATTTTACTCTCATATTTTGCACAATCTGGCTAATTATTATGAATTCATTTCACAGCTATCTTTTACCCTATTTGAAACACTTTGATCTAAATGATTTCAATTTTTAAGCTGCCTATTTTTAGTTTTTTTATTTTCCATTCATGATCTGGTGATAATAAGTTGCTCACGAATCACAAATAATTGTATATTGTGCTTTTATGAATGTGAATAGATAAAAATATATTTAACTTATAATTCATGCCGTTTCGGCTACTAAATCATTTTTAGAAGGTGTGTGTGGCAGCCAATTGGTGCCTAGCTAGAATTCAATAAAATTTAGTGGGGAAAAAATTTCAAAATGGCTGTTCCAGCGACAATCCTGTCTGCTCTATACATAGGAGGCGCGTTTATGGTTGTCTTTTTGTATTTTTTACTAAATATAGATACTATTTTTTCATTTACTCAACGTTTTAAATTATTTTCTGTGATTCGCTCGCCCCCACCAATGATATCAATATAAGTTCTATATATACTTATAGATGAACCCTTTTTCTATATTCACTATCTACATTCATATCAGGTAGTGTTTTTAATTAGGCCTACATTATATCGTCAATTAAACCTTGGTAATTTGGTATCTAGGGAATTAGTGTATTTTAAAAATATTTCCAAAAGTTGAAAAGTTGGGGAAATCAGCAATGTAAATACAACATTTTAGACAAAATTAGAAAAGTGGAGAATCAAAATACTGTTCTATGCCAACAAATAGAGCTTCTAGAAGAACAATCGAAAAGTGAAAGTACAAACGTAAAGTCGATGTATGATCGTGAAATTAGCGATTTACGAAATTTGCTCGATGAAATATCCAAAAAAAATGCCAAGCTCCAGTTTGAGAAGAGCAAATTCATTGAAGCTTCTAAGGATGAAGCTAAAAAGTAAGTTTTATCAAGTTGTTATTTATATGAATGGAAACTTGGATCTGCGCTAATTCATGCATTTTTATACTCAACTTTCTATAGATCTTCTTCCTTACATAAATATAAATCATTTAAAAAAACATTTGCAATAATTTTATCGGATGTGTGGATTTCGCAGCTGGAGGAAACAAAGCAAGACGAGCTCATCCGCTTTTTATACTTTAAAAGAAAACAAACTTGTGTTTACTTTTTCATTTATTTGTAAAATTAAATCAACTAAGTTAAGAAGCAACTAATGTTTTTCTATTGAAAATGATTTGCTTGCTATAATAAACATTTTTAATTTCAAAAATATTCCTATTTTCGGAATGTTCGACACTAATCGGTTAAAATAAAGGAATATTAAATTTGATAAAGTATGAATATATTTTATTAACTTGATATTTTTGTTCATAGATATCCTTTCCTGAAGGTTTATTTAATGATGATAGTTTTAATTTACTTTATTAAAGATATGTACATGCGAAGACAAATAAATAAATAGACATCAATTCTAGCATGATTATTGGAGGGCGTGGCAGGGCTTGAAAATTAAGAGTGATCGGTTTTTAGTAGCGAAAATGAGACAAGAAAGTCTCGATACAACAACTCAAAAGCGCTCATTTCTCGTACTCGTCGGATCAGTAGTAGTTAGCTTACACTTGATTTAGTCATTGATTTTATTCACACGCATCATCACTATGCATCTTCTGAAAACGCCACTTTTCCTAAATATGAAAACATAATTTGAAAGCTGCTCTTCTATCTCGATATATCATTCATTTTGCGCAAAATGCATACCAATAAAACACAGAATTGACTCATTTTAGTAGTAAATGTGAACAACCGTTAAACCTGCTTAAATAACCACTTGTTTATAACTATCCTGAATCAACTCGTTCACTACTCATTAGTCTAGCGCCTATTTACAAAAACCACTTTTTATAGCTCTTTTTAGTGTTATTTTAATAGACGTTTGCCTGCTTATAACAAATGCTAACCTTTTTAAGTACATTTTTTGGCATACAAAATAAAAAGGAATCCTTGCGTAAAAAATTTGACAAACATTAGCATTTCTTTTTTTCGAGACCATGCGAAGTAAAGTGGTACAGTGTGAAGTATTTTTTAATGTTTAAACTACATATTATTGAATAAATTATTTATAGATTTCGAATTGTATGGTAGAAAATTGTTTACTGGGATATTAATATTTAAAGATTGGACCTTTTTTGCCACATTTCATATTGCATATTCGCTAAGAGCCAACGGTAGGAGCAATATTTTAATTCTTCCATCTCCTGATCCATGTATGCACAGTTTTTGGCTTTACCGATCCCTGCTACAGATATTACATCTATCTTGATTAAAGAGAAACACGCTATTCGATCAATGTTTTAAAACACTTTCTTTTGTAGTTATTTTTCATACATTTTTTTCAAAAAAGTCTTCTTAGAACCTATTTTCTTTATTATTTCTTTACATTTTAAGTGTAATTTATGTTTTTATGAATTAACTTATTTAACAATAGAAATTAGAGACTTATAATAATTGGCGATTAATATTTATTCTCATAATTTGATGGTAATCTTGTTGCTTATAGAACTGCCGGCGCGCAAAATGAACTAGATGATTTTAAAAAGAAATATGAACTCTTGTTGGTTGATTATGAACAGATGAAACCCAAAATGGACGAATGTCTTTCTAGCGCTACGAAACTTCGATTAGAAATAAACAAGCTGTCTGATGAAAATGCTCAACTGAACGCTGAAATTTCTCGCTTGAATAAAAAGTTATCTCCGTTGAGTACTGAAAATAGAAACCTTTCTGAAAGTTTTAAGGTAAGCTATTTCTCAAAGAGTTTAACGTTTCTCTTTCATTAATTCCTTTTCTTTGAATAGAAACTTAAGCTCTCGTTGAGTGAAGTCGAGTGTCAACTAAAGACAGCCAAAGATCAATTAGAGGATGAAACCTTGAAAAGAGTCGATCTTGAAAATCGCATCCAAACATTGAAAGAAGATTTAGACTTTAAGAAGAGCATGTACAATGAGGTATTTACCTTACCCAAGTCAAATGTCACCTTTGTATTTATTAATCTGAAATTTCTAACTTGTTAATTCTTTGAATATTATTTTGACACCAGGGGACCAAGAAATTAAAATCGTCTACTTTGAATATATAAATTTGATTAGTAAAGGAGCGATTAGTCTTCAAAATTCTTGTCTCAAAACTAGAACGCCTAATAAGGTCATTTTGACTCAGCAATTTTTTTTTAATTTTTCCCAATTAATCCGCATTGATGATTTGATATTTTTTGACTTTGTTTATTTCGTCAAAATAAATAATTGTATACTTTTATTGTAAACAAATTATTTTTTTGATTTGTATTAAATATTACTAGAACGCCCATATGGTCAATTTAACCCTTATTTGAAAATATTCTATTCTTCATCAATGGATAAGTATATTGTGAGCACAATATTGTGAAATAATTTTTTGTTGTGATTATCTTTTAATTGATTTTATAAACACATTCAGCAAATTTCAATTGATAGTTTTCTTTTTATTTCCTTTATTGTGTTTTAGATTTTCATCAATAAATTGAAATTTTATTCTTTATCTGGTTTGTTACATTGACTGATTTTATAGTGAAAAAAAAAATTCAAAACTGCACAAATATACCCTGAGATGAGTCAAGTGGCGGTGAAGTTTCTGACTCTGAAACTTCTTTTCATGTCCAGTCAAATTTATCCACATCAAGTTCTTCGATTTCTTCTTTTTGAGTATACAATGAAGATTCCACTAATTATAAGAAAAGTATCAAAAGAAAAAGAATTCCGTGTCTTGATAAGCAGTATGAGGCTCCTGATGGAACTATATGGAGAATAATAGAAAATTCTCCATGTTCCTCATGCAGGGCACCAATATGGAATGTTATCAAAGATACACCAGCTCCAACCAGTCATGCAAAAGAAGTATTCAGCAAAATCTTTTTTCATCATCCTGGAGACTTTTTATTGATCATTTTAAGCTAAACCAGATAAAAAAAGTGTACAGAATTACAAGCGCAGAATATTTTTAGGTGATCGTTTTTGGAATATATCAATATCAGAATTAGAAGCCTTTATAACAATTTTATATGTAAGAGGAGTAATTGCCTCGCATGGATTAGATGTGCACTTACTTTGGTCCAAAACTTTGGGCTCAAATTTTTACAAAGAAACAATGAGTCGTTCTCGTTTTTGTGAAATACAACGATTCTTGCACTTCGATCTAAAAAGCAATCGGTCTTTAAGTTTGAAGGCGGATAAATTTGCAGCTATTTCCGAAATGTGGTATCGCTTTATTTCTAATTGCCAATCAAATTTTATTCCTTATGAGTTTCTTGCTATCGATGAGGAGCTTTTCCCAAGTAAGACAAGATGCCCATTCACTCAATTTCCAGATAAGAATGGTCAAAATGTGGCTTCTTGTTGATATCAAAACTAAATATCTGCTAAACGGCTTTCCAAATTTGGGCTAAGAAGACAATCGTCAAACACGCCTATCTGAATACGTTGTGATGAAACTTATGCATCCTTATCTAAATAGCGGCAGAATCGTAACGTATGCTAATTTTTCACTTCTTTGAAACTAACAAAAGAGTTGAAAAAAGAAGTGACTGTTGGCACGTTAAATAAAGCGAGAAGAAAAGTCTTTGAAAAATCTTTGAAAAATCTTCGACTTGCCCATCAAGGGAGTGCTTTTGAGAATGAAGATGTAATCTTGACAGTTTATCAGGGAAAAAGAAACAAAAATGTACTGTTACTAAGTAGTTTGCATAAAAATGTTATTGTAAACTCAGATAAAAAAATGTGCCAAATACAAAACACGGTGTAGATGTATTAGACCAAATGGCAAGAGAATATAGCGTAAACGCAGCTTCAAAAGGTGGCCTGTACACCCTTTTTATAATTTGCTTGATCTCGCAGCAATAAACGAAACAATACTTTGTAATGAAACTCGCAAATCTAAAATTGTAAAAAGAGATTACATACAGACGTTGGCAGAAGAATTAGTTGACGCTTATATTTTTGTCAAATAAAAACGGATTGCAATGCAAATAAATCAAATATAAAGTATAACAAACGTCAAAAAATAGAGTGTGGAAAATGCGAAAAGGTGAAGAAGTTTATTTGTTCTAAATATGTATAAAATATATTTTAAACTTTTGTGATTAATAAAAAATTCATTCTAAAATTATACCGCGTTTTTTACAATAATAAAATTTTTGATACAACACATTTTAGTATTTTAAGAACGCATAGAATTCTAAATTTTATTATCATATAAATGTTTAGTTATTAAGTAAAAACTGAAAACACATTTAGTTTTTTTAACTTTTTTAAATGCTTTATTTTGATCCTAATGTGCGTTGAAGGGTAATCAATTTTGTTAGGCGTTCTATGTTAAGTACTTTTGTATGTTCGGTGTTTCATTTGAATGTGTCTTCTTATTTTGCTACCACCTATATAAGTTTTTTTTCCATGTATGAAGTTTTATTATAATTGTGGAATTAATATCCCCCTTATTTTGCACTTTTACTAGATATAGACTGACCATATGGACCGTTTTGAACAGTAGAGTACCGTTTAATTCATATTTTTTAACTATGCTGTCTGATTACATATAGACGTTGGCAGAAGAATTAGTTCACGCTTATATTGACAAAGATAACACTGAAAAACTCCAAAAATATAAAGTGTAACAAATGTGAAAAAATAGTGTCTGGAAAATGCGTAAATGTAAAGAAGTTATTTGTTCTAAATGTGTATAAAATAAATTTTAAACTTTTGTGATGAATACAAATTTCATTCTAAAATTATACCGCGTTTTTTACAATAGTAAAATTTCTGATATATTATTTATTTTAAATATAGTTTATGCACATTTTAATATATAAAATATCTCATAAGCTGTACGGTTGAACGCGGGTGGACAACTTGAGTGTCATCTCCAACCCGAATACTACGATGGTTTCTATTCCATGTACAAATGACTAGGGAGACGATGTTAAACTTTCTGTTCATATTTTGCTAGATGTTAGATTTGGTATACCTCATACGATGTTACAAAAGTTATTACCTATATTTTGCAATTTGCACGATTTTAAATAATATATTTGTCAAATAATCAAAGAATTGAAAAATGTTCAAATCAATGAATATCTTTTTAAATATATCATATACTTTTAGTTTCGTATATGCATAATTTGATAAAAATTATTAGAGACTAGGTTTATCTTTCTATTCTAAAAGTAAATGTTTAAGACACATTTCTTCAGTTTTTCTTTTTACATTTTGAATAAAAAAAATTCAATTTTGCTACATAATCGAACATATCGAAGAATTTTTTATGCATGTAAAAAAGTAGTCTTAAACAGCGCGTGAAGCTAATGCGCAAGAAGGATTTAGGTCTTGTTTCGTCGATTCTTGTGGGTTGTCTGAATCTTTGTCAGTTTTATTAGGTGTTATAAAAAAATTTGCAAATTTTGAAAAACGAGCAAATACTATATAACCAAATTTCTTTATCTTGTTTATTGTCATTTAAATAAAAAAATTTAGTTTATTATTAGAAGACTCAAAACCTTAAATTTAAAAATAAAATTAAATGTAATGAGATAAGAAACTGATTTAAACACTAGCAAACTATGCATCTAAAATGGTATTAAAATTTTACAAGTAGAACCTTTAAAAGCGTTTTTTGATTTGCCAATCTTTATTTAAATGAATTAGCATATAATGATCCAGTGACTTCAGAATTAGAAATACCAGTTGTATATTCCTCATGTAATTAATCGAATGCTTCAAATGTGCTCTCTTCTTTAAAAACATTTTAGCAGATAATGGAAGCGCAGACACGCCACGAGATCATTGTCAAAGAAGTCGAACCTGAAATACGGATCGAGTATGAAGGAAAACTCGAGGCTGAGATTGAAGAGATGCGCAGAAATAATGAATTGCAGACTGAGCAATTGCGTGAAGAAATTGCCTACTTCTACGACAAAAAAGTATTCCTTATAATGAATGCCTTTATCTCTTTTCAATAAGCGGTTCTTCCTTCTCTGAGTTATATGTAATATCTTTAAAGGACCCAGTAGTCTTCCATTAACGTTTCTTCGCAATCTTTTAACTTGCACAACTGATCCCAACACTTCGTTGCGTGCTGCTATCTGGGCACATACATATCGGGAAAGGCGTTCAGCCATATTTGTAAGGCTTTCTAATAAAATAGTCGGTCTGAAAAGCAAGAAATAACACAAATAAAATTTCCATATATAATGTTACGGTACCCGGTTATTTAGCCGAAGAAATTTTTTACCAAACTGACATTTGACCAAATAGACCTTTTGTCATGTAACTTCTAGTATTCACCACATAATTTGTGTATAGAAGTTATGAATAATAAAAGATAGAAACGCTCCAGATTTGTAATCAATCAGTCATGTCATAACACATTTGACAATGTAACTTCGCTTAGATAAGTTATATTTGTGTATAAAAGTTAAGAAAAATTAGCCTGCAGATTTGTGAGCACAAGTTCGCAAACTTAATGGAGGTAAAGCAATGTCTATAAAAATTATCAATTGTGTGTACATTTTCGGTGAAATGTCCAGTCGGCTAAAGGTCGTTTCCACCAAATGCCCATTTATATCATCAATCACGCTGATATGGGTTTAATACACATTTTTTCAAGGGAGATGATTTTGATATAATAATTGGAAAAAAGTTAATCTGGTTTTAATGTACTCTTTACTATACTTTGAAAACCTTGTCTTGAGTTAACCATAAAATTATTTTTACCCGTTTGAAAATGACATGTATTATTTTGTTTAAATTTTAAATTAATAAAGTACTTATTCCGTCATTTGATTTAAACATACGCCTTCTTCAGTATGCGTAATGCATTTCATCACTTGGAATGTTTTCTCTTTATAGATCAATTCACTTGAAAAAGATTTGCAAGACTCTAGAGACATGACAAATATGTACAGGGATGAAGCATATAAGTATAAAGTTGAAGTTGAAAGTACGAGTAAAGGACATGAAGATTTGGAAAAGCAAATAAATTCGCTGAGAAATGAAGTTACTCAATTGAAGAATCTTAATCGTGGATTGAGTGAAAAATTATCTCACGAAAAAGACCATTTCATCGACATGATCAAGTGAGTGTTTAAAATCCTTCTTTCTATTCTTCTATTTTCCACCCTTTTTCCAGTAAGAGAGACAACGAGATAAGAAGCCTCCAAGATCAACTCACTGATTACATAAAGGACTACCAAGAACTGGAATCGGTCAAAATTGCTCTAGATCAAGAATTGAGTATTTATTCGAGTCTCCTATCCAATGAAGAAGCACGGTAAATAACTTCATATATAATTGATTCTTTTCATTCAATTTTGTATGCTTTTGTGAAGAACGCCCCAATTTTCTATTTAAATTAAGAAATGTATTTCCATTTCCTTTAAAGTGTAACTGGATGCTTTGAATTGTGATTGTAATAAGTTGAGATTATATTCATTTTAATTCATCAGAAGTTCAACCATATTTTTGACAGAAAAGTTTTACAAAAATTTTATAAACGGACCTTCAAAATAAAAAAATATTAAAACCGCTGGAATGGAAGCCAATGAATTGTAGAAATAAAAGTTAAATATAATGAAGTAGATAATTTAATTATTCTTAAAACTTTTTAAAATGTAGTTTGTTCTTTGTTTTGGAAAAGTAGTAAATTTCATTCATCAAATTTGATAATTTTTTAGATGGAAAGTTTTCTATTGAAAGTAAAGTTTAACATATTTTTAGAATTTTTCTATTTCTACTTGTGATTGGTATTTATTTTGTTTTGAAGCTTTAAATTGTATACTGTTAAGCAGTGGCGGATCCAAGGGGGAGGCCTCATTGGCCTAGGCTTCCCCCTATGAAAAATTGCTTCGAAAATTACCCTTACATGTATAAAAAATAAATTTTTGCAATTTATTCTAGCTAAATAATGTTAAAAATATGAAAACATAGGTATTAGTGATTCTAAAACACATAACATTGCTGTCGTATTCTCTGAAGACTTTTAACAAAATTGCAAAAAAATTAAATAGATTTCGCCCCCCCTCCCCGCCCTATAAGAAATCCAAGTTTTTATTACACAAATATTAATATTCTTTTACCTGTAGATATTTTCTATCTATTTTTCAAATCCTTAACATTCTTTGATATATTTTTGAAATAGTGTATTTTTTCAATTTTAGAGTAAATGCTAAAACGAATAAGAGTGCTACAAGCACACCAGTAAACATAAAGTCCACCCTTTCTAAATCGAACAAGACAGAAGCTTTTCATGACTCAATATCCTCTAGGTCAACATCTAAACGAGCCAGACGCACCGACAGCCAAATGACGCCTCTTCCTAAACGCTTTGTGTCTGTGAAGAATGAAGAAACGGGTAAATTATTTTCATAATCTGCATGATTTGTTCTTTAACTAGGCTTCTTCTTAGCGAATGAGTATTTAGATACGCCTTCCTCTTTCTGTATTTTTGTAGCCAAAGAGTGAAATTCTGATTGTATCTTATTCGATTCATGTCCTGCTCTAAATCAGACCTTCTCAATTGATATCACTCAAGTCTAAGACTCCGAAAGCTAATAGCTGAAGGGAGGGGGGGGGGGGGCGTGTAAAACAATAATGCTAGATGTCTACATTTTTTTGCACAAATACTTTCATTCATTGATGTTGGCCTAACTATTCTTTTTAGCAAAAATAAGCAATTACAATATTTTCAACCGCTTATCAATGCATGCTTTCTATAATAAAATACCATAGAATTTATATTTTTATGTGTTGGTAAGGTTGTCTATAGGCCTGCTTAAAGTCTTCCTTAAAAATGCTGAAAATCCTTAGTAATTTTATCATCAATCATAAAAATTATTATATATATAATACTAAAAGATGCTTAGTGTTCCCCTACCCTTATTGAATCGCTAGTGTTGAGAGGTTTCACTGTTTTTTTTATGTAAATTAGTATTATTATTGTTTTATTCTCTGAAATGTTCGCTTGTTTGCTTATTTTAATAATCTCGCACCGTGAGCATAGTTCAAGATTCATGATGGTTTGTCGGTGTATAAGACTGAGCTCAAACCATCAATATATTTCTTAAAACCTTGGAGTCGCGTTTGATACTTTCAAGATAAAACTTTTGTGGAATGATGATGATCGAGACAATGAAGTTGTGGAAATGGAAAGAGATTTCGATTTGAATGATGACTTGTTCGCTCATTTAGCAAAAGAATTTATCAACAAAATTTTAGTTTTAATAAATTTTTTGAAAATTCTTATTTATTTATATGTTTTTTATGTAATAAAATCCATTTCCAAAAGCAGAGGTCATCCGTTGCGTAGAATATCACTTTAAATTTAAATGATAACATAACTCATCTTCCTATGCCAAATCAAAAATGCAATTCAAATTTACGTCTAAGTTTCTCTTTTCCTGTATTTTTAGAATCAATTTCAGGCGATTTAAAGTGGATGTCATTTTTGACGTTATCACTTACACGAAATATGGAAGTAACAAAAATGCAGAAATAAATTTTAAGTATATTGGACAAATCGAAATGATGCACTCACATCATAACTAGAAATGTTATTGTAAACACACATTCAAATGCTCAGTTAGGATATTTAGTTGAGCCTGAATTGAAAAGGGTTGGCGATCACTTCTCTAAATTATTTTGTATTATTGGTTTCAGTTTATCCTTAACTGAGCCTTTAATCTTCGTTGTTCATAGTCGAACACAAGCGATGTGAATTGTTTTTAAGTTCTTGGGATCGAATCCAGCATCAACTTTATAGATGAAGAAGGCGCTCTACTTATTTGAAGTCTAAGCACGCAAAACACTATTATTTTGCACTCAAATTTTGAATTTCTTTTTTGAAGGCTTTGCTAACATTTTTGTTCTTATGACAAAAATGTTATATTATAATATAATTTATTGTTCCAATATTTCTTGAGAATAATAGGAAATATCTCACATTTTGATATCGAGTTTTCAGCACCCAGTTGTTTATTCATCATGTTGAAAGAAGGGAAAAAACCGTGAAGATAGGTAATATTGGTTTTTAAAAATAATTATTTTACACCACATTTTTGAAAATAACATCAAATTTTTATAAGTTTTACTACAATTCAAAATAGATATCCATGTTTTTTCTAATTTTTTTACCACTAGGTTAAAATTATTTTTATATCAACTATTTATTTTAAATTCAGACATTATAGTTCACCTTTTTTATTATGATAAATGATAAATATATTCACCCTCTACTTTTTATCTTTTCTGCATAGAGTTTAAACAACTAAGTCTTGGTTTTATGAAAAATCTACTAAAATTAATATACTTTTTTTCAAGATTTTTATTTAATTGTGTTTTCTAACTATTCCAATAAATAAGTTACAATAATTATTTTAAGCATTTCAATTTTTTAATAGAAAAGGGCGAAGTGGTTAGTGAGACATCTCAAAAGGGTAAAAGGAAATTGGCGAAGCCTCACGTTTTTTCATCTTCTCACTCTTCCTTCAAAGATGACGATGATTCGTTGAAGAAAAGCTTTAAGTATGGTTCAGAGGTAACACTATAAAATTATCTTTCAAAACTATTTATTGCCTTATGGGTTGTTTATTTGTAATTTCATTCCAAAAGCTAAAATGTCTCATTTTTATGAGTCAAGTAGGCCAGTTAGTTGGCTATTGAATTAGTTATCTAGTTAGTTTTGATAAACCGGGAGGGAAAGTTGTGATATTCTCAACTGAAGCGCATACAATTAATAAAAAAGATAATTAATTCGCTATTTTGCTGAATTTATAAATCAAATTTCTCTCCCACATTCTTTAAAAAGTGATATATCATGACTTACCACTACTCCAAAAGTTACTATGCTAAGATTTACCATTTTACTTCTATTTTAATAACTTTCATTTTACTATTAATCATTATAATGGTAATTTATATATACAGTAGGCCCTTACCCATTTGCCGTTCACTATTCGTGGATTTTCTTCTCAAAACTTTTTTTTTATAATTTTTTAAATTTCTTGAACAATTTTTTTGCACAAAAACGCCCGTATTCACCGTGATTGGTAAAAAATTTAAAATAATGTCAGCTATCATGAAATAAGAATAAAATTAAAATGTTTTTAATTCATCATTACTACTATATTACTGTATTTTGATGAGTAAGGCCGTCTTTAAAATGTTTTTGGTAAACATTCTCTACGTTTACTCCCTGCAGAAAAATTGAATAATGAAAATGTAAAAATTTTTCAACTAAATTGTAGAAAAAAGGAAACTTTATAAATATGTAAGAAAATTTTTTAATTAAAATTGTAAATATTTTCTTAAAAAGAAATAAAACATCTATTTTAGACCAATTTTAACGCCAAAAAGGTGAAATTGAAAATAAAATAAAATTTTTTTTTGAAAAATTAAAAATTTAATTTTAAAATTCATTATATTATACCCCTTTTAATGCAAAAATAGAAATATAAATATATTATTTCCTAAATATTAGCCAATAAAAATGCCCAAATTTAAATTTATGCAGACCGATCCTAAAAATTTTTAAAATACCGTAAAGTTCGGCTTATAAGACCCCTTTTCATAGCTAAATATCAGTCTTAAAATTAAGAGAGGGTCTTATACGCCAAAGTAAAAAATCTTAGTTTAAAAAATTATAAAAAAAATTTTTTTAATTAGTACGGTTTGAAATTATCCTTAATATTTTTTATTAATAAAAAATTTTTTAGAAAACTTTTGTAATATTTTTCATAATTTTTTTATCCTAGTTTTTTTACTCAAGCTTAAGCAATATTTTATTAAAATAGTTTTCTCTCAAAGAAGATCTTATGAAACAGGTTATAAACTTAAAGTGATTGAATTTTCTATGGAAAACTCCATTCATGCTACGGCAAGAAAATTCAATATTACTACTAAAATGATAAGAGATTCGAAAAGTTAAGAAAATATTTTAAAGAACTTACCTCGTAAAAAATGCGCAATGAGAAGTGGAAAAGCACATTGGCCCATCTTGGAAGAAAATGTTTCGAATATGATTAAAGAGAAGCTTCAAAATGGTTATGTAGTAACCCAAAATCAAATTCGTATTTTTGCTCTTCAATGGGAAAATTAAATCAAGACATAGCAAAAAATTTTAAAGCTACCAAGATTTATGAAGAGAAGTGACTTTGTAATTAGACGTCAAACTAAAATTTTACAAAAACTACCCCAAGAACGGGAAAATAAAGTTTTAAACTTTCAAAAATTTATAGTAAGTAAACACAAAGAATATAACTATCCACTTTCAAATATTGGAAATATGGACGAAACACCGATCTATTTTGATATGGTTGTAAATCTAACTGTATCTTTAAAAGGGGAAAACTATTCTTTTAAAAACGACAGGTCACGAAAAAACACGTTTTACTGAGGTTTTAGCTTGCTTAGCAGATGGAACTAAGCTAAAACCCATGGTTATTTTTAAGCGAAAATTGATGCCAAAAATGATGTTTCCCAAAGGAGTTTTTGTTGATGTAAATGCTAAAGGATGGATGGATGAAGAAGGAGTCAGATTGTGGATTCAAAATGTTTGGATGAAAAGACCCAACTCTTTTAATAATTCTCGTAGTTTATTAGTATGGGATATGTTTAAACCTCATTTGTGTGCCGAAGCTAAAAAAACTGCTGACAAACAAAACTGACTTAGCAGTTATTCCAGCCGGATTGACTTCTCTTTTGCAACCTGTAGACGTATCTCTAAATAAACCTTTTAAAGATAATATTCGAAAAGAGTGGAATGATTGGTTTACTAGTTCTGAAAAATCCTTCATAAGAAATGGAAATATGCGTCCTCCTTCACCCCATACTCTTTGTGAATTTGTTGACAAAGCATGGAATGACTTAAAGCCTTCACTTGTTGAATATTTTTTTAAAAAATGTTGTATTTCTAATGCAATGGATGGCACTGAAGAACAATCATTTGGGAAAATGAAGACTGCGAAACTGAGATAAGAGTGTCTGATGATGAAGATCCATATGACGATTTCTTAACTGAAGTTGATGAAAAATTGATTAATCAATTAAACAAAACAGATTCAGAAGATAGTCTTTGCTGAGTGGTGTTTTTTAAATTAATAAACATTGTTTTTAAAATGTTTTGTTTTTCATATATTTAGAACACGGTTATGTATTTTATTTAAAAAAAATTTTTTTTGTATTTTTAATCAAATTTAAAAAAATCGTCAACTTTGTCAAAGTTGTTGTTGTTGTTGTTATATATAAAAGTAGCGATACAGTAGCGAGCACAGGAACTAGTAAAAGTGTTGTGGTTGTTGTTAGTTCATAGATCACTGATTCCCAAACGGTGTGCCGCGCCACTAAAGGGTGCCACCAAAATTGTGCAACTACTTTTTAAAACTTAACATTACATATTTGTATTATTATATTTTCTGTGATAGCAGGATCAGTATAAATTTTTTTTATATGATCTCTGTATAAGGTGTTGTTGCATCAATGCAGATGTAGAAATAAAAAAACTATGCAAATTTTAAATACTTTTTCCTCAAAGGGTGCCGCAAACTTGAGTTTTATATGACTTAAGTTGACTTTACGAGAACAGATTAATCTTACAAATAATGGTATATTTGACGATATGAAAAGAGGCTAAATCTCTTATATATATTTTTAAAGCCACATGATGTCGGAAATCTGGCATATCAATTCTGATGTTTTTGAAGATTATTTTTGCGACTATAAAGATGTGCTCTTTTTGGTACTATTATAACATGATTCCTACCGTAATATTTTAGCTATACCGTGATTCTGACCTTTCAAAGTAGATTTATGCATAACATTACATAATTTATGCTATATATATATATTTATTAATTAACAATTCAGTTTTAAAATAAATGCTTAAATTTATTACCATTTTGATTTCACATTAAAATTAATAATTACTTTTCGCTTCAGGCTCAGAGTATATCTCAAGCTTACGGCGGCATCCAGATTTCAGAAAGTGATCCAGAAGGAAAGTATGTAAAATTGACGAATGAGACTAAAAAAGTACGAGGCTTAGTACTAAATTTTGAAATTTGAAATATATGCTCATTTTTATTTAGGATGTTTGCTTGGGTGGCTGGATGATTAGCAGAACGACGGGAACTAGCGAAAGTAGCATTGTGACGTATACAATCGGTAGAAGACTCACTATACCCGCTGGCGAATCCATCATTTTTTATAGCATGTCGAATAAGAAGCATGTAACGCATAACCCCAGCCAGAAACACGTTATCATGAAGGATATGGAGTGGCCTGTTGGTGAAACATATGTCACCACTCTCTTCAATTCGGATGGCGAGGTAATACTCCTCAAATTCCTTAAATTGCAACATTTTATTTACTATTAGTCCTTCTTTTTTCTATTTATTTAGTTCTTTTGCTATTTTTTTCTTCTGTTTTTAGGAAATGGCTACATATCAGGTCACCTCTGAGCAGAAATCCTGTAATAAAGTATATGCACATAGTTCAAGCCATCTTGAAATCCCCGATAGTGGATATTCGGTAAATATTTAGAAAAAAGTTCCCTTTTACTAAATTTCGGATCATTTTTTTCCTTTCCCCATGTCAGCCAAAAAAAGAACATGAGATTAACTAATTTGGTATAACGCACCTTAGAATCAATTATCTTATTTACGTCTTCATTTATAGGGTTTTTTGCTTAAAAAATTAGATGTACTAATGATCAATTGGGTTCAAACTAGTAAGTTTTCATAACATGTTAAGTAATATATTAAATATAATTAATTAGTAACAAAATTTTTAATCACGGGGATATATTTTGAACTAGACAGTGAATTACAATTATTTCCTCATTTTACACTAATCTTAGTACATCTCATTCTCTCTACAGATGATCGATCAAACGAATATTAAAAGTATTTTAAAAATGGATTGCATTGATTTCGACGCGCTACCACTAACAATTTTTTAGTTTTAGCGCCTTCTAAATTTTTTACTGACCGCATTTTATACCATTAACCCCTTCATTAGCACCCACAACAAGATTGATTAACACTTCTGATGCATCCATTGCCTTTGAAATATTCTTCTACACCCTCGTCACATGCATTAACCTCTTTAATTCGATAAACATAAAAGAAAAGTTTTAAACAAATAATTAACTCTATATTGAAATTTTTATTTCGACTCTAAATGTTCTTTTTTTCCAAATTAATTACAAAAACTACTATTTCAGACTTTTTCTTTTATTTTTGCAAGAAATGAGAATAAAAGTAAGCAAATCAAGTAATTAATCTTCTTTCTATTAACAATGCCTACACAACGCCATTTTTTTTGACTTTTTAGAAAAAATAAAGTATTATTTAAACCATTATTCATACACGTTGAATCCTATAAATTTTTTTCTTCTCTAAACAATTCTTCAACATAGAGTCACTTGTAGAGAACGCAGATGGAAATTTTAACGGATTGATAATACCGTAGTTGTATGTTCCATTTTTAATTTATAGTATTATTGATTTTCTTTATTTTTGTTAAGTTAGTTTTTTAATTTTAAAAATTGAAATTTGTTAAATATGATTGGTGTTAATGCAAATGTCAAAACTGTTTACGAATGGTGTTAGCCTGCGTTTTTGAATGTTTCATTGGTGCTCATCCTTTCGTTATTGATTAAACGTTCACGTATGCATATATAATATCTGTACTTATATGTGCCATAATTATTTACCGATCCCATCATTTTAATCAACTTTTAAATACGTATGATAACCAGAATTTCTAACATTTTTGGAAATAAAATTGCAAAAAAAAATTTACAATACAACTAATAAATCATTTTCATTTAAAAACATTATTTTTTCTGTTTAAATAGAAAAAAATGAATTTAGCTGATTTCATAAACTAAGGAAAAAGGAAATTTCAGGCTAACAATTAAAAAATTGGTTATAAACTTCAAGTATTTTTCAAATTAAAAGACTCTTTTTTAACAATTTAATTTAGAAAATAATAATAAAATATAGTTTCAAAATTGGAAACTTTCTATATTTTTACTAATTGAATATTAAAAAAAAATTCGTAAAAAATAAATTTTATTTATTTTATACATAAATTTTATTTTCTATCATTTTGAAGAAATAGCTTGAAAAATAGCAGGGTAGATTCTTTCTAACTTGGCTGGCAATTGCCATTTACGTTCAAACTAAATTAAAAAAAATAAAAATTAATATCACATCTTCAATTGAGAAGAGAATAGCAACGCTCTTGTAAATTCTCTTAGAAGGCCAAACAGCTTCAGCATCCATTGAAGTTAGATATAATGGCTACAATCATTACATTGATAATGCAACTTAAGGAATGTGTGTTTAATGTCAAAAAACTTAAGACCCTAAATGTGACGAAAAATTCCATTCATTTTTTAGAAAAATGTCTAAAAATTAATTTAATTAAAAAAATCTATTTTTATTTTAAATTGACATAAAAATTGTAATATATTTATTGACTTTTATTTTCCAATAATTTTAATGTCGGCACTAAAAGGTTAATATTTTACATTAGATATTCCCCATACCTCTAATATCACACATGTGGTGTTATCTTTTGGCGAAAATTTGAATATTAATCTTCTGCTTTCTTTTTCAATGGAATTTTATATTAGAGTAGACGTTTTTCATTTATTTAGACACTTATCCTCAAAGTGTTAACAAGCGTGCATTTATACTATAAAAATATTTTTAATTTGATCTCCTTTTTCAGGCAAGCTTTTCTCAGGAAGTATCACCTCAAAATAAAGATGAAAAGGACTGTGTTATCATGTGAGGAAATACATTCCACGAAAATATATTTTATGCTTTTATCTATATTTATATATCTTTTACTTATATGTTGTATATTTGTGTTAATAAATAAATATCATTGTAGCATTTCCTTTTGAGGTAGCCTTTATTATACAATTTGTATAGCAGAAATCATCACTCCTATCAAAACCTAGATTATTTCTCTGATTGCTTGCTTATGAAGAAGGATAAACAAGTAGAAAATGTATAATTATAATTTCCCGTAAACCTTGGCTCCTAAAAATGGGTGAACTAAATTAAACTCCCACGAGTAGATAGAAGTTAAAAAAGTTCATAAACTCTCAAGCTCTGACTTCTGTTTCTGAAAGTGAAATCCAAAGTTCTCCTTCAATCTCTTTTAAGCAGACGGGTTATCATTTTTGATTATAAAAAATTATCATATGTTCAAAAGTATAGAATATGATGCTTGATAAGATGGAAAACATTAAATAATTATATTTGGGTTACACTCGAGTACTCCCAACATTGTCTCACGGTACATCAGCTGTGGAACATTGGCTAATGAAATAAATGTCTATAATGTCATTTTGAAAAACATACTTTTATAAATTGCAACTTTTTTATATTGTTGATTTGTAACTCAAAAGAAGGCGTTAATAAATTACCTTTATTAAATTCAAAATGAAGTACATTGGAGTTAAAAAAAAATTATTTTTGACATATAATTTTCGAAATGACATGTGATTGATAATAATATAATTGGTATAAAAAAATGTTTTAATGGTCAATTTTTAATCTTCATTGCATATATATTTGAAATTAAATAATATATAAAAATATGATTGAATAAACTATGCAAAAATGTTGCGGTCTTTTCCATAGGTATTTACGTCTACCAATAACGCTACTCACAAATTTCTCCTTCAGATCTACCACTTTCCAAGATTGAGGACTTTAGCTACGTTTATCACTATTCTGGAAAAATTAACATTTTTGATGTTACAACTTTAAGTTTTTTTAGTTGTTGATTTTTTACAAGCCTTAAGAGTAAATGTGTAATTCTTTATTTATTATTTGATAAAGACTTTTTTATTTTAAGAAGTGACTCTAGAAATTTTTTTATAATTAGTTTGGAAAATATCTGATTTTATAAAATATATTTTGGTAATCTCATTTTGAAGTTTCTTAGAAAGCCTTTTGTTGCGAATTTTTACGGGGCTTTTCTCGGAGGAAATTTTATCATGGAAAAATATTTTCCTGGATTCTTATTCATTTTAAACTTTATGAAAATAATGATGCTTAAACGATTTTAAAATGTATATATATATTATTTTTAAAATTTTATAGGGAGAAGACCGCGTAATATAATGGTTGCATGTAAATTTCCATCTCCGAATAATTCACCCCACTATTGCTTGCTATAATAAGTTAAACAGTCGTTGTTTTCTCAAAAAAATCAAAGTGAAACCCATATAAATCAAATGATATTCCCGAAAATAAACGGATGGATATTCAAAAAAACGATGTTACGTTTTAATTTTGTATTGGGTCTAGTTGCTTCCTTTTATATCATTCAATTTTATATATTTAAATATATTATTCTTTTGCACCCATGTCTCTTTCATTCATCATAGGAAAAAGGAAAGTGGTTGACATTGAAAATTACATATATGAGAAGCACAAAGACAATGTGAAGAAAGTGAGAACTTATTGGCGATGTGAACAATTCTACTCTAAAATTAATCTTTTTTTTAATTTTAGCTAACTCTAAAATTAATCATATTTTTTATATATATCCAGAGCAGTATTCCTTTAAGCAGAAATTACCTGAAATTAATGGGGTGGATTCTGGATGGAATTTGCGGGTCACGAATATAATATTGTTTGGAAACGTATTTTGTTTACAAAGAAGAAAAATTAAGGAACAATGCGACATCCGAGTTGCCAGTAATTGTATTAAATACCATTTTTACTTCTAAGTTATATTTTTGCTTCTAAATTGTCTTTTAACAATTCTAATTTGTCTTTTTTAAATTTTACTTTTAAGTTCTAAAATGTCTTTTTTAAATTCTAAACGCTCTTTCTAAGATACAAAATAAAATGGAAAAAGACAAATTTGAATTAGAATAAGGCTATTTAGCTTTGAAAAAAGACTATTTGATACTTAAAAAGACAAATTAGAATAGAAAAAGACGCTTTCGAACTTAAATAAGACCAGTTAGAAGTAAAAATGGTATATATAATTGTATTAAAAAGAAAGCAGACGATTAGTCTTAAAAATTTAGTTGTTCGAAGAGTGAAACTGAAGGAGAAATATTATATCAAACAAGACAAATTATAATGCTATTTATGCCTCCTTTTTGTGTTCAACGACACTGATCAAAAGTAGCTGAAAGTAAAATATTTTTAGTTTTTTTCTTCATTATATTGGAAAATATACAAATTGTTACATTTTTGTCTAAAAGGAAATTTGTTTTACACCTAATAATAAAATTTAAATTAAATCTTTAACCCTTTTTTAGTTCTAGAAAAATAAATAATTAAAATTTTTGTTTTTTATATTATTTTTAATACAATTTAATTTAAAGCAGACGATAAAGTCTATAGACGAAAAAAACATGTCCTTTTTTGATAACAGATTAAGTGTGAGTTTTGATACAAACATTAAAAATGGTATTTGTATAAAAGTTTCTCTTAAAGATATGAAAGAAAAAGAAAATTGTATTAAGCTATATTTCAAAAGTTCATTTCAAAAACAGACAGTTTTTTGTCGTGATTTTATATATAAATTTAATAATGTATTGGCTCTTCCAATTAAAGAAGAAAGTTTTATTGTACTCATTTTTACTTCAAAAATGCTCTGGGATCAAAAGTATCTACAATATTTTTTCAAAGAAAATAGTATCGTAATCTTAAATATTGAAGAAAATATTTTCATTCATGAATATTTAGATGCTATGCGGTATTTTATTTTGACACGGTTATCACCAAGTTGGATGCTTATAAAAAAATTTTTAGTAAAAAAGGAAAATGTTTTTGAAATAAATAGAAAGTTAGATGCACTCTCCGCAGAATTTTTATATGAATCAAACAAAGTTTCTATTGTTTTATCTCCCTTTAATGTTAGAGTAATCAACTTTAACATTTTCCATTTGAACATTTCCTATGACATAACTACTAATTTTTTAAATAAAAATATTCACAAGATTGAAGGAAGTGATATACCTAATAAATGGTGTTACGTTCTACCAACCATGAAAAAAGGAAAAATTATAAGATTAACTCAAGTTCTATCCAACTCAATTTTTAAATCTTATGTGGAACTACAAGATTTTTGGTTTAAAATGTATGGATATTCACTCCCATTTAAACCAAACGAAGTATTTTTTGTTGACGTTTGTTTTAAATTTATTAGTGAAGATATTTTTACTTATCCTAATTTTTGCGTTAAAACTGATAATTTATTATCATTTCAAAATTATAATGTTCCTTTAGTTGAAGAATTTTCACGAGATGTCTATAGTTTTTCAAAAGAAAAAATGAACAACGACTTTATAAGAATTAGTAGTGCTATGCCATGTAAAAAAGAAAACCTTAGTTGTCAATGTAAACTTCATGAAAATGTAAAGTGTTATGAAAGTCAGCCGATGTTAAACTCTTTTAACAATGCTAATAAAATTGACAACAATGACTTACCAGGTTCCGTCTTTTTATCTCAATTCTCTTCACAAACTATGAAAAATCTGGGTTCAAAAGTTAAATATAAACCAATATTTACCAAGTATAAAAGTAAATACCTCAAAGCAAATCAAGAGGAAGATATTTCTTGTATGAAAAAGAAAGAATTAGACCTCTCTTTCCCTAAAGCAAATATCAATAAATCCGTCGACACGAACACAAATATATCTGGAAACGCGTTTTCTTTGAAATCTGAAAATGGAATTACCTCACAAATTTTATATTTAACTTCTAAAGTAAATAATTTTTCAAAGGGTAACTCGAAAAAAGAAGCGAAAAGAGATGACAAATTTGCTGCAAAAAATTTAGTACAGAAAAAGTTTTCCCAGAAAAGTTCAACATCCCTTCATGATAAAATTGTGAAACTTGCAAAACGACAAAAGTTAAATAGTCTCAACGTTGAAATGTTAACAAAGTGGTTGGAAGAAAATGGTGTTTGTATCAAGTCAAAGAAAAAAAAGGATCTCATTTCTGATATAATGTTAAATTTGAACATGTAATACGTATTAGTTTTGTTCTTGTACTTAAATAAAATTAACAAATTATGTTATTGCATAAGGTAGTTTTTAGTATCAAAGTTATTTGATTTGTTAAAAGCCCTGTATGATTATATATATGGTATATAAGGTAATAGAATTAAGCCTTCATTAAAAAATTTTCCAAAATATAAATTATTATCGGCCACTATAGTCATCAACAGATATTTAGTAGAGAAAAATTTTTTTTCGAGAAAGGGGTAACTTTTTCGAAATAAATCCTTTGCAACATGTTGCCAACATCGTTCAAAACCCCCATCAGGCAATTGTACTTAATATAATTTTTTTTCTCTTCAAAAAATAATGGATATTACATTTTTACACTTGCTTTTCAAAATAAAACCTTGAGAGTACCTTTTTTATGTATTAAAATAGATGCTCAAAATTACATTCTAGATTCTATTTTAAATTCAAGTACTAAAAAATGAGGAATCTTCACCCAATTTTGATCTCTGCACATTGCACACTTGCACTTATAAAGCAAAAATACATTTTAGATTGCACTCAATGGCCTCGTGAGCTTTTCAAATGATTTTGGCAACATGTTTGCAAAGTATTTAACTCGAAAATTTTTGCAAAAAACAATTTTGTTGTTGCAGTGCAATAACCTCTTGATCTGTCAAAGGGGTCCTAATAAGGTTCTTACCAAGTTTGAAGTCGCTCTCTTTAGTGGTTGTTAAACTAATTTTATCACAATGAATTAGTAAATTTACTCTAATGAATGGTATTTTAAATACGAAGGATAGTAAATTTATGCATTGTTACACTTGCTATTCAAAGTAGTTACTGTAACCAATTTTTTCCTAGGCGGTGCCTCAGGGTAAAAGTTTTGGTAGCGCCCCATGGTAAAAATGTTACTGAAGATTACATATATGAATTAATAGATAATTCGCCCAAAATGGCCGTCCGTCTTTATGCTTTAATTTTCCATCGTTGTAATCATTTTTGAATCTAAGTATAGTAGCAGTGTACAAGCATACTTGTACTGCTTGCAGAATCAATAGAAGTAATGATGAGGATAATCCTAATGACTTTTATATACACTTTTAAATGGAAACTAGTAAATTAATGAATATACAGAAAACGAATATATTGCTGATTTAAACATAGATTACAAATTTATTCATGCCAATTATATACAATTATTATGATTTGGAATTTACATTTTGGCAAGATGATTACAATTAAAAATTTGAATTGAGCTGTACAACAATGCGTGATGTAGTAAGTATCCTTTAAGTTTCTAAAATACTCATACACAAAATTCACCGATTTTTTAATATCATTTGTTAACGCCAACCTCTTCTTTATATCGATGAAATTCAAGATTGATGATTGAGGAATTTTTGTGCAAAAATAATACTACTGTAAGTGCAATTTTTTAACGTAACTTTTTGCTTCTAAAAATTGCAAGCAGTGATAGAAATTTGATTTTATTAAAAAAGAGGTTACAAAATTAAATTGATAATGAACGCAAAAAAACCTAATCTGCTATTTCCACCTGGTAATATATTTCAATGACGAGGTTCTGGGTTTTTGATGTTTCAAATTAAAGAGTTGCTAAAAGAACACGTTTAGGGCGAATATGCCAATTAGATTGATGTATTTTCAAGGAGCGTGTTTCCTCAAAAAAGACTGCCTCGTTGCAAATGTGGAAAGAAAAAAAGTCTGGGCTCAAGGAACAGCGTATATATAAAAGGTTTAATTCTCAAAATAAAAAGAATATCTGAACTAGTCAATATATTCTCGAATATTCACAGAAGTAAAACTTTTATAAAAACCCAATTATTTCCCACATTTTATTGTGTAAAATTTTATGTCTATGTCGAAGATTTTTAATTTAAGTGTATTTGGCAGTCAAAATGCATAAAATATATTTAATTCGTAATGCACAAGTCGACTTTAATACTAAAGAGATATTCAGATTTCCTTGATCATTTTAATGAAAAAATATTGGCAATAGAGTGGAAAATACCCATAGCAAAATTTTTTGATAAATGAATTTTGAAATTTATGAAAAAATATAGACGCTAGGGTACCCATAATAAAAAAGCTTGAATGATAGGTCATAATCAAAAATTTTATACAATATGTATTATAACGACTCATTTCCTCTATTCATTGCTATTTTATAAAGGCTGTGGAAATTGCTAACCAAACTTGTTAGGAAAACACATAGCCTATTCCTAAAGATTTCCTATATATGGAATATTCCCTATATATATTGCATTGAAAGATAATATTGTTTGTATTTTAATACCATTTTTATTTTAAAGAACTTGATAGGAAATTTTTTTCTCTGCTGGCTATTATTTCACAAAATTTATTTCCTAAATAACTCTGGAACACTTAATTTGTGCTGTGTTTGATCTTTTATTCATAAAATATAAAAATGATGATGAAAAATAACCGTTGACACTACTTGAGCGCAACAGTGGGCAGTCGCACCGAACACATAAAAACTTCGTAGGGTTGGTTTGAACTAGAGCACTGCAAGGCAGAGATGAATTACTAGGGGGAGGGGCTAGTGAATGAGATATCGGCCCATAAATTTTTAGGTCATATTTATCTCAAGCGTACAACACCCTAACCTCTCCCCTAAATAGCTTATTTAGGGAATGTATTTTCCTTAGCTCCTCCCCAAAATTTTTCTCAGCCATATCCATCATTACTGCAGAGGTATGAGTGAGGTCTGTGTACCCTAAATCGCTTTGACCTATAGGTACATTCAGACTACACATATTCAATAAAATTTGCGTTTGCTTCGTTAAAATTGCGTTTCCGTATGACTTGTGGATGCAAGGCTTCTAGCAGGACAATTTTGCAGTTGTCTGTAAACTAGCTCTGAGAGCAATCTTGAGATTTCTAGTGATTTATCACTCTCTTCACTTGCCCTTCTGTCTTGTACAGTTGGGTGTTTAATTAAATTGCTGTTAAAACTGTGTCGAGATCTGATCTCTTGGTGTAGCTATTGGAAGGTTGCTGAGCTACACATACTTTGTTGAGTGCGCGCTGGACATCGCGCGGATGTCTGTAGACCAGCATTGGTAGCAAAAGCTGCTAAGCCAGTCGGGCTATGCATGCCGTGCAAGCGTGTATTTGTTCGGGTGGTGACTCTCAGCTATAATTCAGCCGTTCGATATAACTCTTTGAAAGCCCGGATTCAGCGAATCGGGCGGAGGTTGCATGACACCTTAAGTCATCGAATGGAGAATTCAGCTTCCTTTGATACCCCCAAATACATTAACTGAATTTCCACCCAACGTAATATATGTTTACTTACACACATTAAGTTAAATGAATTAATTTGATCTGTTGTTGCAAAACAATGTTAACTGATCAATGTCATATAGGCCAGCGTTTTTCAAACTTTTTTTACTGCGACCCATAACAAGAACCATGGCTTGCATCGCGACCCATAATACTTAGGTGTAATAAGACCAACTCTGTTCACTAGGTTCATTTATTCAGCATCGACTATTTAGGCTAATTTTTCAATTATATATATATGTATGTATTTCATATATATATATATATATATATATATTCATTGATAAATATTTTCTATTTAAATTTTTGAAAAAACTTCTCAGCGACCCTTTTCAATTTTGAGTCGACCCATAGTTTGAAAACCCCTGATATAGGCAATATTTCGTATTTCAAACAAAGCGCTACTCTAGCTGTTCCACGCAATAAATTACTTTTGACAGCTTTCCTCATCTCTTCCTCTCTGGCTGTCTCTCACACTTATGTGAGATTAGATATGAGCTTTTTTCAGATGTCAGCTGTCAAATGTGCTTTATATGTCTTCTATTTTTTGTGTTTTTCAATTGAGAATCTCCTATAACCCAAATTGTTTGCCAGAGATGGACATGAACAAATTGTGAGAGATGTAGGGAAGAAATGAGTTGACAAAAATTGGACGAAGAAGAGACTCAAATAGAAATTTTAAATGAGTGCTGTTATGGACTATCTTAAAAATACATGAAAAATAGGAGCGCTAAGTGAGTTTTTTTATTCAAACATTATTTGAAATATAAACGCGGGTAAGGGAAGGCTTGATAAAATTTAAACTGTTATCGCAGGACATCGGCTGAAGGAAATAGACCTCTGCATGGCTCTATTTTATAGCCAAAAGGAAACAACTTTTGAATTTCAAAGTTTATGAAAAAATCAGATTCCATATTCTTTTTAAATACGTAAAATAACATTTTGAGATCGATCCCATAAAAACGTTGAGGGAGAACAAATTTTTCAAAGAGATTAGTGTTGACATATCAATAAAAACTATTTCATTTACAGATGATGACTAAACTCGATTACAATTAAATATTCAATTGATTCATAAAAAATTAAAAAAATATTTATAAGATTTTTTTATAAATTTAACTTATATTTAAAAAAAGCTATGAAACATATAGGCAAAAATATAAGGTGCGCTTACCCAGGAATACGAAGTGACGTATGGTGACATAAAAAGACCTATATATTTTAAGGTGACGGTAGTGGCACTCTTAGTAATACCAAAGATACATATAAATATAAGTTTACAAAGTGACAAGGCTTATATATTTTCACTCAACCGAAGAGATCGCTTTAAACATAATTTAATGTCACGTGTCACATCTTCACAGAAATATTCAATATTTATACTTTTTTTTATCTGTCAGTGCTTAAAATCATGTATTATTATTGGTTTATTCACCAAAGTAATCTAAGTTAGAATTCTTTCTGAAGTAATTTGCTATTTAAATGACACTAGAGTTGAATAATGTTCATCATTATATATCTATTAATTTGATTAAATTTAGTCTTTGTCTACGTATATTATGTATTTAAATGTCACAGTGCCACAGTGCAAAAAATAGGGTGTTTGTCATCTATATGTCACTATTTAAAAATATTTTAAGAGTTTGTGTCATTTTATGTCAGTGTGTGTCTGACTACATTATGTATTTACAAGTCATAGTGCCACCATGTAAAAAAATAGGGAGTTTGTGTCAGTTATCTGTCACTATATATACACTTATACAAATATCTACCTTTATGGTGTATTCAAATGTCACAGTGTCAATAAATAAAAAAATTTGGTAATTCTCATTCAAGCTCCATAAATAGGGTAATGAGTGTGCAAAAATTTGAATTAAGACAAAAATAAAAAAAGATAACTTAACTTCTTTAAATGATTAACTTCTGAAATTTAACAGGATGGACCGCACCCTTGAAAATTTTTATGCACCTCGATATCACTAGCATTTTTAGGTGGACCCTTTATAAAAATTTAGTGGACCCCAGTGGATTCACAAGGACCATACTGAGGAACACTTGGCTATAGTGTATAAGAAAAGTACTCTGCTAAAGTAATACTGTTATGTGTATATTTACTATTCCTAAATTTTCAGCTTCACCCAGAATTTATTAATAAAATTTGTATTTTTCAAAATGTACATTTTATTTTTGTAGAGGTAACCTGTATAGAAGAAAGAAATTTTAATAGAGAAGGCATTTCATAAATGTTATCAATTTTAAAATAATTACACATTGTTATTAACTAAATTTTAGAAAAGTTCACCCTTCTGAAATAGTTTTACACAAAGATGCGTTTTTATCTTGTATGTGAACAAATTTGCTTAAAAAATCTGAAGATTTCGTAAATTATTAAAATGTGAAACTTTATAATTATAATAAATATGCGCAGTCAAATCTGTATTAAGAAAGCACGTAACCGAATAACAAAAGTGGCCCAAGTGAACAGATGATCCCTAATCAATGTCCTATATGTTTATTCACAATTCTTTTGGAAAAATTGAAACGCGTCGTTATAAAGGGCGTCGTTCAATCAGATTCAAAACAAAAAAAAGATGTTCACGTTTTTCTACTAAAAGGCATCAATTCAAGTCAATTTCATGAACTTTCCCTTCTGTAACGTGCATAGAAGATTTTCCCTAATATGTACAATATATCAACCGACAACAGAAGTACGAACGTCACCATTTAATATCTTGTTTCGTCAAAAGTAGTTAAAAAAATTCACGGGGAAGGCAAAAATATGAATTAATCGCCTTCAAAATTTTAATAGAGTGAAAGTAGTGTAATAATATTTAAGTTAATTGAATCTATGAACTTATATATTTATTATGATCTATATATTTTTGATGAAGGATTTCAGGTGGCGAAACTTGGTCTAGATAAATCAGACGCACGTCTAGGTTTTTCCGACATACACAATTTATCAATGTAAAACGTACATGGATGGGGAATCAAAATTTAGAATTAAAAAGAATCATTTTAAGTTAAAACATGTTGTAGAATATTTCGAAGATACATAGATAGGGCGCTCTGATACAAGAAATCGCAGTGGACCGCCAAGATGCAAACTCATAATGTGAAAGGTTTATGAAAACGTTTAAAACTCTGTACCAAAAACAATAATGCTCAGCTGGCTGGACAGTTTACACCATCCTCATATTATATGCAAATTTTTGGACATTCTGAAGAAAGTGCAAAACTTTAGCGATTTAAAAATCCAATTTGGAGGGTAATCCATGAAAACCACAGAGAAAGAAATATCGCTGATATTCTCAACGTTTAAAAATATTATTGATAATAATTATCATTCTTATACGAGTATTACTGATTATTTATTAGAAGCAGTAGCCAATAGCCTTAGTTACTTTTCATTTATGTTAATAAAATTTAAAAAGTATCTCTAACATTTTTATATCATAGTAAAAGTTTTACTCGGGTTTCTGTGAAATGTGTATTCGATAAATTGTGTATATCAGTAAATTGTTGTCGCTAAATCTTTGCCGGTGAATTCGTCGGCTCCCTTCCAAACCAATTTTCTGAGGGCGCGGGGCTTGACTTTTTGTCATTATGGGATGGGGGCTGAGTTATTCATGTGTGTAAAAAGCATTTACATTAAGTAATCTTTTAAAGAACAAAGTAATTTATTTTTACCGAAATTTTGGGAGAAATTTTTTGAAAAAAACACTAAATTAGAAATGATTATTTTATTATTGAATAATATTAATAATTTCTTTTTTATACAAAGTTATATAACTGAAAAAATTAAAACTTTGGCAAAAATTTTTTATTGATTAAAAACCCTTTTTAGATAATAAAAAAAGTAACTATTTATTATTGATTTTGGATAGTAGTCTTCAATATATTCCGTCGTACATTAGTCGATTTCGTGAATAAGACGAGGTGTAGTTATTGAGCTAAATTGTGAATTTTACTCTGACCGCTAGTGTATCAGACGAGAGAAATTTGTAGGTTTTTCCCAGAAAATAAAACAAAATTAGATAAATATAATAAAACAATATTAGATATATTTTGACGAAAGATAAATGCAATCACATCAGCATTCTCTGCAAACTCCCTTTCATCTCATTCAACTAGCATTTGTTTAGCGTGTTTCTCTGAGATTATTTCACTCTTGAATCTTCATCGTTTTTGATTTCTTCGCCCTACGAATCAGGTTGATCCAGCAACAACATGTAGCTCTCTTTTATCGACATTAGACAGAATATCCGAAGTTCTTGACTGCGCGTATTCCACCATCTTTTTGGCAATATTGTTCCACCTTTAGCCGGGCTGTTTCAGAATCCCATGCCTCGTATTCTCTGCCTTACTCTGGCCATCCACATTCTCATCAGCTCACAGAAATGTCACCGGAACGGGATGATAGAATGACATATCTAGAGCCTGCAAGATCAATGTGGCATGTGAGAATAGCAGATATCCCTTCCTTGTAGCTTCCATTTGGTCTTCACTTCTAGAAGATGACAGTGGAAGAAATTCCACGCAATTAAATTTTCTTAGTTTCGTAAGTCACGACATACAAAATAGTTGCTTGATTGGAGATATCAAAGCACTTTCAGCCGTAACGCTTTAAGATGGTTTTTTACTAGGGTTCAGACAGTTTTTGTTTATTTGTTTTTAAGAGTTGGGAGCCTTAGGGACCAAACCTAAAAACCATTGAAGCTCCTACATACAAAATAGAATTAAATATATATAAAAATAATTTTTTATAAATATTTTATATAAATTTAGAAAAATAATTTATTATGAATATTTTATATAAATTTAGAAAAATAATTTATTATGAATATTTTTTTATTGAATAAAGAATTTAAAAAAAGCATATTTAAAAAATAACATGTTTTTAATGCTTATATACACATATAAGGGGGCGTGAGTAAGGTTGGTTAGGTACTGGGTTTCGATAACTCAAGGTCTTGGGTTCGATCCCGTATCAAACCAACTTTCTCATAGTTCGATACAAGCGGCGCAATTGTGCCTTCTCGGTGAAAACACCCATGGTACCTTTACCTCTACTTTATATACCCATAACCACGGTACTTCTCTTTCTTGATAATGATAATGATAATTTATTTACAAAAGTTCACTAAAAATATGAAAATATAGACATGTAATATAAAACAATAACGTAAAAGGGAAATCTAAAGGTAAATTAAAGCAAAAATATAAACTGAATTTTGACTTTTGAAGGTCCACGGTTCTTCTCTTTCCTGAGACAGATAAAAAATGAAAGAAAAAAATATCAACAAACAAGAATAAAATTTTCAAATCTAAAACAAGTTTATTCACTATAAAAATACTCATAATATTAAGTTTATAGTTTTGGCAGGCAATAGAAGATTTAGTCGAAGACAAAGCAAAATTTTGTAAAAAACGAAAAGAATTTATTCTTTATATAAGTTAAATATTTAAAAAGACTTGAAAATTTAAAGTTTTATACTTGTAAACCAAATTGCGCTTTGATTATTATTGACGAAATCTCTTGTTTTCATTGAAATAGGTGCGCCGGCTTGTCTGTTGGATTATGGAATGTAGGTTAAATTCCAACACCATGACAGAGTAAAACTCAGAACAAGGACATGAAATTATTGGAATCCCATTAAAAAACCTAACTGGCTAAGACCCTGAAATACTTGTATACAAATTCAGTAAAAAAGCAAAAAAATTAAAAAGTCAATAATAGTAAAAATAATAAGATTTTCCAATGAAGTCAACAAACAACTTTAGATAGACCTCAAACATTTCCTTATCTAATATTTATTTGAATTTTGAAGCACAAGCCTTGTTTTCATTGAAAACCTTTTCATTGAACCCCCGCCCCCATTTTTTCTCAAGCTCCCCAGATAATTTTCAAGCTCCCTTAAAAATTTTTTCATTACCCTAAAAAATGTGGTTAGCAAATTCGTTACACGTCCAACAAATCCCATACGGGTTTTGACCTTTTGGGTCTCTTCAGTTGGATCATATCATGTATTAAAACTGGTTCACTGTAATTTCATCGCCGTAATTTCATCGTGGTAACTTCATTGTGGTAATTTCATCGCATAGTAAATTCATCGTGATGCAATACATCGTCGGTATTTTCATCGTCAAGTATTTTCATCTTCAAGCATTATCATCGTCATACTAATTTTATGCTTGACGCTCAATGTTTTTTTGTAAATATCCCTTTATATTTTTTTAAGTTTATTACGAACTTTTGTAAATGTTCTAATATCATAAAAAACTAATTCTTAAATATAAGGTTTTCATATTATCAGGCTACAATGACAAAATAAAACAATATCTCTTTCTGACGTAAATAGCCTTGAAATATGTTTAAATTCCTTAATATTTAAGGAAAGTTAAAAAAAATATATTTGGTATAATAACTGAAGTATTTAATTTAATTAAAAAAATAATATATATATATTAATCTTTGTTTTTTTAGTTTCATAAAAATCCCTTTAATCTATTTTAACCTTTAACTTTAATTATTTGGTTTATTATATCTAAAAATAATCATTTGTTTTTTTAATAAAAAACTTTATTTTTAAGAAAAAAAATACCAATTTATATATGCAATAAATTATTCCTTATTTCAAAAAGATCATTGAGATAACTAATTTATAACAAATTAGAAAAATAGAAACAATTTAAAAAAAAATTATGAGCAATACCTCTAAGGTATAATAATAATAATCATTTACGTCACGATTTTCAAAATCATTGACAATGCGCCGTATTATGCGGTTAATCCATAAATCTCGCGATGTAATCACTAGATGATGAAAATACTTAACGATGAAAATACCAACGATGTATTGCATCACGATGAATTTACTATGCGATGAAATTACCACGATGAAGTTACCACGATGAAATTTACACGATGAAGTTACCACGATGAAATTACCGCGATGAAATTACCGGATACCATTAAAACTACATCTATAAAAAGTTGTTGATCGATTTATATAGTAAATTCGATGTTACCATATAGCTCAGTAGTCGAGTTTTTTAGATAGTGTTCTGTGCCTTCAACTATCAGGCTGTGTTCGATTCCCAGCTGTGGGAGTTTCTAACGGTATCCAACTGATCAGACCGAAAAGGTCGAAACACTTCTTGGATTTGTTAGGCGTGTATAATAATAAGGATAAACAAATTTCCTAACTTCTTGCAATTAACTGACAAACATATACCTTCTTTCTACAATATATTAATTTATATTATTATGTATGCCATTTTAATATAAAATAAATTTGAGTGCTGGGAAGATAGGCATTTAAAACGAATACACTTTCCCATATAAAAGTGTTGTACACAAGCTCATTAGAGTTGTGGAAACGTGCGCCAAAATAGATATAAAAATTAGGAACGAATTACGCATAACTTAACATAAATTTTAATATAGAAAGAAGCGCATTGGAAATTCATGATCAAAAGAAGAGCATTTTTGATGTATGCGTTGTAGTTGGTGATTTATCAATTAAATAATTAAATTATTTATATATTTCTAGCGAATGAAACGAAAGCACATTAATTAATAACAAATTCATTCTTTGCTAATGCTCCTACAGCATCCTGAATATTACTGATGGTCATTCTGAAGCAATTTCATTCCTTAGAGATACAAAAGAAAATACATCTCAAATCACAATGCCTATAAAAGATAAAAGAGGAGGTAAACATGATTGCAATGGAGAGAAAAGCTGTCTTTCAAAACTCCATATCACATTTATCTACACCTGGATAATGTTTCTAACTCTAGGCGGGATTTTTTTCGTATTTAAATACAGATATGAAGTCAGTTCATTTAGTCCGTGTTGCAAAGAAGATATGAGAAATAAAAGATCAGCTAAAAGTAAGTTATTTCCCTATATCCCTGCTTATTTTATTTTTATTGTTCAAAATGTTCTTTTTTGGTAAATATATTTGGTGGCTCTTCTTTCATAAAATGAGGACCTTATAGAAATCTAGCTTAAAAATTTATTTGCAAAATTTAAATTTTATTTGAAAGGATATTCGTACCATAAGAAGAAGAAAAAGAGGAAGAGTTTATTGATGACAATTAAAGTAAGAAAATTATATCAGAGGAAATCCATCGAGACTTTAATTAGTCGATTGTAGTCATTTTGTGGATTTATTAGAAAGCGTTAGGCCGTAGTGTAGCTAATCCTAACGGTGCATTATATTAAAAATAAGCTAAAGACCCGTCCTATCACAGAATGACGAAAGGAGTATTTTAACGAAAGGATAGTAAATATGACGTTTTAAAAACATAAACTTCAAATCAGTCAGAAACTTGGATGCATGATAAAAAAAAATTACAAAACACGATCAATTAATCGATATTTGTATTGGTGAAAAAGTTTAATGGTTAAGAATTATAAAATAAAATGTTAAAAAGAGGCAAAGATATTTTAATCATTTTTAAATCGACTTTGCCTGTGCACAAGTCGTCCTTTGTCTTTAAAAATAATTTTCGACTTAAACACCAAACACTTTAATTTTTTTGCCCTTAAAATTTTGAACAATTATTTTTTTTAAATAAAATATTTTTTAGAGATATCAACGCTTATTTGATTCAAAAAATTAAATTTTTCGGATTTAGAACTTAACTTACTTTTTTAAATTTAGGGTTCACTTATACAACGAACCTCAATGCTTGTTAGGGTGTACCTCTCAGCGTAACAGTTGAAGGTCTGGGGTTCGATCCCCAAGGCTCCCAACTCTAAAAACAAATTCACAAAAACTGTGATTAACCATCTTAAGCATAATGCGAGCATATAGCCTTACGTCTGAAAGTGCTTTGATATCTCCAACCAACCAACAGCGAACTGTAATGTCGCCATTTTATTCTTAAATTTGGGGGTCGACTTATACACCAATTAGTCTTATTATAATGGCATATACAGTAAAACTCTATAACTGTCGTTCGCAATAAGGTGTAGCTTTTCCAGAAGGGAGGGGGCTGGGCACTACCCTTTAGGCGCAACTTCTACCGTCTTCCTTCTACTGTTCCCGATAAAATAGAATCTTTTACATTGAATATAATTTAGCAAGCTGTCTAATAATAATTCAATAAATATTTTACTTGGAGACTTTAATCTTAATCTTTTAAATGTTAAAAATCAAACTTCTATTGCAAAATTTTTCATACTCTTATTTTCAAACTCATTTCTTCCCACGATAAACTACTCCTACCCGCCCTGATTATTACACTCTTCTTGACAACACATTTATACCCAACAATCAGTTTGAATTTTATCTTATGCATTGAACACTACAATCTCTGACCATTTTCCTATTTAGGTATCTCTGAAGCCTACATCTCATAAAATTAAGAATATATCCTTTTTGATGAGGCTAAATTTGTTAAGCTTGTTGCTAATTATTATCATTGGAAAACATTATCCCTTAAACTTGAAAAACTCCCATCTATTCTTATTGAAAATATAAACTCTGAACTCTCAAATTTCAAAAATCTTTCAATTAATGTTATTGATTCATCCAAATGTTACTACAAAAACGAAAAAGAAACATGGGCTAATATTAGACTTTTGGAATTGATTAAAAAGAGGAATAAATATATGACAAGTGTAAGAAACCAAAAATTGATGAATTAAAAAGAAGTATTTGACTAAGCATTTGAAAAAAGAGTACTATGAAAAATTATTAAATGATAATAGTAATAGCAAATTTACTTGGAAAGTTGTTAATTCCTTTGTAAAAGCCAAACACAAACCTAATTCTTTTCGTATAAATGTTAATGGAACCTTCATGACAGATGACCTTGTAGTTTGCAATTTGTTCAGAGACCATTCTATGAATAATTTAAATCCAAATTATGTCTTGAATGCAAATGCTAACCTTTTTGAACCAAAGCGTTCTTTATTTTGCTTGGGAGAAGTGTCTCTAAATGATGTCCTCTGTCTTTTAAAAGTTTGAAAGGTAGTCGTAGTGATGATGTTTTTGGATAGCCAGTATAGGATTTAAAAAAGTTCAAAACCACATAACTTTCGCCCTTATGGTAGCTTTCAATTTGTGCATTTCACAGAATCTTTTTCCTGATGTAGAAAGTAAAATTATACCTGTATATAAGAAAAAGATAAAAATTAGTGTCAAAATTATAGACCCATATCCATTGTCTTTTCTATCACTAAGATTTTTGAAAAAATTATTCATGTGCAAATAAATAATTATTTAACATCTAATGACTTTTTTTCTCCCTTCCAATTTGGTTTTAGACAGCACTATTCTACCGAAATTTTACATGCTTACTTCATTATAGCGTCATAGATTTACTAGAAAATAAAAATGATGTCTACTCTCTGTTTCTGACTTGAGTCATGCATTCTATTCTATTGCGCATTGTCTGTTATCGCCTAAACTAAAATTAAATGGATTCTCTAATTCTACTATAAAATTATCTGAATCCTATTTCAAAAATAGATATTATTCAGTTTCTATAAAGAATGGTCTTTCAAATATGAAGAAAGTCTCTTCTGGTGTACCCAAAGGCTCAATGTTCGCTCCATTATCCTTTAACATCTACATCAATGATCTTCCAAACGCAATACCAAATGTTAAAACTCAAGGTCCCTTAATGAATCCTTTTTAGAAGAAAGTATTAAGCTGATCAAAAATTGGTTTCTTATTAATCAGTTGTCTATAAACTCTAAAAAATCTAACTATATGTCTTTTTCGTATAGCCTTGATAATCCTGTGTTTGATGATTCCTTAATTGGTTTTCAAAAAGTTTTAAAATTTAATTACTTGCGTTTAATGTTTAATTATAATCAGTCACACTTGGTCCGAGCATATCTCACATATTTCTCACAAAAAGTGGTTGGTATATTTAGCTATCTCTGCTCCTACAATTTGCATTCTGAATGCTCTATCTCGAATTGCTACGTGTGTAGGAAAAATAATTGTATGTTTACGGGCCAGCTCTTTGCGCTCATCAATTAAATATTGATGCACAAATTGTTTATACTACATGTGATCCTTTTTTGTGAAATTTTTGAAATTAAAGATATATTATTATATTTAGGAAAAACTGAAATATCCCCATTATATTTGTAATTCTTTTAAAACGTGAACATTGTAAATCTGGGAGAAGTTTATTGAAAAAAATCTTAGCGCAGCACATCATTTCGTAAAAAATTTTGGAAATCAAAGTCACCTTTTCATATAAACATTTTAATAAATATCGTTTATGTAGGGTGAAGATAATTTGTAAGATGAAGTGGTTAACTGCAACATTTGCTGATTAAAGTGTGCACGTGAAAATAGATATTATCACAATTATTTTTTGCATTATATGTTGATTTGAGGTTATTATGAATGGAGTGCTAAATGAAAAGAGTGATGTAAAAAAGACAGACAAAAATCCGGAAATTCAAGGAACTGACAAATCAAAGGAGGGAGATGAAAAATCAAATAAACAACCAAACAACAAACTAAACATCAAATAATTAATTAACTAAGCTTTCATTTGTCACTGCTTTCATCTGGAGTGACAAATATTGACACCCTTTTGAGTTTCACTTCAAATCAATACTTTAAGGATGTATTTTTATATCAAAAACATTTGAAACAGTGATTATTCCCCTAGATTAAATTTAGAAATGATATAATATGAAATTGTTTTTCCCACCTTTCCCGCACTAAAATGGGATGAGTACATCTTTGACTTTTTGATGGAAGAATTGAAGTAGGTGGAGCAGGTTATTTGTTAGATAACCAATTTTAATAAGAGTTGTTTCGAACTGGATTTGTTTTTGATAAGTAATTATCCTCTTTACAAATAAATATCAAAAATTTATTGATATCAAAAACAGTTTTTATTATTTTTGAAATTTGTCCTGGAGACATTTTTTATGTTTTCATATTTTCTTATCAAATTAACTCAAGCAATAAGTGTTTGCTCGCTAAACGTAGGAAAACTCATTTTTGCCCACAAATCAGATAATTCCAGAGAAATTATTTTAATTCTTTTTTATTTGAGTTTTTCTTCACCTAATAACGTTACAAAATATCTAAGTGCGTCAATTTTTTTTGTGTTTTCAAAAACTTTTAAAATCTTGATAAGATTATTATTTAATGTTTTTGATTTGTAAAAGGCAGATTTCCTCTCCCCCCCCCCCCCCATTTTTGATTTTTTTGTGACAGCTAAACTTGATCTACACTTGATTTAAGAAAGACAAAGTTTCTAATTTCTAATTAGCAAAATAAGTAAACACCTCAATGTTTATCTGTTGCCTTGGGGGAATTTTTTATGCCAAAATAATTTTTTTTATCTATTTTTGCGTTTTTAGTAAAAAAGTTCATTTATTTGTGATGCAGGAACTAGGGAAAAGATAGGGAGGACAGATGGTAAGGATAGCCACGATCGGGAATCGAATCTAGATCATCTGGATCAAGACACTACGCTCCTATCGCTAGGCCATTTGACGATGTCGAAGGTTTAGGAAAATTTAACTATAGTGTAGTAGTTTAAACTCCTTTATCAAAAGTATAGCTATTGTGGATGAAATTACAATTAAATAACAAATTTTGATTTCAAAAATAAATTTTGGAATGATGCTAAATAAATTCCACCTACGAAAATTTCAAGCAAAAATAAAACAACGCAGAAAATTTTTTAATTTGAATTTTCTATTAATATTTTTTTATTCCTGGACAATTTGCTTGGACAGTTTGCCATAAATGTATTATCTTATATTTAGTTTTAATATTTAAAAAAGTTAAATGGACAATTTATCTTCTTAGTTCACGCCTTATTCGATGCTATATTCTACGATCACTCTTACTTATAACCTTATTTAATGTGCCATGTGTTGAAAAATTAAATGGATGCACTTTCAAATTAAAATATTGAACTTCAAATTTAAAAATAGAGAATTTATAATATTCGTCTTGTTATCTTTTTAATTATTATAAATAAAATATACGATTTTTATTTTATGGGAAACTGTTACACCATAGCCCTGTAAAATAGTTAAACTTCAAAATATTTAAAAAACGGAATTCCATTTTTAAATTTCTTATTTAATTTACATTTTGAGATGGACTTATTATCCGTTGGGATAATCCCAAGACAATGAAGGGGGAATTAACTTTCATTCTTTTTTGAGAAGAAAAATTATTTGGTCCTGGGTTTAAGTTATAGTTAACTTTTAGTCTTTATAACAGCGGCACAATTCGTCTGTTATTTAAAATTCATTATTTCGTCTTATATATTTTCAAAAATTATAAAAATTAATTTTTATTTTTATTACGTTTTTTGCATTTTTTTTTATAATTCTCGTGGTTGAAATTTTATGTGGGTGAAATTTTTATCGATCGAATTTTGTAGGTGAAAATTACGTGATTTGAACAAGAGTAGAAAGTATACTTCTTAAAAAACGTGAGAGGTTCTTTATTAATTCTTAAATATAATTTTATAAAAAAGTTAACTGCTGCGCCTATGGAATTAAATTGTTACAATAATCCGCTTCAAATCTGTTTTTAAAAACTTTGCAAATATTTGTAGCTTGAAGCAGTAAAAATAAGGTAAAGTATACAAATATCAAAAAAGTTTAAAAAAATGCTTAAACTGAGGGTAAAAAATAGAAAACAAGAATAACTCTTCCTCATTCAACTTTACCAAGGTCATATGTAAGCTTTAACCACAAGCAATCTTTGACATTATAGGAAAAATATAATGAAAGAAACTGCGGTAAACACAAATAAAAAGAGATGAATTTGGAAAAAAAGTAAAATATTTTTAGTTATATTTTTCATTAAATTGAAATAATTCTTATGTAAAGAGATCATTCAAAGAAACACTCGACATCGCCTCGCTCTCTAAACCAAAATCAAGTTAAAAGAATATTCCACCCCACGCTTACTTTTTCATCGCTACCTCTTCTAAACTGTTTTATTCACGAGGGTGTATTATGATTGTGAATTTTTCTTTTATCAATGCAATTAAATAGGAGTTTTAGAATTGGGAATACTAAAATATTTTGCGTGCATATTATTAGGACCAGAAAGGTGTATGAGCATTATTCGAAACAACTACATTTTTTAGGCTACGCACAAAAATCGCTCCAAAAAGACGTTACCATTTTGAATAGGCCCGTAATGGCGAATCACGTGGTGAATAAAAGTGTTGTTTGGGGCACCAAATATAAACCTGTGTACGCAAGCAAGAGTTCGAAAAAAAAGTTCAGAAAGGAACACTCTGTCTGGATCACATCCTATTCAAAGGTTAAGGTGAGTTAAAGTTAAAGCTCCTTTGTTTAGTGGACCTAACTCAGCAAGCTTCCGCTTAATTTCTCCTTTATTAGTGGATTGTGGAACTTGAAAAGTTCGTGCTTTTAGAATTGTTTAACGTTATTTTACCATGACGCAGGATGATTACACACTTAAACAACCGATGAAATATCAAAATCTATATGAAATATCCACGCAACTACCCAATAAATTGTATTTAAATAAGAGGAAAGCAGTAAAACTTTTATTCCGATAAATTATTTCACAATGCATTTTTGATTGCTCCACTCTTCTTCAGAAATACACAGTTACAAGAAAGGAAAATAAGGATTCGATTTAGAAGATGAAGAAGGAGGAGAAGTTTATTTGAATAAAGGTTTTCCTGTTTTCCACACATTTATATATTTTAATTTTCATTCATGAAATCTCTCGTCAGACTTTAAAGAGGAGATAACAAAAGATATTCAAATTTGTAGTAAAAAGGAACAAAAACATTTGAAAAATCTTTAAACACTATAAATCTGTAAAATTTATAATTAAAAATTATAAAAAAATAATGAAAGATAAAAACTTACAGAAAGAAAACCTCAAGATATCAAGAGATATTACATTTTTTTCGCTAAATTTTATTCTTCAGTAGATTTTTTTTAATTTTAGGATACGGATTTCACAGATTAATTTTGTCTAAAACTTTTTTTTAATGTTTTTTGTTAAATTTTATTAAAAATTTCAATATCTTTTCGTTTCTTCTGGTAATTTTTTTTTATCATTCTATAGATTTTAATAATTTGTCCATGCAGATTTTTCGAATTTATAGTTTTAAAGATTTTTTAAATGTAAAAAACAAACATTCAAAAAACGAACAAAATTACCTCCAGTTATAGAAAAAAATTATGTAATTGAAAATATTGTCTTGATTGAAATTTCGATCTTTCTCAGTTTTGAGAAGGATATTTCAACTTCGCAGCTGGAAGCCAGACAATTCTGTAGAAGTAAGTACGTATCTGGTGATATACTTGAATTTTTCATTTCCATGATATCAATAATTTGGTTTTGTTCCATTCTACGCTTGATATGTGGAATCAATTCGCATTCATCATTGTTAAAATGGATGGAACTTAGAATTTTATCAGCTTCACTTATTGTAAAAATACTTTTCTGTGAATTATCCATCAGCTCAATGATATTTTTAGCATAGTTTCTTTTGATAGATAACAAATCTTTACATAGATTAACATTTTCCAAGCTATTTCTTGCATTATCAATTAAAATATCTATTTCGCCATCAAACTTTTCCATGATTTTCTTTATTTCAGGAAGATTTTTGCTGTAGTAAAGTGTTGCTTCAAGCCAACTACCCCATCTTGTAATTATAGGAACTGTGGATAACCAAATTTTGAAGAAAAAAAGTGCGCCTTGTTGTTCTTTACCGTGAGAGCTTTAAAGCTTGAAATCAATCCATCGACTTCGGGATAAAAAGTTTTTATCTTTAAAGCACATTTGTTCAATAGGTGAGAAATACATGTAAAATGGAAAAAGTGAGGAAACATAATTTTCACATTTTTAGCTGCAGCAGTAGCAGCATCCGTTATCAAAAGCAGAAAGTGTTTCCTTTCTATATGAAACTCTTTCAAAGTAGCATCGATAAAGAAAGTCAGAGTTTGTGAGTTTCTATGTTCCTCAAAAGCTGTTGTTTTGATTAAGTAAGTTTTATCAGTGTTCCAGCTAAAACATTTAGGAATACACGATTCGAAATAATTGTTTCATCAACAATCAGAAATACATCTTGACTATTCAATAAACTTTTGACACTTTGAAGTTTCTCATTTGCCAATTGTGAAACAACTAAGTTACTACATGGTGAAACAGATGAAACTTTTTTTCCGAGACATTGAAAAAGTGAAACAATGCTTGTGTGACAAAGTTTGTGCAAATGAATATTAGCTTCTAAGAAAGCTGTAATCAATTTTTTCTTAAAATCATCATAAGTATCATTTAAAAACTTTTCATACTGGTATTGGCAGAAGTTCTTTGAGATGTTTTTCGTGTTTTAGAGTTTTTCTATGACTTTCAATAAAAAAAGTTTTTTCATTTCACTTAAACCAAACATAACTTGCAAAACAGTTTGTTTTTGCTTTGGGATAGTGAAAATTCCTTTGGGTATTTAGTAACAATAAGCGATATTTTAATGGAACTACTTTTAGCACTTTTAGGCATAGTTGTATTTCGTTGGAAGATCAAATAAAATATGAAGTTCAAACAAAACTTATTTTGCGAAAAATAGAGTTGTAGAGGGAATACTTGAAATTTAATCCGAGACAATGAAGAGAAAAATAAGAGAAGTTAGTATATCTGTGTTTAAAACGATTTCACTAGATAATTGCAGGCATGGATATTTACTTCAAAAATAGACTAACAGCTGTACAACTGTAGTGCCATGCTGCCACACTTTTAATCGTCCCAATATCCTACAAAGACGAACATGGTTATGTTCCTCTCTCTGAACTACAAATTCTCATTCAGCATCTAACTCCAGAAAGTGAGATTGGTGCTGAATAATACATGAAAATTAAGGCTGAAAATGTTACTTCTGAGCTACTTCACGATAAAACTATCGATAACGTTGAGCAATAAAGAACTTCAATCTCACTTCAACAAGCCAAAACAGTTTTATCCACACTTATTGAATTTCTTGAAGAACACAACCGTGATCAAAAACTAGTTCATCTAAAATCTGTTTGGGAAATTTAACAATTCCTAAGAAGGCAAACTATATATACGCATTGCGCAATCTTGTGTTACTTATTTTTTGTAACATAAAAAATCTTGGCATTTCTTGATATTCATACATTTATCAATACTGCGATAAATGAATACTAGTAACTCCTAGATAGGTAAGAGACACTTAAATAAAGGTTTGTCCTTTTTAAAAATGGACAGATACATAGTCCTCGCGATTCGTTAATCCCTACGAATAAATTAAAAACCAAAGTGTGCGGATTAGCGAGACACGGCTGTATATTCATTTTTATAAACATAATACAGTATGAATTATTTATTACGTACTAATTTTCACTAGCATATAAATTAACCATGTTTCTGTGGAAACGTATCCTTTTACCTGAAATTCTCTTCATAATTCATGAAACATGCTTATTATGCCTTCGATTGTTTAGGCATACTGTGCATTACCGATATACCTTAAAAATACATTGGAAATATGGTAGGAAACACACAAGACATTGTGTGAATTATTAAGAAAGTGATAAAATATTTATCCATGTCAACATACTTACTTCCAATTTTGATTTTTATATATTCTACCTCACTTGGAAATCCATCACATTATATTTTATCTCCTCTTTTACGATTTATCAAAATTATATAAATAAATTTTCGGCATCCAATTTTTCCGTGATGATATGTTCAAAAAAAATTTATAATATGAATTTTTAAATAAATGTTTTTTACTCAGGCACATTTAGTTTCATTTGCTTTTGATTCGGTCTCTTTCTTTCATCCTTTAATTTATTTTGCTTCTTTGGCATTACTTTGAAAATTTTTAACCCTATTTCGCATTCGCACAAATACATTTACACGCTATAAAGTGTTAAACGTTATAAATGTTCATTAACAAACATTTGATTTTTAAAAGGGTTAATTTTTTTAATTAATATCATGCAAAAATAAAAAAAAAAATAAAAAAATTTATCTCCCTTAAGATTAAGAAATCGTCTGCGTCATCCTAAGATAACGAAGTGAAGTGGGATAAACTAAAGCTGTCAGTTTTCCAGCTCTATCAGATCTGGGATTTATGTTCTGTATACATTTTATTGGTCAAAAATTATTTAAGAAATTTTCAAAATAATTATAGCTCCATTCTCATTTACTTTGATTGATTAAAACTAACAAATTATTAAAGAAATTTTATACAACCAGATCAAAGAGTTTTCTTAGCGATCCCATAACAAAAAAGTGAGAGACGATGTTTTTTCATCTATTATAATTTTATAGGATAACTTTCCCATGTATGCCTTATCGCATATATATTTCGTTTTCTTTATGCATCCTGAATTCCCGCACGCAATTATGATTGGTTCTTCGTCAATACTAATAATAATTAATGGAATGAAATTGCAAGTAATTGAAACGTTCAAATGATATACACTTCCTTTTGTGAATGTTTCTTGCGTCTATTATTATAGATAACGCATGCGCGCCTCTTCATTGTGAAGGTGAAAGAGATAGAAGACATTAAGGAAAATGTGAAAATGAACCAATTCGTAATTAAAAGAAATGCAATAATTAAATTAGGCAAAAAGTATTCTTGGCCTAATTGCCCTTATTACACGATAACCATTTCTTCATAATGGATGCAAGAATTCATCGCCAAAGCTCTTCACTTTGCCTTGCTCAAGTCTGGTCACGATGATGGCAGCTTTACGCGATAACTTTTTCTTCTTGCACCTGGAAAGTTATTGTTACGACTTCATTAATATCAAATATTCATCAGAAATAGAACATTTACATCAACCCAAATATTCATTATTTTCGCCGTTTTTTCTAGTCGCTCAATTTTGGGTTATTATTGAATTTGCATATATTTAAGAATATTTTCAGCAAGAGAGATCAATCATAGCATATGTTAAATAAACAGAGCATATAGAAATGACGACGAGAAAGAAGGGGTTGGGGAGTGTAGTGATATTTTTGTTAGACTAATTGTGTATAATACATACAAATTGGCGTATTCAGAAATTTCAGAAAGAGAGAAAAATTTTTGGGGAAAATTTTGTAATAGCTAATATTATATAGATTTTCTGTTAAAGTGTTGGGTTGTGAGGTTAATTCGATCGTTAGATCGAAGCGCGTCGCTTTTATATCATTTCAAAGAAAAAATCTGTTTCTCTTCTTTTTGTTTTTAATTTAGCTAATCATAAGGAATAAAAAGAAAATTTATTAAATGATTTTTTTGTAATTTACGACTGTGTTTATACTTTAGAGAAAACTTTTAAAATGTGATAAAAAATAGTTTTAATGAAAAGTATAATTTGAAAATTTTTAAAATAAGTTGTAACCAAATAAAGGTTTTTGAAAAAGTTAAACAAGTTAAATAAAAAAATTTAAAATTCAAGATTTGCTGATTAGTTTGTAAGTTCGTGTATTCTACCGAATACATGGCTAATCCTGCAAAACTGCAAAACCGGCGCTCTTCAAGTCCCAATGTTGCCGAATTAGTTTACATTATTTATTTTTTATAGTCGATGGCTTCAATTATTATCAAGACTATTTCTCGTCAAAAACCGATTTGAAATAAAATCTATTTTGTTTGTAAAATCAATTTCTGTATATTCCCTATTAAGAAAAACCGGATAATTGCCGCCTACGATAATTGATCCCCCCCCCCCCCCCCCTAGAATATGTAATAAATCTAATCATTTTAAAAAACATGATTAATTTTAGAGGTTTGATGTTTTTTATATGTGTTAGAGTTAGTGTTTCTGATGTGATTAACTTTAGATTGGTGCTTCTGATGAAATAAATTAATTTTGATTAAATTGTATGGCTTAAAATTTAAAATGATAGTTTACTATTTTTTCCTATTTTTAAATGTTTTTTATATTTTTTATTAATAGTTTAACATTTTTTTAAATAATTTTTCAATAGGTAAAATATTTTTTTTTAATTAATATATCAGGGGCCGTTGTCCAGGGGCAATTATCCTACAGGGCAATTTTCCTGATTGTAATTGTCTTGTGGCAATTGCCCGGTGCCAATTGTGCAGGGGACTGTTGTATGTTTGTAGATTTATCTATCTCTTTTATTTTCCTAAAAAGGGATCAGAAAGTAGGGGAGACATAAATCTTAACTTGGTGGACTTTGATTGGCGGGAGAGGAAGGTAAAATGACCCATCCTTCCAGATCTTTATACATTTATCAAGCAAATACAGGATGTATCTTTCACAAATATTTGCTAGGTTGAATACATGGAGAAAAGGATTTTCATCATAAAAGTTTATACCAAATTTGGTTATTAATTTGTCATGTATCTACATAAATTTATGTCTTCTAAGTAAACAATATCGCAAAATGGAGAGATATTGATGTTAAAGATTAATATTTTGAGTAGAGAATTTTGGATAAGCTTGGTTGTATAATATATTTTTTCTAAATGTATCTATACGATATAAACAAAAATGCAAATCTAAACATTTTAATTTTAATTAAAAACATTGAAGGTTTTTACCCTTATTCAAATTTTTAAGATTTTCCAAATCATGGCTAATAATTTATGGCTTATGGTATTTTAGAAAAAAATTTAAATTTTATCAAAGATTTTGGCCAAGAGTAGATAAGCCTTTGAATAAATTAATAATTGCTTCACACTTTGGCAATTTTTTCCTTCTTTCGCCGAATTCTTTGTGGTTTAAAATTTTTTGAACTCAATTTTCTATTAACTTCTTGGAAAGGAACAATTTTTTAAATTGATCACTTTTTTAAAAATAAAAAAATCAATGAATGATATCTAGGGCAGAAAAAAACAAAAACAGCGCTAAAAGTTTATTCTGCATAAATATTTAAATCCTGTTTTCTTTGTCAAAGGTATTGAAGCATCAATGAAAACTCTTACCATTGATTGGCAAACCTTATTTGCTTATGTGTCAAGAAATATTCAAAAGGTTTGTTCATATGAAAAAAACCATCCAATAAAATATTACCTTTTTTATAAATAAATAAAGATAAAATTTTTATAAAATACCGAAACAGTAATTCTTAAATGCAAAAGGGTACGAATTTTTTGGATTTAAACATTTATAGAAATTCTTAGAAAAAAATTAGAAGTAAAATCATCCATAAATGAACATACTAAGTTAATTTTCTCATGTCAAACCTAAATTTTTAGCTATATTATTTAAAGTTGTTTAGCATTTTCCACACATCCAGAAAATGACGGGATTACGTCCTAGCTACCTTTGTAAAAAAACAAGGCAGATTTTAAGCATGAAAACTAAGCATGGTTCATCTCATTCATGCCAATTAAAGTAAAAAAGAAGATAAAAATTAGGAAAATCTTTAGACTTATATTATAATATTGACTGTAGTTAATAATAAACTTTTGTTCTAATTTTGTTTTCTATTCTATAGTTTAGAATTTTAAATATAAAAGTTATTGTAAAATGAAAAGAGTTCCAAGTTGAATTTTAAAACATTTTTTCGTACATTCCGATATTCACTTACAAGATTTGGAAAATTTATGATTAATAATTTCTTGACAGACAACACACCTAGTGAAGATCTTCTTCAATTATGGTCCCTATGTCGAAATAATAGATTCAAGGACATCTTTGTTTTAAGCTGCTGCAATAGGATTAGATCCTATAAATATTGAAGAAATGAAAAATTATCGGCCTTTATGTTTTACTTTTGCAAATAGGGAAGAGTCGGCCAAAATATACGGAAGAGGGAATAACCGGATAATTGCCCGCGTAGGACACCTGTCCGACGGATAAATTCCCGATAAATGTCATTTTAATCAGGCGAAAGACTAAATTCAAATTAATTTTTTTTAACTTTGTCATTTTTTATACTATTGATTCTAAAATATGTATTTACCATTTTTGCTTACGTCAAACCTTTTTGCAATTCCTTTTAATATTCGTGTTGCAATTTAGAAATAAATTTTAACAACAATATCATAACAAATAAATAAAAAAGTCGGAAAAATAAAAAAGTATTTAAATATGTAAGGGTGAGATGGAATAGTAAACGGGTGTGATTGAATAGTAAAAGGGTGTAACGGAACTAAAAATGGTATATCAAATAATTATCTAAAAATAATCATGTATGACATTATATGACATCAGATAACGATGAAAAATAAATTATTAAAGTATATTGAAAATAAAAGATATGACTGTACTTCAAATGTAAAACTTAGACCAAGTGTCTTAATTTAATTTATTATTGATGTATTTAAACAATAAAATTCAAATACCATAAAATTTCTTACCAAATTAAAATTAAATTTATCAGGCACTTATCCGTTAGGCAGTTGTCCATCGGGCAAATGTTTATCGGGAAATTATCGGTTGTGAAGATTATCTAAAGCGGGAATAGGATATGCAGGTCGCGAGTGGGCTCACTACTGTAATAATTCATTTAAGGTTTCGACACTGAAACACTTTTGTTCAGAAGCAATCAAACACTGCCCGCCATGCATCAAAGGAGAGAGAGGAGCTAAAGGTAATGAATGCACTTTTTGTAAGCAGCCATCTTTCATTCCGATTCTTTTTCTTAGGGGTGAAAGGAGAGCGGGGTCTTAGTGGTCCTAGCGGTTTGTCTGGTCTACCTGGACCACCAGGAATAACTGGTAAAATTTATGCAATGATCCTATCAATAGTGTATCTATATTTGCATACTCTTTTAGGCCGCAAAGGTGAAGTGGGGGTTAAAGGAGACCAAGGAGAAATGGGCTTTCCAGGTATATCTGGGCTGAATGGCGAGCCCGGATTTAAAGGAGAAAAAGGTAAGTCCTTGCAATGCCTTCATTTGAGGTCATAATATTCTCATCTGAAGTCACAAATTTAGCGAATTAATGGATTTTATAACTCTAGTGCAGGGATCCGCCAAGAGTTACATACTGACTCCCTAGAGCAGTGGTTCTTAACTAGGGGTAGTGACCCCTTTGGGGGTTGTTTGAAGTTTTTACAGGGGTCATGAAAAACTTTTGGTATCAAAAAGTGTATCCTCATGAACGTCTTTCCATCAGTTGAAAAACTATTCTATTTAATGTATTCATTAATGCTGATTGTATGATGCAATCAATTAATAATTTTGCCCTTAAAATCAAACATCATTTTAAATCTCACACATGTTGCTTGCAATCAAGCAATTGAAAACTATTTTCCGAAGTTAAATAGCCGTTCTAATGACATTTGGATCACCAGACTTTTTTCAGTGAGCGAAAGTAGCATTGATGACTCTGATGCTGCTGCCAAAGTGGACTTTCTTCAAATAAGAGAAGACAGTCAATTAAAACTCGATTTTTCCGAGCAAGCATTTCCATCATTCTGGGCCAAATTAAAAACCGTTTATCCTATTCTTTCCAAATGTGCTATGATTTTTTTGATACAGTCACCTTCAACTTATCGTTGCGAGACTGGATTTTGTGCAATGGTGTCTTTAAAACAAGTGCACGTAATAAGCTTGCAATTGATTCAGACACGAGATGCTGTCTGTCGAGCATAACACCATGTTTTGAAAAACTTTTGTCTGACAAAGAATACCAGCCTTCGAATTAAATTATACTGAATTTGTTAGATAATAATATTTAGGGGTAAACGGATCCTAGATTGAAACTATCAATTCAAAATAAAGGTTAAGAACCACTGCCCTAGAGAGTCAATATAGTTATTAAATTTAAACGGGTAGATAAAATCATCAATCTCAATAACTTGATTTACTTACTCATATGATAAAATATAAAACTTTTGTATTGATATTCTCGTTTTAAATGAAAATTAATTCTTTTGACGTCGTCATATGAGCACATCAAAAAGAATTTGAAACAAAAGGGCTCGATAGACCAATAAGTTTGGTCACCCTTGTAGTCTCGTGAATCACGCATAGGACTTAGAAAATTAGAACATATTCATCTTATAAAGATTTAAGTCTTTCTACGCGGTATCTTTAAAAAATCGCTTAAAGAATTCAGATATTGATAATACTTTGTTTTTTTATTCATAATAGTCTATCCTACAACATTGTTAGTTCTGGTTCTTTTGAATTAGTTTCAGAATATTTCTGTGTAGAATTATATGTAAATAAGCGTATCTTGAAATTACATAATTTTTACCGACTTCAAACATGTTCTCACTCCTCAATAGATATTTTTATTCAACATTTTAAAGTTTATTTAAGTAAACTTTCCAATAGTGCCACCCATATTGTATTAGGTGATTTCAACTTCAATCTTCTTAATTCTAAATGTGAATCTGTGAAAAAGTTTTTAACTCTTTGTGTTTCTAATTCTTTCTTACCTACAATTACCACACCCACACGTCCAGATAGTTCCACTTTGCTTGATAATGCTTTTATTCCCAGTCATCAGTAGCCTTTGTTTTAGACACTAATATTTCCGACTACTACCCTATTTGGTTATTTTTGAAACTATCCCTAAATCAAAAAGCAAAATATGTTTCAATTTTTGATGAAAACAAGTTCATAAATTTGGTCTCTAATTTTAATTGGAACACTTTCTCTGATGAGATAGAAGGAAATCCTAGCATTTTAATTGAAACTATCAATTCAAAAATTTTATATTTTAAAAATGCTTCAACTACATGTTATAAATATTCTCATAAAAATAAAAAAGAAAGTTGGGTAAACTATAGACTACTAAGTTTAATAAATAAGAGAAACAAAATGTTTCACAAATGGAAAAATAAACGGAATATAGATTTGAGATCAACTTGAGAAATCAGGTCAAGTACTTAGCTAAAAACCGTAAAAAAAGTTTCTTCGAAAATGCTTTAAATAATAATAAGGATACAAAATCATGTTGGAAGATCATCAATTCTATAGTTAAGCCTAACGATGAATCCTATTCTTTTGGTATAAATGATAATGGGACTATGATTTCGGACGATGACGAGGTTTGTAATTTGTTTAGTAATCAATTTGCCAAAAATTTCAATAGTAACTATGTTCTTGACCAAAATGCATTGTTCTTCAAGCCAGAGTCTTCTGTATTTGTTTTAAGAAAAGTGTCGGTGAATGATGTTTTATTATCTTTTAATTCTCTGAAAAACAGTCTTAGTCAGGACGTTTTCGGTTTATTAATATATGATCTTAAAAAATACATAATTATATATCTCCACCCCTTATGAAGGCTTTTAACTCCTGTATTGCCGAAAACATATTCCCAGATACTCTAAAAAATACAAAGATCATTCCAGTATACAAAAAAGGTGGGTAGGGAATTATAGACCCATTTCTATAGTAAGCTCATTATCAAAGGTATTTGAAAATTTTTTATTTGATCAGTTATATACATATTTCTCATACAACAATTTTCTCTCCTATTATCAATTTGGCTTTAAGAAAGGTTCCTCCACTGACATTCTTATTTTATTAATTCTTTGGTAGACTCACTTGAAAAAAAGAAGGATGTTTGCAGTGGCGGATCTAGAAAATGGGGGGGGGGGGGGGGGTGGATAATTAAAATTATGGTTCACATTTTTGGAGGTTCACAAATTTACTATATTGTTTTCGGTTCAAAAATTCATCATAAATGAACCCAAAGTTTTAACAACGCTCTCCGTTTGAGGAACATGAGGCCAGGTGTAGACAACCATAGTTACCGATTAGACGTAGCTATGGCTAACAATTCAATATTGATAAACAGGGCCGGAGATTGACTTTTCCATGATTACTGGGCTCACAATATTTTTGCTTTTATCGAGAATCTGACAGCCGAATTTGAAGAATGATAACAAAAAATAAAACATTTCAAAAATGCAATATTTTTAACCCATTTAAGACCAAGCAAAGCAGACGATATCTAAAAAAACGCAGACGATTTATATTCAAAGTCATTGAAAAAAAGCAGACGAAGATGAAATTACTTATGTTCCAAAATAGGAACATTGGTTGTAAATGAGTTAATGTGCAAATTGCAAAAGACAAACCAGCAAAGTATAATTGTAGGCCTTAATAAGTTATTTACGGTAAGGCTTGATATTGTTCGTCTGAATAAACATATACTGCAGATAGTAGGTTAGTTTAGGGTCAAAAAGTGTGGATGCCTGGATACGGCTTGGGTATCTAGAGAGAAACTGTTTACATATCTCCTCGGTCTTAGGTTATATACCCATGCCATTCATGGCGATTAATGCAAGATCCGACAGTCGTTCTGTATTCGTAGTCATTCTCAGCCACGTGTGTATCCTCTTAACACAGGAAAATGACAGTTCTGCCTCGGTGCTACCGATTGGAAGGACGGCTAGTATTTTGAGAAGTTCTCTCACATTTGGAAAGAACATTACATCAGCATGGTTGGCCAGGAGAGATGTCACAGATATGTCGCCTATGGTGCCTTTGTTCATCCAGTAATTTAACCAGCGGACCATCTCGCTATCAAGAGCAGCAGGTAATGGTAACACATGAAACCATTTGTCATGCAGATTTTCAGTCAACTTTGGTAATGTTTCTTTGGTCTTCTGGAACGAGACAGCATAGTTCATAATGGGAACGTTTGTCATCACTGAAACGACATCTCAATTCACTGCAGGTAGTATCAAGGAATGGAATAACCAAAGTTCTCTTCCAGTAGTCGAAAACTGTATCTGATGGATGGTTATCTCTCATCATTTGTTTCCTACAGATCCTTGGTCTCTGTTCACGTGAGCCAACAAGACTACTTAGTTCTAGCACTTTACGATATACACGATCAAACCTGACGTCTACTTCTAATCGTGTCTTGATATGTTGACATAACCTGTTCTATTTTCTGGAATCCTAGGTACACCTCCATATGGGAAACTTGTAATGTAGTCACGACTGGACGCAGTGGTTCCAACATCTCCTTGGCAATGACAAAGCTTACGATGTGTCCGAAGTCCACAAGCGTATGGCGAAGACCATTAGCCTTTGTTCTAATGGAGGAATCCCATTTCCAAGCATCGTTGTTTGGATAGAATCTCTCATCTTTGGTCGGCTGACAGATTTCATTCAGAGTAGCAACTATGTATTCATATAGTTGAAAAATAGTTTCAAATGTCGTGTGCCGTTCGACCCAACGGGTTTTACACAGGTTCTTCAGCTTTGTTTTCCTCATATCTGGTGCCAGTGAATCAATAATGATCTTAAAAAGCGTTGCCGCTTGGGTGAATTGTCGAAGAAGCTGTAAAGCTCACGGCATGTGTCCATCATATTGTGTATTGATAATATTTTGCATGCATGACAAATAACAAGATTTAAGGAATGGAGGCAACATTCTTGGAATTGGGCGTCAGGGGCAAGCTTTAAAATTTCAACTTGAACGCCAACTCTCAGAACTCATCGAAGCTGTAGTGTCATAAGCCTGGCCACGGCAGTGACTAAGGTCGATCCGATTTTTTTTAGAGATTCTTTGATAGCTAAAACTATTTCCATACCGGTTGTCCTTTCAAGATCAACTAAATCTAACAACACTTCCCGCTTTCTTGGCTTTGAAGCATCATCAACAAAGTCAAGTATCCTGAGGCACACAGATAAAATTTCACGTCCATTCGAGGTAGTTTCATCGGCTATTATAGAAAAGTAAGGACATATTCTGATACATTCTCTGAAGTTGTCTCGGATGATATCAGCCGCAACATATATCACATCGTTCTGAATCGTCTTACTCGTGTATCGAGAGTTGACAGGACCGAATACCAGGTGGTACCTTAGGAGTGCGACGAAATTTCCTACATTGCTAGATAGAGATTCACTAAATTCTACTCTGTCATCTGTGACCTCGCAGTGCTATCTGTTGCTTTGCACATAACATTACAGCATCGACAATATAAGGCAACACTCAACACAATATAAATTTATAGAAAAATAGAAAAGTATATAAATAAGCTTTTCTATATAAATAATAGAAAAGTGAGGACATATTCTGATACATTCTCTGAAGTTGTCTCGGATGATATCAGCCGCAACATGTATCACATCGTTCTGAATCGTCTTACTCGTATATCGAGAGTTAGCAGGACCGAATACCAGGTGGTCATTCACTTCTGGACACGTTTTTGCTATCAACCGTAGGAGTGCGACGAAATATCCTACATTGCTAGATAGAGGTCATTTGGTGGATATTTTGAAGGAGGATATCTAGAAGCCTCTGAAAAATGGATAATAAATCCATATTCTTTTAATTTGGATTATATGCCGAATGATGAAACGTTGAAAGATTATCTTATTGAATTGCGCACAAACTGTGTTTTTGAAATGCAGTTTGAAAGCAAAACTTTGGAACAATATCGGTGCTCGGCAATGGAGATGTTTCCAAGACTTTGTAAAAAAGCCCAAAGTATGCTTATTCCATTTGTGACAATTGTGCGAGTCCGGGTTTAGTACCCTTTTGTCAATAAAGACTAAATCTAGAAATCGCTTGAGAGCACAAGCAGATATGGGAATTGCTATCAGGAGCAAAGTACCACGTTTTGAGAAATTTATATGCAAAAAACAGGAGCAAAATAGTCATTAAATTTGAGGTGGACTTTGTATAAAATTATTAGCTTTTTAAAAGAGACAAAAAAATTGAACAATTTTTTAAAATGGAAGTGGTTTGGATGCAGACTGTTTCACTTTATTTCCATATATTTCATTTTTGTTAATATAGTAACTCATAAAAAATGATTATGCAAATTTTTGTCGTTTTTGTATTTCAACTTTTCTTTTAAATAAATTTGTAAATTTTCATTACTAAACTGTAAGGGGTGCAAAAAAATTAAAATTTTTTAGGGGTACGGAGCGTCAAAAAGGTTGGGAACCACTGGGGGCGATAGATATCTTTTCAAGTATTTCATTATATGATATAGAAATTGGAATAAAAATAACTTCAGCACAGGTAAAGAGGGTGGGTGGCTAGCCACCCAATCCACCCCCTGTAGGTTTGTACTCTTTTTTTAGATCTCAGTCAGGTTTTCGATTCCATACCACATTGCTTGCTTCTATCTAAATTGAATTTATATGGATTCTCGAATGCTTCGTTAAAATTTTTTAAATCTTATTTCAGTAACAGATATCAAACCGTATATATTCATAATTTTATGTCGGAAAAAAGGAGGTAATTTTAGGCGTGCCTCAAGGGACAATTTTAGCTCCCTTATTTTTCAATATTTTCATGAATGATTTCTGGAAGTTCGTCTCAGAGATTGAAGTTATAATGTATGCTGACGATATTACATTGCTATTTTCTGATAGGACTTTGATGGTGTCTCTCCTAGATAAAAATATAGCTCTGGTTAAAAATTGGTTTGCCTTTAATGGATTCTTTTTGAACACCCAAAAATCAAGATTTGTTTCATTTTCATACCGAAAGATTACTCCAAATTATGATGATTACCTATTATTATCTTTGGGAATTCAAAGAGCACATGCGCATAATCTATTAGGTCTAATCATATCCAATCACCTCACTTGGCATCGTCATGTGACACACGTAACTCACAAACTTGCTTGCCTATATCTCTGTTATGTTTAAGCAAGTCAAAAAGTTCTTCCCAACCAAAACCTTAATTCTCCTCTATAAAAGTCTCTTTGTCCCTCATCTTAGATACAGTATATTCAACTGGGGCCATACAAACGACTCTACTCTTTTTTCACTTCAGAAAAAAACACTTAGAGTGGTTTTTGGTCTTCATCCAATCTCACATACAAACAACATCTTCTACGAAAACTCCTTACTTAAACTCGAATATCTATACCATTTGAGTATCTATATTTACATATGTAAGTTTTTATACTACATGCTACCACCCCTGTTTGATAATTTTTCACGTTTAACTGGTCAAAGAACAGTACCTGACCTCGATATATAAGTCAAATGTCACTCCCTTTCTATATCTTCTCAAAGTCGAGGCAATCCTTTTCGTACAAAGTTTTCACTTTTTACAATACCAGTGAAACATCTTTTTCACTAGATCCTATTCATATCATAAGGTTTTAAAAGATACTGCAAAAGTTTTTCCTTGATTCATACATCAAGCTCAATCACTGTGCAACCTCCGATTGCTTTATCTGCAAAAGGGCAATTGTTTGATATATTCTATTCTCGCCATTTTAGCTTTCTCTATACTCCTTATATTATATTTCCTGTGCTCTGAAGAATATTGCATCCAGGTTGGCGTCTCCTAGCGGCTGTTTTTGGCATTTGACATTCAACCCTCAGAAGCTATATTTGCTTTTTTTAAATGTAGAGTTTTGTAATTTTCACATCATTTTATTTTTTTTCTTATAATTTTTACATTTTGACTATAACACTTTTGAAAATAAAGCTGATATGATATAATAATAATCATCATCATCGTTTTTGGCACGGATTAATTGAATGTAAAAGACGAACTTCTAAAGAATTTATTAATATTTGTTAAATTTAAAGTTTTTTGTGTTAAAGGAGTTAAAAGATAATCACTAAAAGTTAGGTACCGAAAGAGAATATAAGAAACTCTCTTAAACCAAAATATCTTTCGTACTTTAAACTTATTATATAAGGATTTAGTAGATAATAAAATCTTGTAAATATATGCATATTATCATGCGTACAAATAACAAAAATATTTAGTGCCAAAATTTATGTTCACAAAATATTACTACGATTTCTCTCATCTGAATAAGCGATAAATTATTGAATTTAGCATTTTAGAAAATAGAATGCTAATTAGCAAACTATTATTTAAATTTTAAGAATTACTTATTCAGAAAATTTAGCATGGCAAATCGTAAACAAGGTGGAATTTTTTTTAATATTTTCTGATGATCAATGATAAGTTTTAAAAAAATTTTAACAAGCATTGATATGCTGTAAATTTTGGAAGTTCTAACTGATATTTTTTTTATTATTTTTTTATATTTCATATATATTTTGTATCTAATGACTAATATCCTCTTAAAAGCTATGCAAATTTAATTAAAAAATTCTCATTCTAAGTTATTTTTCCCGAGTTAATTTAAATCAATGATAATTATATATTGTCATTATCTAAGTAACTTGGTTGATAAAGACCCGCACAGTTGAAATATTGCAATAGACAGTTATTGCTTTCAACAATATTATTGCAATTTTTAATTAATATTTAAATCAAATACAGATAAACTTGCATAAGTCGAACAGCTTTTTAAAAAAAATTTGCTTGATTTTTAAATTTAGAATATTTTTTGAATTTTTAGTAATCTAATTTTTTTAGAATAAAATTTGTTCAAATAATATAAAAAAGTTTTTAATTCCAAAAGGATTTAGACTTTAAAAACAGTATAATAAAAAAGTATAAAATTTATTATTAATAATTCTAAAAGCATAGTCGTATATCACTTTCTTTAAATTTTGATACTTCTTATTGTGAAAGCGTACTTTTTTACTTCATCTATTGCAACAAGTGCTTTCTTTATAGAAATCGCTTCAAAAGCGGACTCAACATCTGCAACTCAAGTGTTTCTTCAACACGAGCGATCACGGATTCTAATATTTCTTTAACAGAAATTTCTTCATTTGAGCTGCTTGTTCACAATCAATGTTTACATAATCAATAACGTCACCCTTTTTTTTCGTTCAAACAATTTGACAGCTTTTTCCTAATTTTGTCTAGTTTGTTTAGTACCTTCAAAATGAGTTGGTTCCGCATCAGAGTTTGATTAAAGTACAATTTTTAAAGTACTTTTCTATTCTTTCTTCAGTGACACGTTCCTATGCTAACTTAGCAGATATTAAAGCTTCTTAATTAAATTTATTAAAGTTTCTTGCTGCATTTAGTCTATGCAATGCGGCTTTTTTCGATATGGACTTTGAAGTTCTATTTTATACCCGCATTCTGTCGTTTTAGACTGCATGTTGTTGCTTTTGCTAAAAACTTTAAAGAAAAATTCGATAAATTTAGCTTCATATGTCCTGCACAATTCTACAATATAACACATATTTTTCAATTTTCAATAGACAATTTCCTATTCCACTAATAATTTTTAAAAATTGTTAAAGTCATCTAAGCTCTTTTATTTGCAAGGGATAGACAAATGTTTATTGCCAGTGAAAGCCCCTGCTTTTTTGAAAAGACCTACTTTACTATCAAAATGGTGACTTTTCACTATCATCCATATTGCAACAAAGAACAAGTGACATTCTAGATTTCGATTGTTTTGTTCCATGATATGCAGTTTTTTTTAACTCTACGTATTTTTCAAGAAATAAACTTCAAAGAGAGCTGTTCCATCAAAATCTAAAATGTTTCTTGGTTTATACTCCAAAATAACATTTTCCAACTCATTTTCAACCCATCTGTTATCAAAGCTTGCCTTGGAATTCCTCCAATCAACTCACCAAACTTAAAAAATTTTTAATACCATAACGTTTTTTGAATATATAAATCCAACCCTGAGAAAATTTCAATTTTATTTTTGTCTGAATGAAATGTCAGAAAAAGAGACAATTGTTACGATTAAATAACATTCTGGAACTTATATATAAGTCACTAAGAGAAACGCTTAGATTTATCTTTAAATTATCCATTTATAACTCGGTATAAAAGAATACAAGGATGCTTCGTATTAAAACTTGAGAAGTTTAACCGTAAAAATGCTCTGTACTTATTTAGGAAGAATTGGAGCTGTAGGCAAACCAGGTAGTGATGGCAACAATGGAAAAGTTGGACTTCCTGGAGTTATTGGCCTGCCTGGAAAGAGAGGAGATGATGGGAATCCAGGTTTACCAGGAGAAATAGGAAATCCTGGCCCCATTGGTCCTCCAGGTTTACCTGGTCCTCAAGGTTATTTTCTTTTTATATGCTTAGAACGGATCTCTATATAGATAAAAATTGGCGATACATTCCTTTTCAATGCAACACACTGAATTTATTTCAAATAGTTATAAAATCTTGAAAATGCACTTTTTTTCTATATTGTATAGTATATATATCTCAAAAACTTGAACAACATAGATTCTAAAAAAAAGTTTTGTTCACCTTTGTTTGACCATTGTTTTTTTGAAAAGCGGAAGTGTGTTTGTCTTTCTCTGCGTTAAGTATCGAGTTACAATGTGAGCGACGCTTTAAAACAATCATATATTTCGAGTGCAATATTGTGAGCGTCGATACACAAAATAGGCATAAAACCTAAAATGGAACAATTTTTTGATTTTTTTTTTAAACTTTTTAAAATATCTCCCAGAATCTAGTGTGGTAACCAACCCTATTTCCAAAAACGGAAAAATGGACCGCATTACTTTTTTGCCAATTTGAGATATTTCATGTAAAATTTATTATTTTTATGTTTCCGTTCCTAACAATTTGGACTGAGACAACTTGAAAACAAGGAAAAATATGCTACTATGATAATTTGGCCCTGACGTTCTATTTTATTTTTCCAGAAGTTATAATAATAGGACAAAAACAATTAGCTTTTTATATTATAAGCAAAATCTCTCTCTCTCTATCAATTTTTTTTTAAAAAATCCATTCATTTTGCTGAATCATAATTTATTACTAAATGTAAAATCTGTGTACTTTTTTTTGAAAAACTTCTTCTCTTTGTTTCAATTTTTCGCTGTTTTGTATTTGCAAATCCATTTTCATTTTACGGCTTCAATGAGTATCCAAATGAGTATGCAAAGATTTAAGAAGCTTTTAATCAATGTGTTTTGTGAAATCCTCCTAATTTATTAATCGGACTTAACTTAAAAAGACTTTAACTTACCTTCTAATTTTAAATAACGTGACTCTAAAAAGTTACAATTTCTAAAAGATAATGGAAATTTCCCTAATTGTGCCAATAACAAACACATATTTTATTTTTCCAGAAACAAACTTTCTTGGATCCCATACTAAATACAGTGACATAACATGGCTATGTGCCTCCCTAGAGCAAAAATTCCAGTGTTAGAACAGGGTAAAAGTTTTAGTGATGTACTCAGCCCACTTACCTGATTTGATTTTTCCCACATAGCACTAGAACATAAGAGAAGTTTTTCTGTTTTTTCATTATTTAGCGTTTATTACATGTGATTTTTCAGGAAAAGCACCAAAGAACAAGAGACATGATAGATTGGAGATATATATGTTGAGAGATGACATGTTGCATGTCTTCATCACTAAAGTAAATCAATCAAAGAGATTAATACAATACACATGCATCATTCTTCTACCTCCACTTTCATGATAGAAAAAAATCAAAATAATAATTAATGAAATCGTATGTAGATTTTCTGATTTAGGATAAAATAATTTTATCGAGAAATGAAAAATTTGATGGGACTTGAGACTAGGAGGGGTTTTAATGTTTTAATTTTTTAAGTTATATATACGAGTGAAAACTTTCTCCCACATTCACAAGATGTAGCTTATATAGATCAATAAGATCAAGGATCTCACAGTTTAGAAGTTTCAATCATATTAAAAATGTCAAGGTTTCCTTATTTTGGTTTGGATATAAAAAAGAAAAATAAGGAATTAATTTTCTCGAGTTTCGTTTGTATTTTCTCGAGAAACAAGAAGCTTAAAAAGGCCTTAAATGTCATGAAATAAGACACGAGAAATCTTGAGACAGAAACTCTAATGCACAACTAAGTTAATAGAGTCGTTTAAAATGAAAATATGTGTGTAGAAGAAGTCGTAATGTAGAGAGAGGCGTGGTAAGTGAAAGGAGTTACACGCAATATCATAAACAAAGTTTAATCCTATTCTTCTATCTTATTAAAGTATATGGAAAATAAAAGATGACTGTACTTCAAGTGTATAACTTAGACAAGGCGTTTTAATTTAATTTATTATTGATGTATTTAAACAATAAAATTGAAAACATAAAATTTCTTGCCAAATTAAAATTAAATTTATCAGAAAAATTAAGCTCCTGCAATAGGATTAGATCCTATAAATATTGAAGAAATGAAATTAAAGTGAAAAATTAATATCATAAACAAAGTTTAATCCTATTCTTCTATCTTTCTCTTGGTAGTCGTGCTTCTGCTTTTTTGAATCTAATTTCTGATTTGATATTTCCTCATAAAATCCATTTTGAATTTTATTTTAGGATTAAAAGGAAATGAAGGAAGTCCAGGTATGCATTTTGATTTTAATTTTGGATATTGAGATATTCCACAATACCTTATTTAATGGTTCCCGTAAAAATACGGTTTGGGATGATGTGGCAGACAAAATTTTCAACGCTCATGATGTCGAAATACAGAATATCGGCGGTATTAATGTCGGCATCAGTTTGAAGGGGCATAATGTCGACTCCAAGGATTTAACAGTATTATAAGCACTGCACTGAATCAACTGACTAACTAATTTACTTACTAGTTAATATAGGCATAGTTAACCATAAACTAAATCACTACAAAAATAGAATGGTATATTATCATCATTATGATTCTTGGGGCCGACATTCGTTCTGTAAACATGATCATTGCTCACTTTCAACAGCATGTCCATCGACATTTTGCCTGTTCACGACATTTGTGTTTATGTGGTTGAGATATGCCTTCCCTAAAATAGCCTGTGTGTTTTAGATTTTACTAACTTTTCATTTTATTTATTTCCCAGCTTCCCTTCACCAAAGTTTTTACACGCATTTTACTTAGGGGTCGTTCACAATTGACATCAACTTTTTTTTGATAAATTTCAACCCCCTCATGTCAACAAAACTTAAAAAAATCGACTTACGTCAACTTACGATACCCCCTGTTTTAGTTGACGTCAATTGTGAACGATATTATGTAATCTATTATAATGTATAAAATGTTTGAAAAAAAGATTTGTCATGTTAGCGTTCACTCCCGAATTTTGACAGCCTTTGACCCCACTGTTTAATTCCTTAATTAAAAATTCATAATAAGTTTTTTATTTTGCCTGTGATATATACACCTTATTATTTACTCGTTATCGTTATACGTTTAGGCATTTAAAATGGCCAATTTCATTTGCATGTTCACTAAACTGTTGGCACAATCACTCAATATTGATTATCCTAAAACAGAACAGTTTTTGTGCTTAGTAGTCAAAAATGTTATTTTTTATAAAACCTTTAAAAGTCATACCTTTAGAAAAGAGCAGATTGCATCCATGAAGTTAAACTTTGCAAATACAAATTAAAAGTAACTTTGGCAATTTTGATGTAATTAATTAAATTAATTACAAAATGAATTTAACTATTAGATGTACGAATAATCACTTTTTATAAAATAATCACAAATAACAAATAGAGATGGAGCAATTTTGGTATTTTGCGTCGCCTCCATCTTACTATTAAAAAAACGTGATCTTTTTTCTAGTTTGTTAATTATATTTGATAGAGGTTCAAATAAACCAAAAAATTGATCATTAAAACCTTGGCTCGAAAAAATGATAAATTTGATCGATTTTATATTTTAAACGAAACTTTATCTTTTTAATTACACATCAACTTGACTATGCATTTTCCTTTCAACAAATCCATTCCAACAAATTTTGAGAAATTATTCTTGTTAAATTGAATTATCTAATACATATACTTTACTTTTTAAGGAACTAATGGCAAACCAGGATTTCCAGGAGATTCTGGCATGAAAGGGGAAACAGGAGAACGAGGTATAATGGAAGTTTGTTTTAAAATATTTTTGAAACGTTCCTAAAATTAAATGTTCCAGGATATTCCAATTGATTCAAAATGGATTTCTGACTCTCCATCAAATAAAGCGAGCTTATTCGGGCAACGTTTTTGCCTGATTAGATTTTGTGTAAATGATTTGAAACAAGTCAAAATTATTCGATTCCAATCAAATAATATCTCGGAGGAAACAGAAAATATGATTTATAGACGGCTTTTAATTTCTAATCTTGTTAAAATTAACTAAAAAATAAATTAGTAATTGATAAAATGATTACTTAGTTCGTTAGTTGTTGAGATTTTTTTATAAATTATTTAAAATAACAAAAATTAATTAAATAAAAGTTGTCTTAGTTATATGAAATTTCATGCCCAAAAAATCCAATAATAATCAATTATAGAAACAGTTAATAATAAATCTATGCTCTTTTTTATATTTTTTTTATTAGAATTTTTTAACTAAATAAAGATAAGTGTGTGCATTAAATAAAACTAAAATAAGCATCATGTCTCTTTTTGGTTTTAGTAAAAAGAAATAAAAATTCTGAAATTTCTTAAAAAAATTTATTCAAGCTCTAAAGTATTTTTTTGTATAAATTTAAGAAAATTATATTTGAAGAACAATAATATTTTCTGAAATTATGAAAATATTTTCTTGAAATGACGCGGTGAACTTTCTTTAGGACAAGAGTCTTTTTATTTCTTCGTAATAATTTTTACTAATGGAGAGTTTCCTTATTTTTTTTTGAAATATTAATATTTAATTCATGTAAGAAAAAGATAAATGTATTTTCTATACTTTTTTGAATAAAAATTTTTTATCATAATTTTATTTTTATTTATCATGCAAAATGCATATAATATACATTGCTCTACGCCATTATTTAAATAGTTAACTTTTATGCAATAGGTAAAAGTATACGGATGGAGCAGGTTTCAGCTAAAGAAATGGGTAAGTACTATTTTATGCTTTTTATTAATGTGCTAAAGTGATGTTTTATCATAATATATCATATATCCTTTAAAATCGATTAAAATCCGTATAAAAATTAATATAAAAAAATAATTAAGATCTATTTAAATCGATCGGTATTAAAATCGTTTAGGCCAGGACCAATACAAATACTAATTTCAAAAAATACCTCAAAACAACTGAAGGATGTTTTTAAAATGTCCTTATATTTCAAGATCATCAAAACGATTTCAGTATCTAAGCTCTTTTTTGTTTCAAAAAAATTGTTAAAATTTTTAAACATATGATATTTTAACCTGCTGTGATAAAATTGGCATGTCAGAAGTTGATATTGAAGCGCTTCTATTATATATTGGTTTAGGAAACTCTACTAAATCTAGACTGTACTTTTTACAAGAAGAGTTGACAAAGACTGGAAATCCTTTTCGACAAGTTTTGATGCGTTTATTGACGAAGAATAACATCACGCGCAGCTTAAGTGCCGGTTCACGCCCGTTGCTTTTTTGATAATCCTATATAACTTTCATAAAGTGAATTCACTTCGTTAGACTCACTCACTTCTCTTCATTATCCTAGATTTGGGTACATGTTCGATAAAAAAGTTTGCATGACTGTTATAGCAGAAATTGGTTTCAGCGAAAAACTTTTTAAAAAGAGTCAAATATTGAACAATAATAGTTTTTAAAGTTATACAGTCAAATCTCATTAATCCAAGCAGAACATTTAAAAAACTAATGGAATAATGAAATTATCCGGGTTGTTAAAAAATAATGATTTTGCTGTCAAATTCTACCCCGTTAATATATTACCACAATATTACTGAAATGTTACCAAAATAATTCAAATATTTTACCAAAAGAGTTAAATGCTCAATAATTTTTTTAAAAAAGGTTAATCTTTTTATCTTTCCCGAATTCAAAGATAAAATGAAAAGGAAAATTTTTAAGACAAAAAAATTTACTTGTATACACATAATGAAAGATCGAGTTTAATGAAGTCTGGATTAAAGAGGCTTGTCTGTATTAATATTCAGTATAATCGATTATAACTAAAGCAGAGTTGAGGGGGCTCTCAATCTATTGCAAAGCAAAGATACATTTTTATTGTAAACAAAATTCACTTTATACCGATTTCATTTTTATTTAGAGCTAGAATCAAGTGCGATGGAAAATTCTCTTCTTCCATATCTGAGATTGCCAAAACCTGAAAGGAAAAAAGGTATTATTTTTATGCGTAACTTCTTGATCATTTGTATGAAAGCGTTTTTGCATAAAATCACCTCCCATTTCTACATTTAATACAAAAACGTTTGAGGTTGGCAACAAACCCTCCCTCTATTCCGACAAAAAGTGATGACTCATTGTGTGCCTACAGAAGCGTTTTAAAGGCGGCGACATTAGCCCCCCCCCTCCACCTCCCACAACCCCTTTTCAGAATAAATTATGAAGCTCCTATATTAATTGGTATAGAACGAAATATTGGCTTACCAGTTTATTTGAAAAAGATTGTATTTGATACAGATAACTGCTTTAACATGGATTAAACTCATAGTTACGCCTATAAGAGGAAATTAAAACATTTTTAAAGTCGTTAGGTAAATTTTTGATTGATTTATGAGACAACTTTTGTTACTGCTATTTATAAGATTGAAATAATTCTTTGGATAATATTGTTTTTTAAATCAAATAATGCAATTTTTAACATTAGGGTGAAATAAATGCCGTATCTAACAAATATACACGGCCATATGGGGGCCAGAAAACTTGTTCTCAGAAATTAAAAATAAGTTCTCTGTAAACTAGGTTTCTAGCCAGTTATAAGTTAGTCAATTAGAACGTTAGTTGTGAGAGCGTAGTGTCTCGGTAGAGTTTTTCTCGATTCGATTCCCCAAATTGCCCATTCCTATCATCTCTCTACAGCATAAAAAATTGATTAAAAAATAATCTTATTTTTTGAAAATAAATTTAACAATTCTTATAAATACAACATATATAAATAAACGTCAAAAAGTAAAAAAGATGGAGTGATTTTTCTTGCTTGTTGAACCTGGTGAAGTTATTATGTTTTAAAAGGAGCTTTGTTTTTGCAAGCGATGAAAAAGCAGAGTGGTGTATGCAAAAACTCGAGACGATGAAATTTTCTAAAAACGTCAAAGGCAGAATACTGCAAATTTATATATTGTTTAATTGCTTTGGTAATCTTTAACTCTAGGACGTAAAAATGATAATCCAATTCAGTCATTCCGACTATATTTCATTGCATGAGAAAATGCCATAAACATAGCGAAAAATTTAGACTTGAGGAAAAAAGTGTTTATTCTTGGTCTGTATGGAATTTTTGTGTGTTTTAAATTTGGAAATGATGATAAACTAAGCAAACACAAAGGTTCAATTTCAACATGAAAGTACTTGACACTATTTGATACACTTTTTTTATAAGCAATCGATTATTAAGGGTTAAGACCTCAAATAAGGTGAAAAATTAGGCAACTTGCTTAGCAACCCTCAGACGCTAGATTTTTGGAATTGTGAACATCGCCTTCATTTCTCCCTTTGTGAACAAATAAGACTCAGTTTGAGTTATTTTAATTGTTTTTAGCACAATTTAATAAAAATTAAATTTTATAATTTATAATATAAAAATTCTGCTAAACAAGGGACTAAGAAACTTACGACGTGATAGGCCCTCTATCTTTAGTAGCCTGAGGCGTGATCTAGAAAATGGAGTTGCTTATAAAAAAGGTGAGTATATTTCTTATCCTTTTATGATGTCGTGTTTTAACAGAGTGCTCAATCAAGGCGATAGGAAAACCAATGCTCTTGCACACAACCAACACGTACTGGGGCAGTTGGATGAAAGACTCCCATCCAAAAAGCGCTCATGATGCCGACAAGATCTGGATGACAAAGCACTTTGAAGGCGACGAAGTACAAACCAACTATGGAATCTCACCTACGCTTAAGCTCTATCATTTATATAAATATACTAGACATACGTATAGTGTTTCTTGAACATGCTATCTCTTTTTAGTTAAAAATTTGTCAGATCTAGAATAACCCTTTTTTGGTATCGTTTGTTATAAGGTTGGTTATATAATTGACTTCGATACCGCAGGATTACTGCTTCGATCTAGCATCCAGCTTTTTTTTTCTAGACTGACACAAGGGGTGTATCAATGAAAACTCTCAAAAGTACCTTTACTTTTAGATATTCTGTTGTATTATTGAATAGGACACGACTTCTTATGTGATAACCCTCGCCTATGTAACGAAAGAAACTCGAGAGAATGCCTAAAGCGAAGAATATACAAAATTTCTAGTCATCGATCACACATTTGTCCAGTTAATAATAATTGTAAGAAAGAACATTTATCCAGTCAGAATTTTTCCCTTTTTGTAAATGAGTTATTTAGCCAGTAAGATAGTAAAATTAATTAGTTATTTATTTGTTTTTAGGTAAATTGAAAGTTCATTAATTTTTCATTTCTTTAGTTAATTCGTGATTTGAATAGTTGTTAAATTAATTAACCCATTTTGTACCAATGTTCCCAAAGGGAACGCAGACAACTTCCGTTATCTATATTTAATTCCATTCAAAACAAGCGAACTTTGGGAGCATTGGTACTAAATGGGTTAAATAGGTAAGAACTATAGTTTAATTGCTAGTTAGTAAGGTAGTTAGTCGGATTTTAGGTTGTTAATTTGGTAGATATTAGATTGAGACTTTTCTTCCAAACTCACTGTCTACAACAGATATGCAACAGACTCATAAAACAAAAAGCAGTGAAACATTATGCCAATTCGACCTTGTGCCGTGTAAGCATTTTTGCTGTTTCCCATCCTTCATAAAATAGTTACGTGTTGCCGGAGAAGTGGCATGCAATTTTTATTGCGAAGGATGAAAGACCATTTATCCAGCCTACAATTTGAAGGCCCTTATTCCAAGTTAGCGAAATTAGTTTTGTTGAATTCAGATAAAACGGTGAATTATATTCTAAAGGAAAATTGTACTTTTTATACTATAGATTTTATAATTAATTATACACGATATATTATTTCAAAACTAAATAAAATATGCATGTGCAGTGCAGAATGTAAAAGTTAGTTTTGATTACCAAATCTTTCATCTTCAAAGTTACACGGTTTTATAACTCGCATATAAAAGCAGTTCTTCATCATTTTTAAATTGATGTTATTTATAAGCTCTATTATAGATGTGTTTCTTTATTCTTCAAAGATTGCATTCCATGTGACATACTCAACACTCAGACTCTAGCACTGCGTTTGAACATGATAACCCTGTCACTCGTTTAGATGGGGTAGGAGGTCTTTACCAAACTTGGTTCATATACAATACCTCTTCATCAATCAGAAAAAAACGATACAATTATGTGAACAAGTCTCAAAAAATAGCTCATAGTTTCGCACTCAATGATAAAATGTGCTCCTGTTAAGGAACTCCCAAATAAGAAGTGTAACAGGCTCTTTATCGATGCTTTGAGCCCAATGTAGCTCAAAACACACCTCTTTAATGCCTTCAAATGTGGCATTTTTACAATTTTTGAATTTTTCTTTATTGGATTTAAAAATTGTGCTTAAAGATTGCACTGTTTTTCACTTCCTCGCACTCAAATCAAAAATATTAGGATTGTCAATGTATAGAAGTGTGCTAACACACATGAGAACATAATAAATGTTCACAAACCAAAAATTCCAATCTCAAAACTAAGAATTTTCTTAATTCTACATGAGTATAATTGAACGTATTTTAAAGTTAAGGGAGTACAAAAGTGAAAAGTTTTTTCAATTGAACAAAGTAACTCGCATTTACATTTTGCCAAAGTATTTTTTTGGAAATGGACATGTAGTCTACAACGGCTCCTTCTTCTTCCATGAGAAAAATACACCAAATCTGCTCAAGTATTTTTTAATTATACATTTTACATGAATATATATATATACAATAGAAAATTAAAAAATGTTACAATGGAAGCGATCTTTATCAATTCTATAATTTTCTAGTTGACCAGACAAACTCGGTCTCAGAAAACCGGGTCTCAAGAAATGGAAAATTCGGTAGTTTTACAACCATTCAAATATAAAAGTTAAAATGAGTTAGTTCGTTGAATTATAGCTAATCAGTTAGTTAGTTGTTTCAAATTCTCCGGTTTACTCGAGCTATATACAAGCCCGTAGCAAGCGAGGGCAGGAGGGGGCTAAGCCCCCCCCCCCTCTCCCAACTCAAATTCAAGCCCCTCCCCCCTCCCCAACCTAATATATTTCGATATCAATAAAGGGTTCAAAAAATGGTTTATTTTTAGACTATATATAAAAATTTGGTACTTATTAATTATCTCCCTCCCACTTTAATTTTTTTTTCAGTAATTTACTAAAAAAAAATTTTTGAATGGGGGAGAGATGACCCATAAGTACCAAAAAAAATATTGTAAAAATATTTAGCCCCCCCCCCCCCCCCCCCAAATTTTTTCCAGCCCTACCAATTGAAAAGTCCTAGCTACGGGCCTGGCTATATAGTCAACTAAGAAACCGAGTTTTGTGTGATCTTACTTACCATCATATTACAAACAGCTCACTAAATGCCTTAGCTTTATATAGAAATTTTTCAAAGATTCAATTTCAATTTACCTTTTGCAATAGCATATTCAAAAAATAACATATGACACACTTCTTTCCTCCATTAACTCTTTAAGGCATAAGGGATCACAGATGAACCAATTTGATTTGGCTATCTTTTGTTGGAAACCTATACCTTCTTTTAAAACATATACATCCTTTCAACAAAAAATGAAAAGAACTTAGAAGGTGTTCTTCGCATCAGTGTTTTAACTAAGCTTTTCCAGAGTCCATCACCTAAAAATGCTAAAGACCGTCCTTGACTTTTAAGAGTAACTCAGTATTTTTAGATACGTAAAACACCAGCTGTAACAGATATTAATATGCATTAGAATTTTATTGAAGTTGCATTAAATTTAGCATATTAAAATATGCGAGAGAAATTCAGAAATATCAATGCGCTGGCTTTAATTAATTTTTATCCCAAGCCAATAAAAAAGTGGGACATGCCGCTGGGCGGTGACGAAATTTTGCCATGAATCTACGATGCGAAATGCCATTGCTGATTTTTAGCGAAAGCCCTAGTTCGCACTTCGCATATCACACACCTGCATCGAGTTGTTCAGAACATGTTGAAATTATTGAAAGCCATAAACCAACATCAAATATACTAACATAGATCCTATGCTATCAAGCATATTCGAAATTGGTTCTAGGAAAATTCGCCGTAAAACAAGTGTTTGTTTTACAAAAACTGTTTAGATAAAAACAGTTTGGTTTCTGAAGTACCATTTTATCTCTTCCAAACAACCAAGCGTGGCTTTCGAAGTTTCATTAAACAACGTAAAGGAAACAACGAATAAGGAAATGGAGTAATTATTCATTTTTTTATCCGTATGGAGTTTCCATTTATTTTTTATTTTATTTATTGTTTATTTTTTATTTTATTTATTATTATTATTTTTTTATCCGTATTTTCGATCTATTCGGTAAATACAGTTAAGATCGTCAACTAATTTCAGTCCTCCTCTTCTAGTTTCCATTTGATAAACCATCGTCTGCCTACAAAAAACGATGGTAGAAAAAAATAAAGATAAAATAAAAAATAAGGTGAAATAAAAAAAAATAAAAAATAAAATAAGGATAAAATAAAAAAATAATTACTTGGCCAAATTTGGTTGTTTGAAAGAGATAAAATGGTACTTCAAAAACCAAACTGTTTTTATCACAAATACTTGTTTTACGGCAAAATTGTCTTGTGGCGATTTTTCCTATTAGGCGAAATTTCCCTAGGCGAAAATTCCTGAGGCGAGTTTTCCTACGGCAAACTTGTTTACGGCAAATTTTCAGGACACTTTCGAAATTAATTGTCTGGACACGCTTACACAATATGCAGTTCACTTTGCATCTTTCCTTCTCATTTTTACAACGTAATCAACTATGGTATGTATGAATAACTTAAAAACATGTTCTACAGATCTTTAATTAATTTATTCAGTTTTAAAATCCAAGTAACCATTTGAAGTGGTTCCCTTCCCTTGATAATAAAGAACTTCATTTAAGGAATAAGAATTTAAATGAAGAAAACATAGGTGAGGTATCACCAGAGAGAACAAAAGTCAATAGTCAAAAATTCAGTTTTTTTTTAAAGAACAAAAATCACAGTGAATCAATTTTAAACTAGTTTGAACTATATATTTTTTCTGTTTTTTGGATATTGTAAGGTCAATAAAGTCAATACAAATATTTTAAGTCAATAAAAAGTCAACAATTTATTTTGTGTAAAATTATTTTTAGAAAAACAAAAATTGAAATATTTTTAATTATTATAAAATTCAAAAAGTAATATAATTTATTGGGCACAAGATTTAAAACGGTGAATTTTCGCCGACAGTCGGCTTTTTCAAACCACTATAATAATGAGTAGGGTAGAAGTTGAAAACTGGAAGGATTAGCGAAGAAGAAGACTCTGCGTTATAACGAAGAATATGTTTTTCACGACTTCAATATAATTACGGGCTTGTGTAAATGAAGGCGCTGTATAAATATGATATAGTGTATGTGTATTTGTCATGTGTTTACAATTGATATGGTGTGCGGTGTAACATATAAATCGTTGCAGAGAGTGTATATGTATAGGATAAAAAGAGGGCGAAGACGCTCATTAGATGTGTGATTGTAGAGCCTTATGGGAAGGAGATGGAGTGGAGACACTTACTCGCCTCTTACGAGAAAGATGTAGTCGAACAATAGAATTATTCTAATCCGATTCCATACGGCATAAATAATAAATAAAGAATGTGTGTATGTGTATATTATGTTAGCTTTTTATTTCTTAATTTTTAATATCAATTTTCATCATAAATTTCTTTTTAATTTTGTTGTTGAATAAAAATTAAAATTTCGAATGAGATATCCTTTAAATTTCGAAGATACACTCCTTTCAGTCAGGGAGAATTAAATTCAATAAAGTCAAAAAAACTTTAAAAAACAAAAATCACAATGAATCAATTTTAAACTGGTTTGAACTATTTTTTTCGAATTTTATAGTTCATAAAGTTCAAAAAGATGTTTTTTAGTTCAACGAAATTTTAAAAACTATTTCTACTTGTTCTTCTTCTTTACAGCTTTATTAACCCGTTAATTATAGGGGGTAATTGTTTGTGATGAGTTTCCTCCATCTGGCCCTGTCCATCGCTATTTTGTAGTCAATATTGAAGCCGAAATTCTTCTTTTTGCCTTCGGCCATAATGCAGTCATTCCATCTTATCTTGGGCCTTCCTCTCCTCCTTTTGGCATCCACTTGTTCTTCGTTTCAATACACTTCTCCCCTCTCCTGAGAACATGGCCACACCATTTTTACTGCATCTTCTTGCTCACGCTTCCCACTTTTGCGGTTCCTCGTATAACCTCCTTCTTTATTCGGTCTTTTCTCGTTACTTCGCTCATCCACCTTAACATTTTCATTTCAGCGACTTCTAACTTCTTTTCATTGCTCTTCTTTATTGGTAGAGTCTCTAGGCCATATAGCACAGCAGGTCTCACAATTCTTTTATATACTTTTCCATTTAGTTTCATAGGCATTTTTCTGTCGCAGAGGACTCCGGTTACATCGCGCAAGTTTTTCCATCCTGCGTGAATTCTTCTGTTTATTTCTATATCTTCGCTGCCCTCCTCCATCACAGTTGAACCAAGATATTTAAAGTTCTTTACTCTCTTTATTGACTGTCTTTCTAGATTTATACTCCTCATGTTCTCATTTGTTTCTTGATCCTCATCTTCGTACTTCATCTTAAGTATTCTGTTTTATTTTTGCTTATTCTTAGCCTCGACTTTCCAATACCTTACGCCATTTTTCAAGCCTTTCTTCTACTTCTTGACTTGTTTCACCGACCACAACAACATCCTCAGCGTATGCAATCTTCTACAGCAATTCTTTCCTTATCCTTCTGTCAATACATCAAACAATACGTTGAAGAGGAAGGGGCTAAGAGCCGAGCCCTGGTGTAGCCTACCGTAACATCAAACTTCCCTGTTTCGCCTGCCACTGTTTTCACTCGCGTCTTCACATCTCCATATTTAACCTAACATATTTCCCTGCACCATCTTCTTTCTTAAACATCTCCATACTTCTTGCCTCCGTATCCGATCATATAGTCTATAAACACGGCCTGTAACTCTTTTTGCTTTTCTCTGTACTTTTCCATCATCTGCCTTACAATGAATATTGCATTTGTTGTTCCCTTTTTAAGCATAAATCCGAACTGACCTTTCGATATCTCGACCTTCTTTCTCAGTCCGTTTTCTATAATTCTCTCCCACATTTTCATGTTATGAGAGGGGATTTTATTCTTCGATAGTTTAAGCAAGCTTGAACATCGCGCTTCTCCTTGAAAATGGGTCCTCTTGTTCTATCATCTTATTCATTAGTCCCCACGTGATATCCATTCCTTTCCACGCCTCCGCAGGTATATAATCAGGCCCTACAGATTTGTTGTTCTTCATCTTTTTCATTGCCATCACAACATCTTCTATTTCTTTTATACTAACCTTTATATGCCACCCCATCTTCCAAGTACTCTGGGTGATTTTCTTTATTCAGCAGTCCAGCAAAATATTGCTTCTACCTTTCGAGAATTTTTCTGTTATTCTTCAAATTTGTCCTCCAAAATCTTTTATTTCTTTGACCTGATGTATGTCTTTCGTCGACTCATTTCTACATTTTGAAAACCAGTATACTTTCTTTTGTCCTTGAGATGTTTCTAGATCTTCATATATATTTGCACACGCTTCTGCTTTTGCCACAGCTACTGCTTTCTTGCACGCTGTTATTCTTCTTTGTCTGCTTGCTGCCTTGTCTACTCCCACTTTATCTTTGCAGTTTTCTTTCTTTTTAGTTTGTCTTCTATTCTTTGTTTCCCACCACTAATTCTGCCCAACGCTAAAGGGTTTACCAGATGTTCTACCCAAAACTTCCATAGATGTACTTTTCACTATTTTTAAGTTCTTCTCCTACCAACCAATGACATCTTGTATGCCATCATCCACTCTTTCTAATATCTTTTTCTTGAATTCTTCTCGTTTCTTCGGTTAATTTTCTCCACTTTATCCTTCTCTCACCTCTTTTCTTTCTAGGTCTTGGAATATTCTACAAAATATTTAGAACCACCAATCTATGTTGAGGCATCACATGGTCACCTGGAATTACCCTGCAGTCTATTACCTGATTTATCTTCGATTGTCTATACATAAGAAGATCTATCTGTGCTGCATCAGAACCACTCTTGTAGGTGATGATATGCTCTTTCCTTTTGCTGAAAAATGTGTTTGCTATCATTAAATATATTGCAGTATCGACTCCTATCACTCTTTATCCCATATCCATGATGCCTTTGCTATTTTGACCGATAATGCCATTATTGTCTGGTAGCGTTGCGTATTTTCACAGTGGTTGAGCAAGGCCCTTGTGCGTCTGAAAAATTTTATTGAGACTCATCTTTTGATTTTGGCAAAAAAAAATTTGATTGCGGGATGCGCTTCTTGACGACAACCGTTCCCATTTATCGTGCTTGCGACTGGCACTATTTCTAAAGAACCAAAGTCATTAAATATTATTTTAAAACTATAGTTATTATTAAATTTTTTTTTATTATTCTAATATAATCTAAGGAAAGAGTGTTTTAATTTAAAAAAAACTTTGATTTTTTTTAGGTCAAAAAATTTAATCAATAAAATAGGATTTTAAGGTTAAAATTGTTTGCACTGGTTATCACAACTACTTCTAATGCAAAAACTAACATTTAAGGTATGATCTGCTGGAGGAAAGAGTAACAGCAGTGCTAGCCCTGCCTCTATTTGCTTTTAATGACGCCAACACATACTTTTTATCCGCTTCCTACAGCTACTTACTGATCCACGTGGATGAGAATGGAATGTGGGTTACGTATTCATCCGCACTCTCAAGAAAGTACATCCTACTTTCCAACATTGATCCCGTTGAAGTGAAGCTTTTAAAAACGTGGAACATTACGCTAGATCAAAACGAGTACCAAAAAGTGTTTATGGTATGCGGTGTTTTGTATGGGCAAAAAGATTCTCACTCAAAACACAGCCTAATCTATGCCATTTATGATGCGTTTGAAGAACAAACGCTCTACACCGTTCTTCCATTCGCAAATCCTTATGAAAAAAATACCCTGATATCCTACGACTTTATGAGAAGAGAATTGCAAGCCTGGGACAAGGGCCATGCGTTGACCTACCCACTACGCTATAACTGAAACCTTTTTTCTATTAATACACATTCATATCATCCATTATAAAATAAAAGAACTTTTCCTTTTCATCGCTTATATTTTATACACACCCATGTTAGAGTCAAAATCACCTTTTCATCGCTTATTTTTCTTTTGGCAGATCAGAAGCCTTTACCGTATTATTTATAGTAATATATATATTAGTAAATATTTTGCCGATATTCCTTAGGAATGGAGAAATTGTATTTAATTCCTTAAAAAACTTATTAAAATTTAATCAAATTTGCAAATTTATCACAAACACCAAAAATGTATCACAAAAATAAATGTAAAAAATTTAAAAATCACTGAATTTATGTCATAAAGTGCTTAAAGAAAATAAAATTATGTTCAATGAAAAAGGACAGCATATTGTATGCAGAAAATTGTTTTAAGCCAAGTTTAGAGGTGTAGCAAAGAGTGTACTTTAACAAATTACCAAGTTACTCAAAATTTATGTTCAATAATTTTATATATCATTTGGCACAAAATCGCTCATTTTCTTCTTACTGAATTTTAGCCAACACTTCGTGTTTATCTAGTGGTGTTGGAATCACTCGATTAATGGTTTTAACAAATCAATGCTATTACTGGATTAATGGTCCTAACCAATAAGCTAATTTCTAAATAGGCTTGCCAATAATTAACGTTGCAAAATATTTAGCACGGTTGTAAAAGTAGTTCATTAAGAAAAATAAAATGTCGCGCTACGGGCCTATGCTAATTTACTTCACACATTTTCAAAAACAAATTACAAAAAAATTTCCCATTATGTAAAATTCAAAAAATATATGTAAATTTTCAATTAAATCTCTACTTTCTGAAAAACAAGTTTAACTGGAATAATTCCTTTATTTTTGTTCTTATATAGCGAAATACACAAAAGAGTTGCTACTTTGTTTGTGTCAATTCTTTGAAAATTATGTTTATTGTTTTATGATGTTCAAAGATTATCATTTTTTTCATTCAAAAAGTTTAGATATCATTTATTTTGTTATTCAATATTATCTTTGTAAGATATTATATTTTTTTATCTTATCAGTTTTCTTATTTCCAATAAACAAACATATTTAGACAGGTAATATAGCCAAGACCTTTGGGTTGATGTTTTACATTTTGATTATATACATTTATAAAAATTAAAAAATACAATTATTGATTGAAAACTGCAAAAATAAACACTTTTTATAAAATTTATTAGCAGAGCAACATATCGTAAAATTTCTACTAGGTGCCCATTTTGCAATTTCATGAGACGTAAAAAACGATCCATAAAAATTCCCCAACCGTCTGGGAAATTTGAATTTAATACAAGGCTTTTGACGATAGTTTGATCCGAAAAAAAAATTCGATCTTCCAAGCCTGACACCTAAATTTACGGGTTTAATTAATAAAAAAATGTTAGCATCGTTGAGATGATAAAATTTTATTCCATAGTGTCCAGGCTTTTTAGGATCGTAAATTTTGAAGTTACGCCCGCCTCTGAAGGAAACCAATTGTTCGTCAATAGTGACAGATGTGTTCGGTGTCCAATACTTAGAGCAAATTTCGTTAAAATGATTGTGCTAAATTCTTACCGCGGAAAGTTTGTCATTATTCTCTTTTATCGTCAAAAGTCAAGAAAGAATGCACCAAGATGAACATATCCCTTCCAAGTTATTATAGCTTATAAGTCTATATTTTGCCAGACGTCTTGTTTTTCCGGGACATGTTCCGAATTTGATCATTTTGTCCCCTGTCCCGCATTGACACTTCTGGGACATACTTATTGTCCCGATTTTAGTTCCCCATGATAATATTATATTTAAAACCTTAAAAAGGTTATTCGTTGAAACTTAATATGTGATTATAATTCATAGCTGCATCTTTTTCTTCAGGGACAATCAAATCTTAATTGTGATTTTTTACCCTTAGTTGCTTGTTTTTTAAAACTAATCCATTCCAAGATGCCAAAACGTAAGTGTAAATTTCGTGATGAATATTCCTGCGAATGGACATTTATCAAACAAGGCAGGAGCTGTCTTGAATCAAACTCTTCTTTATGTCACTGCACTTTCAGTATTGAACATGGTGGGAAGAATGATATCAAGAGACACATAGATTCAACAAAGCACAAACGTTGTATATCATCCAGTTCAAAAGAAGATAATAAAATAACAAACTTCTTGATAAAAAACAGATGAAGAAAATAAAATAATAGCAGCAAAAGTAGCCAAGGCCTTTAATACTGTTCGTCATCATCAGTCACTAAGTTCAAATGACTGTACGAATGTACTACTACTAACATTATTTCCTGATTCTAAAATTGCAACCAAATTTTCAAACGCTAGGACAAAATGTGCTGTAATAATTAAAAACGTTGTGGCACCACATACTATTGCTGAGATTGTTAAAGATATAAATAATTCCTCTTTTTATGGCATATCTACAGATGCAAGTAATAATAGTGCTGATAAAATACGTTGATTGTGCAATATTTTTCACGGAAAAATGCTTCCTGATAATGTTGTTACGAGTAAAATCCCAACTATAACAAACTCCTGCAGAGAGAGCCTCGTCGAATTAGGACTAGATATGAAGGAATGTATAGCTTTTTGTGGAGATAACACTAATAGTACTAATTTTGGTGGGTGTATACGGAAAGGTACAAATAATGTTTTTTCATAATTAACCCTTATAAGATCCTAGTGCTCATTTAAATCTAATTTTTAAAAAAATGATCTTTTATTAAAAATTTCAAAATTATCATAGCCTTAAGTTTTTAGTATTTGTTATATATAATATAAAAATCACAAAATAATTTTTAAAACACAATAAAATGTTTAACTTATTAGGATATATTTTTTTATTCATTTGAGATCCTTGGGTTCAAAAGAGTCCAAGCAAGAAAAAATTAGAGTAATTAATTTTTCTTTTTCATAATTTAAGTTTTTTTTTTTTTTTAGTACTAAATTGTTACATTTTTTATAAAGGCATGTACAGCGACTCTTCCCCTTCCATTTGCGAGTTTTCTGAGGTACAAGATCATGTTTCATTATGTGAGACTGAAGAATGTTATAGTGATTTTTCCGATGGAATGCTTTCTAATTTATAAGATGAGGAAACTCATGAGTATTGTCTTTCGAAAGCTGGGGAGACAAAATGGTATCATGACGATTTTAATTATTCAAGTAAAGAAAGGTGTCATAATAGCATATCAATGAAGCCAGGTCCAACAAGTTATGCTTGCTCAAGGATAGAAGATGAGTACACAGCTTTTATGCAATTTTTTCCACCAAAAAATTTTGAATACAATAATGAAGTGGACTAACATTGAAGGCAAATTTGTGATGGGTGATAGCTGGGTGGAGCTTGATACCGTAAAGTTTGAAGCTTATTTAGGCCTGTTGATTCTTGCTGGAGTTTTCAAATCCCAAAACAAGTCCACTGCCAGCTTATGGGATGATGATACTGGGAGAAGTATTTTTAGAGCTACAATGTCTCTGAAAAACTTCAAAATGATTTCAAGAGTTTTACGATTTGATGACAAAAAACAAGGGAAAATAGAAGAGAAAAAAACAAGTTTGCTCCAATTCAAGAAATTTGGAATGAATGGGTTGCTATTCTACCAAAACTTTTCAATCCCGGTTTTCAAGTAAGAGTAGATGAGCAGCTCAGAGGCTTGAGGGGAAATTGTCCTTTTAAACAGTACATTCCTAGCAAACCAGATAAATATGGATTAAAGTTTTGGATTTTAGCAGATGTTGAGAGTATTTACGTATGGAACATCCAGCCATATTTGGGAAAGCAACCTGGAAATGCAGCTGAAAAAAATCAAGGAGAGCGTTTGTGATGGATATGACAAAAGGACTAAAGGGTCACAACGTGACGTGTGACAATTTTTTTACATCTTTCAACCTGTCTAAAAGACTCTTAAAAGAGAGAAAAATGACTTTGCTTCGTACAGTTCGTAAAAACAAAAAGTTTATACCACCAGCAATACTTGATATAAAAAAGCGCCATGTATTTTCTTCTGTGTTCTTGTTCACCGAAGAAAACATGCTTGTTTCGTATATGCCTAAAAAACAAAAACGTCTTTCTTTTATCTTCTTTTCATAAATCTAAAAGAATCGACGACTCTGAAGCAAAAAAACAAGAAGTGATTATACATTACAACAAAACCAAAGTTGCTGTTGATGTAGTTGATCAAATGGTATCAAATTATTCAGTCAAAAGAAAAACAAAGCGCTGGCCCATTGTGGTTTTTAGTAACATAATTGATATTTCCGCACTTAATAGTTTTATTTTGTCAAAAGAGATTTTCATAAAAAAACAAAAATTGTTGGGATGTCAGGCGAAAATATTTGGTTACACTAGGAAAAAAACTTATAGAACAACTGATTAGGGCAAGGCCAAAACTGCCTAGAACTTTATCAAGCAAAAATTTGGTACTTAAAATAAAAAAAAGAAATAACCAAGAAGTTGAAGAAGAAATTTTTCATGGGCCCAAAAAAGTAAGATGTCATCTTTGCATAAACACAAAAAATAAAATATCTCTGAAATGCTCTATTTGTGGCTACTTTGCATGCAAAAATCATTTGAAATATGTTTGTATAAATTGTTCTATTTAATGTTTTTATATTTTTGTGCCATTTCAATAAATTTTTCAGGTGAATTAAAATTTTGAAAAAAAAGGTTGAAAACAGCCCAAGGAACCTATAAAGTTGGGAAAATAAGGGTACCATAAGGGTTAAAGGAAAGCATGAATGAATCAATGGAAGGTGTTGGATGTCCAGTTCAGTATGCCTCAGTTCTCTCACATTCTAAAACTCGTCGGCTTTCTCTGATGAGAGCAGTTGAGAGAATCCTAAAGTTATTTGATGCACTTAAATCTTTCTTTGCTTCTGAAGAAAAGGCCCCCAATATCCTTTTAGATTTTTTTAATAATCCTCTGAGCGAAGCTTACTTATATTTTATTCACAGCCTTCAGTATGTTTTTAGCAGCAGGATTATGAAGATAGAAAAGAGAGAAAACAGCATTATTGATGTTCTTGGCTGCTTAAAAGAACTCATTGCAGTTATAAAGGAAAGAATGGATGAAAAGTTTATTCATCTCAGGTTTCTTCTCAGGAGAAGAAGAAATTCCAGCTTGAAGTGGATAGCTACTACGTCAGTTGCCATGACTATCTTAAGAAATAGGTTTCATCTTTAGAAAGTTTCGAAAGTTTTTCATGGAAGTTATTAGATACTCTTTCAGCACGGGAACAAGTACAATCGTCTTGTCTAATGTTAAAAAACAAAGGCATAAAAATTCTCAACATGCTTTTTTGTCAGTGGTCAGCATTTAAAAAACTCCTTGTTAAACAGATGAAGATCAAATCTGATGAATGGAAGACTAAGCCATGCCATGAAATTTGGTGTTGTATCCTTCAGATTATGGAATTTCAAGAACAATATTCTGAGATGTTAATTTTGTGCCAATACTTATTTAGCATTCCAGGTCATAATGCTAATGAGCGTGTATTCTCACTCATGAAAGAAAGAAAGAAAGAACTTTATTGATAAAGTGAAATAATAAATCATTCCAACATTTATCTTCGGAAGACCAGAAGGTTGTCACCGCTTGATTGATCTTTCCAACTATTCCAAAAAAAAGTGTTTTAAAGAATGTTTCTTGCAAAGATAAATATGATATACAATTTGTAGAGAATTAAGGGGAAAAAAAAGAAAAAGAAATATATATTTATATATATATATATATATATAATGCATGTAGAAGTAAAATATATGTATTAAAAGATATTATAAGTAAGTTATGCGGTATCAAGATTGCATGAAAAACAATCAATAATAGCACAATCCTGATTGTATCGAGAAACAAATGTATTGATAAGATGCTTTTTAAGTTTTTCAGTTTGTGTGATGTTAGCAAAGTTATAAAGTAGTTCATTCCAAAGTTTAGTTAATCTACTTTCAGGTGAATGCTTACAAATTGCTTTTCTACTTTTTAAATGCATTTTATTAGCACTACGAGTGTAGTAATTATGGACACTGGAATTAGATTTAATCCAAGTATCAAACAAACAAGGAAACCAAAAACTTAGGATTCTTTGTAGAAACAAGCATGCTTTATATTTATAAAGATCTGGCAATTTAAGCAAATTATTTTCGTAAAAAAGATTGCTAGTATGAGAGTATTTTTTTTTATTAAACACAAGCCTTAATGCTGTTTTCTGTAAAGATAAAATCTTATTGCAATTGACATAGCCCCAATTTTCCAAACTGTATGTAAGATGAGGTATGAATATTGTTTTATATAAAAATAACTTTATGTGGATTGGAAATCTGTTCCTTAGTTGCCTGAATAATCCTATTATGAATGATAGCTTTTCTTCAACTCTTTCAATATGTTTTTTCCAATTTAACTTTTCATCAAGTATGAGTCCAAGTAAATTAAAACTCGATACACATTCAATGCTTTGCGGTAAATTTACAATTGAGTTATTAGATGAAAAAAACATAATTTTAGATTTATTTAAATTAGCAAAGAGCGAGTTTTGAGATAACCAAGATGTAATTTTATGAAAAAAACTTGAGGACATACAAGAGGGTATGGGTCCAGAATTGTTATATCGTCAGCATAGATATAATATTTAAAATGAGTACAAGCATTGGGGAGATCATTTAAGTAAAGGGAAAAGAGGAGAGGCGATAAAATCGAGCCTTGTGGAACTCCTGCCCTAATCAAAGAAGATTTGATAAAGTGTCATTTATGGCAACGCACTGTTGTCTCCTATTCAAATAAGAGCGCATTAAATTAAGAGAAGAGTTGTCCATTCCATACTTATCTAGTTTTAGTAATAATTTATTATGACTAATAGTGTCAAAAGCACTTGATAGATCAAGGAGAAATACTAAAGGATGTATGTCTTTATTTTTACATTTATATATGTCATTTATAAGAGTAGAGTGTAACATTTGTGTAGAATATCCCTTTCTATAACCAAATTGATTATGGAAGATTATATTTTTTTCTGATATATAAGAGTTCAGTTGCAAAAACAAAAGTTTTTCAAGAATCTTAGACAGAGTTGGTATAATAGAAACAGGTCTATAATTTTCTCTTAGTTGTTTATCTCCTTTTTTAAATATTGGTACTACTTTGGTTACTTTGAATATTTCTGGATAAACACTGTGTTCAATACACGAATTATATCCACTAAGAAGATACTTAACTATATATGGAAAAATAATTTTCAGGCGATTTGATGATATTCCAAAATAGTCAGTTGAGGATGTAAGCTTTATAGATTTAAATGCAAGAATAATATCATAAACATTAACTTTTTTGAATTTAAAAGAAGTCGAATGACAAGATAAAAAATTCAAGAAAGAAACGTCATTTGAATCATCAACAATGCTTTTTTCCAGAAAATTTTTATTTAGAATTTCTCCTATGCTGTAATCGTTAGTAATAATTTTATCATCACATTTCAAAGAAATTTTATTCATAGGCTTTTGTTTTATAACATTGTTTATTATCTTCCATGTATCCTTTGAAGAATTCTTTTCTTCAAAAAGTTTTTTATAATATGAATTTTTCAAATAATTGATTGAATCTTTTATTAATCTATTAAGATTGTTTAACCTTGCTTTCAAAATAAAGTAAACAAAACCATTACTACTTTTCATTTTTTTGTATAATTTATTCTTCCTATTTATTATTTTTAAAAGAAATGGAGTCATCCAAGGGCTATAAGAACTTTTTTTCTCACTTTTGCTCAATAAAGTTTTTGTGGCCATATGTTGAGCCGTAACAATCAGTTTAGTCAAAGTATAAAAGTAAATATCTGGATTATCAACAAAGAGATGCCAGGATATTGTTTTTTCTAATGCTTCAAAAAAACTTATAAATCTTGTTGGATAAAATTTTTTCAAATTGTAACTCTTTTGCTTCGTAGTATAAGGAAAACTCAAAAGAATGGGAAAATGATCTGAAATCAAGACGTCAATAACAATTGCATTAAAATTTCTAATATTAGAAGATATGAAAAAATTGTCTATTAAAGTATTATGTTGCGGGCGAGTAGTAGAGTTAATAGAGGGTATAAAAGAAAATGATTTCAGTAAATTCAAGAATTGTCTTATTTCATTTGATTTGTCTGCTTTAAATAGATTCAAATTAAAATCTCCTGCAATAATATGAGAATAATTATTATTTAATGTTAATAAAAAGTTCTCAAGATCCTCAAAAAATCCATCATACTTTTCACATGTATTTTTTGGCTGTCTATAAAAGTTATGAACGCATAAACTTTTACCTTTCTCACACTCAACTACTAAAGAAAAAATTTCAAAATACTTAGAGGAGAAACTAGAAAGAGGAAATCAGATCCATTAGATGAATATCTAATGGACTGAAGAGGGGAACAAGTTGGATGTGGCGTCTGTAGAAGCTATCTTACAATGGACATGGAACTTTAATTTTTAGTGTAAAGAATTTTAAAGGCAGGTGCTAGAAAAATTATTTTCTTTTTAATTATATCAGAGAAATATAATTAAAGAATAAAGATTTTAGTTAAATTTTCGTTCATGTAAATTTTTTTTCACGTATAATCATGAAATTAAAAGAAAGAGTTGTGTGTGATTTTAGAGGGCTGCTTCATCTTTGCTCAAATTTGCACCAAATGTGTTTTTTTGAAAAAGCAATATATGGGGTATTTTTTATATGGGAGTCACATTTTTTGATGGTTGGTTAAAAGCCCTATTATAGTAAAACAAAACTAACCTAACTAAATAAATTTTTACAAACCTTAAGATTTTCGGTTAGTTTTTAAACCATAAAAGCTTTATGTTAATAGGACCATACATTTACAACACTTAAACAAAAATTTTTTTCATAAAACATATCAACATTTAAACATAACTTTTCTAAAGTATTCAGATGGAATTATATCTTTGTGTTACTGAAAGAAAACTACTGTAGATGAATGAATTTGTAAAAGTGTATGTTTCTTGCGAGTTTGGAGTTTAAAATTACCACATGTATTTTTTTATATAAGTATGCTTATAGTGTAATTTTCAGTCCACACGAAGAGTTTAAAAATTTGTTCCATCATTAACTGTATATAAAAAACTAGTCTACAAACCCTAATGTTTTGCGCGACTCCCACATTGAAAAATACCCCATATATTTCTCTTTTATTATTATTTTTTTGTTTTTCTGATTATGAGTTTTCCAAATTATTTTCTTTTTGAGTGTCCCGAATTTCTAATCTTGTAATCTGGCAACCCTATTGCTGGTATTTAATTAATCAAACAATACATAAAATATAACTTTCTTATACATCAATAATAATTAAAAATATCTGCACTATATATTATATAAAAATTAAATAGTAAATGTTATTTTTGAATAAAGAAAAAAAGATACTATTTATTTTTGACAAAGTTTATTTTATTCTTTTTAATTTTTTTAGGTTTGTTTTATCCAAGTAATAAGCAGTTTTCGATTTATTTTCTTTATTTCTTATATTTAAATTAATTTAAACTTTAATACGTACTTTTTTGTTATAATATGTATGGGAAGCAGATCAGGATTGTTCCTGATATTTTAGAAATGGTTTTGAAAAATTCTAAGCGTTACATGAAAGGTCAATTCGTCCTTGGCGCTATAATTTTTTTTTTTATTGTTTTGTTTTTGTGTGTGTGTGTGTGTGGGGGAGTTCTTTTTTTTTGTTTTTTTTTTTTTTTTTTTTTTTTTTTTTTTTTTTTTGGTGTTTTTTTTTTTTTTTTTTTTTTTGGGGAAATTTTAGTTTTTGAATATATTTTTTTTTTTTTTTTTTTTGTGTGGTTAATTAATTTATGTGGGGGGGGGGGGTGGGTGAAAACTTTTTGTTGGTTAAAAATTTTTTTTATTTTTTTTTTTTTATATTAAAAAAAAAAAAAAAAAAAAAAAAAAAAAATTTAAAAAAAACCCACCCCCCACAAAACACCATTTTAACCACCCAAAAAACCACTCACCCAAAACCATTTTTTGAAGGGAACCCCAAACAAAAAAAACCAGGCGGTTAAAAAAAATAATTTAAATTAACACCCCAAAAAACCCCCCCCCCAGAATCCTATTTTTCGAGCGCGGCGAAAACCCCTTTTTCGAGCGAAGGGAGAAACGACCACGGGACCGGCTAGTATATTTATATTAATATATCATAGCGGCATCGATACTCATTGCTACACTAAATATCTTTTTTGGTCTGTTAGTACGTTTTCACAAAAGATTATACGTTTTATATTGCAGCATTTTTAATCATAAATTAATATCTTTCAATCACCTCCAAGAACGCACGTTCCAACTTTTCAAACTTTTGTGTAGGAAATTGTTTTTCTTTGAAACATAATTTAGGTGACATTATAAGTATATTTTAGTTTTCCTGGCAAGTCGTCAAATTAAAATTTATTTTTTACTTTCAAAAACATTTTTAGTATGCTTTTTTTTAGTATAAATCGTAAGCTAGTCAATAAATCTTTTCTATCAAACCCCTCTTCTCAGAAAGTCAATAAATTTTGCATGTTTTTAATTACTTTGGGTTGGGCTAGCGACTACAATAAAATGTTTCAATGAGGTTGTCGAATCTGAACTTTTAAATATTTCTTCCATACTGAAAAAGGGATCATGTATTAATTTTTTTTCTAAATAATTTGCATGACATGCGCCTGATCTTTGTTCTACTGAAAACTCTTATCGATCTGGAGATTGGCTTCAAAGGGAAACCCTATGATGTGCTGTATTACAAGGTGACACAATTAGTTGAAAAGAGAGCGTCTTTATGAGTGTTTTTCATCTTTGTCATAATTGAAATTTGTACTGAGGCAGTGGGTCATGTCCGAAATGTCTTTTTGACGTTTTGAATGTCAAGTTGATTGTGGAAGTCGTTGCCAGCAAAAAACATTATAAACTTTAATAATATATACCATTTTGAGTTCCGACGCACCCTTTTGCAATTTCGTTACACGCTTTTGCAATTCAAACACTCCATTTTGAAGTTCCGTTACTCCCTTTTGCAATTACGTTTCGCATAAATCTAATTTGACAAAACAATGAAATTAGTGGTTATAGAAAAAGATTTGGTATAAAGCTTGAATCACTTGCCTGATATTGCATCTATTACAGACACTAAGAAACTCATCCATCTCATCAACTGTTCCCAAATAAATGTAATAAATTGCTTTTAAATTTAGTTATTAATTTTTTATTCTGGTTGAACATATATTACTTCAGGGGGTGGATAAAGTCTGATTTCCATTTCTAGACGTCTGTTTTACAAACCCTGCAATCTAGCTAGATACTCGTGAATGGTATAACTTGTCTAATCTTATATAAAAATTTAATAAATATATAAGTCTATTTATGAGTCTGGGTATTAGTTTGGGTTGTTGGCAGAAAATTTTGGTGGGGTGGATTTATACAGTACGAGACGAGGCGGGGTGAGTGTGGCCAAATTTTCCCCTATGCGGGTACAGTGTGGTTTAGGGTTAGGTGAGTACTGGGAAGGGCGTGAATGGACAAATATATACTCCCCATATAATGGTCTAGTGTGCACCCAAGCTTGGTATTGCTTTAAGGCAAAACTGTATAAACTGCTATACGAAAGCCCAATAGCTCATGAAGACTTTTAATACATCCCGCGCACGCAAATTCGGTCCAATTTGCATATTTTTCAGTAGTCAGAGATTAACTTAATACTAGCTTGAAAATAAATAGTAATCCGTTAAATTTGATTCATTGTTTTCAGTTGATTTATCTCCATCATGTACTTTTATGATTTACACCTCAAATATATTTTAAGTTTTAACACGTGAATTTTTTTTTGAAAACCAAAAATTTTATAATTGAACTTTTATTGGGTGAAAATATATGCATAATGTATAATTTCGTTAATGATAACATTTGTTACTTTTTTCTCAATATTCTTATCTACGGCTTCAGAGAATTCAAGTTAATATACAAACACATCCACAAAGAAAATCATAGTTAACTTATTTGTAATTAAAATTAGCTTCCAGCTGTTAAGTGCGGCCAGCAAAGCTTAAATTACGATTCAATGCGGCCGATATCTTAATATAATTTGTCATAATTGTAGTAATGCTTGATTTAATCATTGAAGAAAATCTATAGAATTCTTTAAAATTTTGTTATTTTATATCACATGATTTTGCGCTCCTCACAATAAGTTATATAAGAATAAAAAAAGATAATTTATTGCACTTGTGGATTTTTCGTTCAACAAAAAATGATCTTATAATATCGAAATAGTGTTCTATTGTTCAATTTGTTGTGAAAGCTGATTTATCCATCAGATGGGATGTTTCAAGTGAATTAGAACAGCGAACTATTTATCAAAAATTGTATGCATATTGAATTTTCTAAAAGTTCATATATTTAACATCAATTGATTTTGTGACATGTCAGATTGAAATTCATGACAAAACGGCGCGCAAACAAGTCATCTATTACATCTATGTATGTATGTATATGGTTACCAGATTTTGCGAAATAAAAACCAAGAGGTTCTATAATTTAATACAAATATCTTATACCATTTTCTTATTTGTACGTACTCATAATAAATTGCAGGGTTGCGGAGTCCGAGACTAAATATTCTACTCCAACTCCAAGTTCTTACAGAAATCTGACTACAATCCCAAATACTTTAAAAATCTGAGTGAATAGTTAAACATTTAAAGCCAACTCTTACTCTCTGCCTCTATAAAGAACGGCCACTCCCCTTATCCCTACAAAAATTGAACTTATTTCTCATTATTTAAAATGCCTAAAAAATCCGCCTATGTTTTAAGAGATACTGACTTCATCTCCTATCCATGGAAATAGGACTCCTAAGAAGTAATCTTCATGGAAAAACCCCCTTTACAAAATGCATCTAAAACAAGTGTAAAAATTAATTTTCTTTTCATGTAAAATGTGAAATATTACATGTTAGTGACATTTCTAAGTGCAAATAATTTGAATGTCGTTATATATAAAATCGCTGATCATTCGTATTGCCTTTGTAACGCACGCACTACAATCTATGCGCCTGAAATGTCGCTATGCTTCTTCAACTTTTTAAAAACAAAATTTTAATTTGTACCACCTTCAGACTGAAGTTTTTGAAAACTAATTATCTGCCTACTTATTCTATTATTCATTTTTATATAAGCTAAAGAGACTATTTTCTTTTATGGTACACCCGTCTCTCACTCGGTCTGAAAGGGTCAGCAAATAGTGACACGCCGCCACACTGCTTGTTTAAACTTTCAACCGCTAACACTGAAAGTCTGAACATGTTGAAAAGGCCTTAAATATAAATCATATTATTTTGAAGGTACAGAAGTTAAATTAGGAACTTATTTGCGCATAAAAAATTGGAGACTATTTTCGAGGGAGTTTTTCCTAAGAGGTTTCTGAATATCAGCATTTTATATAATTTGTACCTTAGCCAATAATCACTTCTTCCTCTTGTAGTGTTGTCGAATTCATTTAGTGCGTACATTAGCATAACAAACAGATCTCGTTTATATTGATATGATGTTGCGACTCCTCTTTTCATAAGCGCGTAACGATGCGCGAGCAAATTGTGTGTACTCACTCACTCACTCTTGCATGCATTTTGAACTTTTCACAAAATTTTACGAGATTCGTGGTATCTGATAAATCTCTCTACCAACAAATACCCTTTCGTAGTTTGGCTTCGTGATCGATATCACAATACAAATAAAAGAATACATTTTTGCACTCAAAATTACTATGCATATTTTGCTTCTCTTTCACGAGTTTATCGGCCACGAGTCTACCAACACATTTTGCATAATTAATTCGCTCAAAGAGTCATGTGCTTTGAGATTATGAGAAAATGAGAAAAATAATTGGTTGTTTGTGCTGTATTTTGTGGTACTCCTTAGTATCAAAATGTCTCTTTCTTTTCGATACACTTCCTCTTCTTATCGATCGCCTCTTTCTCCTCTCCCTAACTGTGTCTATTATTGTGTGACTTTAACTCTTACGATTCCAAGGTCACTTTATATCATTTTGGATTCCTTTTAAGTTTTTATTGTTCTTTAAGAAATAATGTCTTATATGTGATGATGATAAAATATTGATAATTATACTGTTGACGCTGCTGAATGATAAGAATGATGTGTTAGTGATGGTGATTTGATAATATGTTGATGATGATGGTAATAATATATACCTGCTTTTGACACAGCATCACAGATGATAATGATGAGCGTTTGGCCAGTTTTTGGATTTATCGAAAAGGGTTTTTAATCTTAAATCACCGTTAAACCAATAATTGCTTTGGAAACGAAATAAGTTAATTTGTATATGCCTAACATCACTTATGAAAAATACTCGTTACAATATTTCATTAACTCACATTTTGAAAATATGTATGGTTAATATTGCTATTTAAGAATTATAGCCTTTGCAGCTATGATGATTTGGGTGGAGCAAAAAAGCATACAGACGACCCTTATGTTTGTTTGTCTAGTAGCTTCTTAAAAAAAGTTGATCAAAGATAAAATAGCAAAATGGTTAAATATCCCAATGTCTCTTCTGCTACCACACTGTTAATTAAGGTATACTATTTTATGAAGCTACTGATAAAATATACCTCAATAGATATACCTCCTCTTTTCCAATTATTTACAGAGCAAAGTTGACTATTTACAATATTTTATATCTGATATGCGAATTAGAAGCTCTTATACAGCAGATTTGTGTACGCCGAAATCGCTTATAGTTGGGCGTTAAAAATCGAGCTTTTCTTCGGAAAATCTTAGGTTTTGGGTTTTTGTGCAAAAATTATGGGGTTCGAAAGTTTTTTCAGGCTAAACTGTGCCCATCGTAAATTTTTGCGAATAGTCCAGCCCTTTTTTATAAATGTTTTATGTGAAACTTTAAAATCTCTTCGCTTCTCTTTTCAAATATTTTAGGCTCTTTTTTGATATTTTAAAATTCTAATTATGTCTTGTTCAAATTTTAACTGCGATTATAATAAAAACAGTCCTCCGCATCTCCAATAGCCAGCGTTGTGGAGTCGGAGTCGGTGGAGTCGCATCTTTCGAAAAGGAGTCGGAATATCGGGACTCCGACTTCATAAATAGTTATATTCATATATGTTAGATTAAGAAATAAATTCACAGGCACACTCCTTATTTTGCGACGTTGCAAAAACGCGATATAAAAATGTTCATCATTTTAGTCCAAGCTTTCTATTTTTGCAACTCATAGAAAAAAGGCTGAAAAATTCAATAAAATTAAAGAATGAACTTTTTCTGTTTTACGTGAAAATTAGTAGTTTGCAAAACACAGTTTATGAACAGAAAGTTTTTAGGGAAAATTTTAAACCTCATACCCTTGGAAAATTTTTTTAGGATAAATTCAATTTATGAATCGTATTGTTTTGTCTTAGTCAGATAAAAAGGTTATGGACAAGAAGAAGAAGAAGAATTTATTTGAAATCGGGGAAAAAAAATATTAGCGATGAATGAATATTGTTTGTAATAAAGAGCAACCATTAGGAATAAATAAATATTTATATAACAATTGCACCGAAGGCTAAAGCCGCTGTGTGATGTAAAGTTATATAACGTATATGAGGAAAATAAGGAGCGGAAAAAAAAATAAATTAAACACATAAAAAAGGTTACAAAGACATCATTCTCAAGCACTCATTAATTAAAATATAATGAATCAATATAAAGAGGTGAAAGTAAGAATCGAAATAAAGCATGTAAAAAAAAAATGATAAGAATAAACCTAAATTAGCACAGAATAAAAATAAATGAAAAAAAGACAAATATAAGAAGGAAGACACGCACGTTACTAAAAAAAAAAAATAAATTAAAGTTGATGGAAGTTTAGACAAACATAGCAGTTCACATTAAAACATGTATAATCATAATATTGAATAAAAAACTTTCTATGAAAATATTTACAAGACTGAATATGGGTAAATTGTTGAAAATGAATACAAAGAAAGTGATTCCAGAACTTACAAGCCCTGAATCTTAGACAACCATGCGATTTATGGAAATTGTATCTCGGAACGAAAAGATGGTTACTATTCCTCAAAGAAAAATTTTCTCTATCGGAATTAAATCGAAACCAGGATGAAAATAAGGGAGGTAGATTATCATTCAAAGCATGAAAAAGAAAAATTGCTAAACGAAGTTTATACAAATCATTAAATTTCAAAAGATTATTTTGGAAAAAAAAGCATGTTAGTATGAGAAAGGTAAGGCTTGTTAAAAACTATTCTAAGAATTTTCTTTTGAGATAGATAAAAAGCATCATTAACAGCATGGCCCCAATTAATAACACTGTACAATAAATGAGGCAAAAATAACGCTTTATAGAGTAACAATTTGGTATTAATAGGAATGAGAGTTTTATATTGGCGAATAACGCCAGTAACAGAGTTCAACTTAGCTAAAACGTATTTACAATGAGCTTTCCAATTAAGTCTTCTATCAATTAAAATGCCAAGAAAATTATATTCATTTACAAACTCAAAACCAATGTTAGAGAGGTTGTAATTAAGTGATTGAGAAAAAGAGATTGCTTTGCATTTGTTGAGATTAATTTTAAAGCAGTTATATTCAAACCATTTACATAAAGCAGAGATATTATTACCTAAGTTAGGATCATCTAGAGAAACTAGTATGGAGATATCATCAGCATAAAGATACATGCTGGTAAACAAATTTATACGGAAGATATCATTAATATAAATTAAAAGAGAAGGGGACCCAAGATAGAGCCTTGTGGAACACCACACAGAATTTTTAGCAAGCCTGAATAAGCATCATTAATAAAGTACATTGAAATCTATTTGAAAAATAACTGGTAATTAGAGATATTGCAGTAGAAGAAAAGCCATATATTTTTAATTTTTCAGTGAGTATTGAATGCGATATTGAGTCAAAGGCTCTCGTTAAATCAATAAACAACGCAGCAACATTTGTACCATTATCGATACAACTATAAATATCATTGAGGAAAACTGAATGCAAAAGTTGGGTGGAATGACTATGTCGAAAACCAAATTGATTTGAATCTATAAGGTTATTAGAGAAAAAATAACTATATATCTGTTTATATAGAAGCTTTTCAAACACTTTGCCAATAGAAGGTATTAAAGATATTAGCCTATAGTTATTCACTAATAATCTATTACCTTTTTTAAAAATAGGTACAATTTTAGAAATTTTGAAGATATCAGGAAAAACGTTAAATTCCAGGCAGGCGTTAAAACCTATTAGAAGAACTCTGGAAATAAAAGGAAAGATAGATTTCAAAATATCGATTGAAATACCAAAAAAGTCCTTCGAATTATTACTTTTGAGTTCAAAAATAACATTAAAAATATCTTCAGCTGAAAATTTTGAAAAACTAAACGTACATTCAGTAGATCTTAAGTAAGTAAGAAAACTATTGGAAGAAACATCAGGTTCAGGAAGTGCAAAATGAGAATTAAAAGACTCAGCTATTAATTTATTGTTACTAACAATTTCATCACCAATTTTCAGAACAACAGAGTTGTTTATATTAGATTTAGAGAGCATGTTTAATTTACACCAAGTATCCTTCGTGGATTTACAATCAAAATAACTACGAAAATATTCACTTTTCTTAAACTTAATTAATAGTTTGATTTTATTTCTGTAATAGAGAAACTTGTTTCTAATAGATGAATTACTTTTATCTTTAAGATAAAAAATGTAAAGCTTATCCCTGCGTTTAATCAAATCAAGTATGTAAGAGGACATCCAAGGTTTAGATGGAGTATTATACTTGTCTTTACGAAAAACAACTTTAGTATTAATGGTAATCTCATATTGCAGAATATTTAATAATTCATAAAAAAGAAAATTAGGAGAGTCAAAATAGGGTTTCAACAAGTTAAAAAAGTCATAATTACTAATACTAGCCTTAAACGTCGAACGATCAAAACTTTTGAGAGGATGTTTTACGTAATCATATTCAAGGGGTAAAGATAAAAAAATAGGAAAGTGATCAGATAACGAGGAATCCAAGACATAAGAATAATAAGAAACATTACGACTAATTAAAAAATTATCAATGAGGGTATTGAACTGCAACCTAGTAGTAGAAGAGACAGTAAATTTCAGAGAAAAGGAAAAAATTAATTGAAGAAAATCGCTAACAACAGATGCGGTATTTAATTTAAAAAAATTAATATTAAAATCACCTGATAAAATGTGGACAAAGTTAGATTTAAGTTTGCTCAAATAAAGCTCAAAGTCAATCAAAAAACCAGATAGAGAAGTTTTACTATTATTAGGGGGTCTATAAATATTATGAATCATAATATTTTTATTATTTTTTACACAAATTACAATAGAAAAATGTTCAAAGTAAATGGATGAAAAGTTATCAGTAACAAATGAATACACTACAGAATTGTGTACATAAAAGGATAATCCGCTGTGTGTAGAAAGATAGCAAGGCTTAGCTATAGAACAATAACTACTTAAATTGAATGAACATGAATTAGGACACAACCAAGTTTCTTGTAGACACAACACAGAAAGTAGATGCTTATTATGATTATTTATATTAGAAACTAAAAAACATAGCTCATCAAATTTAGCATTCAGTGACTGACAGTTCAAACTAAGGATATTAAAATTGAAATGAAACTCAGGAAGATCACCAGAAAGAACAGCTATGGAAGATTTTAAGTCAGAATGTTCTGAAAATTCACCTAGAGAAAACATATCAAAAAAATCCTTCGTATTTGACACTTCTAAACAATCATTAGTAGATGAGAACAAAGTATTCATGAAGAACTATTAAGTAAATGCTTCAAGGCTAACTCATTATTGGCAGATCTTAGTGACTTTAAATTATTTAAACTAAGGCAATCTTTCGAATTGCAAATATGATTCGAATTTAAATTGTTAGACTCGCAATTGAAAATCTTATTAACGGTTAGTGTACCTCGTAAAAATTTTATGCTCGGTTACAACCATGGGTAATTTTTACCCATTTTTAAAATTTATTGTGTTTTTAAAGTGTTAATACTACATTTAAATATAACTTGAATATTGTAAGTTATTTAAGATTCAGTTAAAGTTTTTATTAATTTTTAATAATTTAGTTATTTTATATTTAAAAGACAATTTTATTAAATTAAATATCAATGCAACTTTCACACACTTTGAAAGAGTGCTCTGAACATATTACTTTTTTGCAAATTATACATGCTGAATGAGATTTTCTGTCATTCCTACAAACTTCGCATCTTTTAGCCTTAACCAACTTCACAGGGCCTTGATTTTCTTTTTTGCATGAATATCCACAAAGTTCTAAAGAAATAACAACGTCTTTTTGTAAACTTTTGGGATTCTTCATTCTTCTATTTATATGTTGATCGACAAGCTGGTAGCCCAAGTTTACCAAGAAGTCATAATGCGATAATTGAACTGAATTAATTTTGTTATAAACATAATTAGCATTTATGCAAGACAAATCTAGAAGGTTACACATGAAAGCAAATGGCCATCTTCTACACTTTCTTTTACAACTGAAAGCCCTTGCTTTTTTTATCAATTATATCAACGCCACTTTTTGTTTTTTTGTAAAATAAAACTTGACTTGATTTTTCACTATTATTATTTTGACAGCTTAAAGTATCAAAAGAGTCAATTAGCAAAGCAGGAAAAGACTTTTTGTCATAAAAACAACACAAAAATTTTTTATTATTGAAAAAAAATCGATTTCTCCTTTTTTAGCTTTGAGTTTAGCTATACTTTTTGAAGGAAGACATCTTTTATTTTTTTATTGTTCCCACATATGTTGTCTTTTGATTCAGAAGTTCATCAACAAGATTACAGGAAGAAGAAAAATTGTCACCAGTTAAATTTCTACCTGAATTCATAAAGGGCTTCATAAGATCAAAAACGATAGAATCAGTTTTACCCAAAGACGTTTGTGGAAGATTATCTTTATATGTTTTTGAACCGATATAAACTAGACCATTGAAAACATATTCCCCTCCACTACTTGCAATCAAAAACACTTTGATCCCAAACTTTTCCGGTTTAGAAGGAATGTACTGCTTGAAACTCACATTACCATGAAACTCGAATAATTGCTCATCAATAGTCAAGTAAGAGGCGCAACTACATATTCTTGAAAACTTTTTCACTTAGAAAGCTAAATGATCTTTGTCTCTTCTCAACTTATCGTCAAAATATAAAGAACTTTTTATTTCAAGAAATCTTTTTCGAGACATTGTAGCTCTAAATATAGGCTGTCCATGTTTATTAGACCAAAGATTCAAGGTAGACCTATATCCAGCATTATATGCTCCGCCAAGAATAAGCAAGTCAAAAAAAGCATTCATTTCTATTTCGTCAATGACATCCCTTTTCTTTTTTTACCTGATTCAAGATAATGCAAATTGATGGTTCTTGCATGCAAGTTTGTGTAAACAGTTGAATGCTCAATTATTTCATTGCAAAAAAGAAGAAATGCTTCAATTTCTTTCTTAGGATTTATTTTATGATTAATTCTGAATGGTTCATTTTTGAAAATATTTTCAGACCTTTGTCGACCAGAGTTAGAAGAACCATTATTGCTCCATTCTCTTCCATCAGGTGCAAAAAAAGTTATTTCTGAACTATCATAATTTCTTTTAGAAGAAGTTGTAGAAAGCTGATCACTATAAAAGTCACTTTCGCTCTCGGATGATGAAGAACTTCGTTCGTAAAAAGCTTCGCTTATTTTTGAAGAAACGAAATCATTCTCGTACGATTCAGCGTTACTTTGATATTCTTGTATGGAAGTTTCGCCTTCTGATTCACTAAGATTCTCAACAATTTGTTCTTCGTTATCACTATATGCGAACAAAGATTGATCAATTTTAGCCAATGCCTTATCTTTTGTTGATCTTTTTGAACGAAACATTTTAAGATAAAAATAAAACAGCTAAAGAAAAAAATGAAGAGAGAGCTACGCGCTTGGTGCAATAACAGCTATAAATCAAACAGTAAAATCTGTGAAAAAGCTTTACTCTTTTACGTAATATTGTGCAATGCAAACAGCCTATAATATAAACTGCATATCATAATAATAAATCAAAGAGTAATATTTGTTCAATTGATGCTTTGCTTAATATTGAGCAATGCAAAAAGACTACAATTGCCTACAAAAATACGGGTAAAAATTACCCAAGGTTGTACTTTAATACAAACAAGGCATTATTTTTCCCAGTTATTCAAAAATCATGAAACTCAACATGGATATTAAGAAAACTAAAACATTAAATGTCATTAAATTTTAAACTATTTTAAATTAAATTATGAGCAGAATGTAACTCTAAAAGTGCTGTTGGGTAAAATTTACGCATGGTTGTAAACTAACCGTTAAGAACAATACAAGAAAGACACTAAACTACAAATACATGGATAATTTAAATAAATTATGTTGAAGAAAATAGATCAAACATTTTGCCTAAGCCGAAATGTCTAAAATTCGATCTAAAATTGACTTTCACAAACGACCTTGAAATATGGTACATGTCATCACGCTTCTTGTAGATTTATAATATTTGAAACAGAAAAGTTGATGCATAATTATAAATTTTTAAAGTCAAAGTCGCAAAATTTTTTATAGGTCCATTATACATAAATGGAGTTGCAGTCTCAAAAATTACAAAGAGGTGGGGTCTGAGTCGAAAAATTATAAATAAGTTGAGTAAGAGTCCGAGTCGCAAATATTTTTCTGCCTCTACAACCCTGCCGATAGCTGATCGAATTAGACTAAAAACAATCCGGACAAAGATGAAGATATGTTTGCCTGTAAAATATTTGATATAGTATATATTTTCCTTCAGTTCGTTACTAATTATTCTGTTGAATAAATGACTATCAGGCAGTTAGTTATTCAAAAATTAAAAATCGTTGAATCTCTACATTTTCAAAGGCAAATGTGAATTTTTTTTATTTTAACCGATTTTATCATCCCAACCGATAAACAAGTTAAAGTTTATAATACTGGAGCTAGTTTAATGGAAGCTTCCTTTTTGCTTGCAATTTGATGTAAATTAATAAATTTAGAACGTCAAGCAATTTTCCTTCATTTTTAAAAAAATCTATATTCCCACCTTATGACGTAGGAGGTGAAGTTTGGTTCGCCTTCCTTCCGTTTAGATGGCGTTTAGTAGTACTACATTTCTTCACGTTCTTGTAAAACAAAGAGTGTAATTTCATTGACGACTAGTTAATTAAAAAAGCAAAAAAATCAATTCTGTTTATCCGAATGGCTGCTTTCTTGATGAATAATATGAATGCCGCTAATCGTTTATACTTTACCCTTTAACCTAATATCGCTACTCAAGTTTTCAGTGTGTTTCGATTTTCGAATGACATGCAGTTTGAAGAAATATTCATTCCTTATAAATATTTTATGAAGGTCGTCTTTACTTCTTCATTTATCAATCGAATGATTTTTCTTTGACATGTTTTTGAAATATTTAAAAAGGGTGTGTTTGCGTGAGTGAGATTGACACTTACAAGAATATATATGCGTGTATATTCGAAAAATATTTGATATATATTTTCCTTCAATTCGTTACTAATTATTCTGTCTGTTAAATAAATGACTATCAGGCAGTTAATTAAATCATCGAATAAAATGGTCTTGTGTTTGAAAGCTTCGTCTACACATCATCTTTTCTTTCCTCACTCAAGGTCAAGTAGTTTGAGTGATTTGATAGTTGAGTACAAGCAGCGATTGATATTTTTCTGGATTCAGAGGTTGTCTGCTTGCTAAAAACAGAAATAACTACATCCTCATCGTCCTCGTTATTGTAACTTCGTTGCGACATCTATTTTCTATTGGCTCGCCATTTCCCTCTACATCTCTTCTCTTCCTTCCTTCCTCCCTCTTGTTTGTACAGTTGTATAATTTGCCGTGCTCAAATTTTGGAGTTTATATTCATTCAAGGTACCACTTTTATTTTCATGCTAATTATTTCATATGCTTTGCGTTATGCAGTCAACATAACGCCCGTTTTGCCATGGCGATAGTTTATCGATATAATTTGCCAAGATTTGGAAGGACAGATAGTGAGACCGCGTTCTTCAAATGTACATAAATTTATAAATACTAAACTAGCTTTACTCGTCTCCTATATATTGAATATAATATGCCAGTTTTAGTTCTATCAACCATATTGCCTTTTTCTCAAGGTTTGATCGAAAAATTCCTCTGAATCAAAATCTGCTTTGAGCTGTCAATCAAAAATGTCTCAAAATTCAAAAAAATATATAAGTAAATTGCTCAAGGATAATTTGTTTGAAATAAAAAGAATTAAACAAAAAAAGTACAGTTTTAAACAAATTTATTTTTAAGTAAACGAATTCCTACTCCACGAGTCTTTATCAAGTTAATTATATAGTTAAGATTCAACTTCTACTACATTAAGTATTTTAACCTGATAAAGTCTCGTGGAATCGAAAATTCGTTTTACTTAAAAATAAATTTTGTCTCAATTTTTAATTGCTTCGTTGTGTATAACTTTTTAAATAGATTAAGTAATACAAGGCAAAGAAAATATTTTATTACAACTTTTTTTACCCAGAAAAAACTGAAACATTTTTGCTTTAAACTTTTGTAGGGTTTTTCAAACTCTTGGCACTTTATTTATAAAAACTCTCTTCATGATAAACGACATATCTGTACAACTGTTACAAAATTCTTCTCAAACAGGAATTTAAATAATAATTTTAAAAATCTGTATTTTTACATTTAAAGTAAGCTAATTTTTGAATTTTTAGGCTTTAAAGGTTTGACAATTTCAACCTAAGTAACGAAAATGTTGCATTTTTAAATCTACCTATGATCATGTGCATTGGATCTAATTATATACAAACTCTTTAATCCAAAAATGCTCAAAAGCGAAATCATTCCTATTATCGAGGCCTGGCTGTGTTTTAATGAATAACTAAAATTAACTAAACATGCTTTGTTAATTAATATAAAATTAATTCATCATTCCATTTTCCACACGGAAGCTATTTTCTTCTAAAGGGCAAAACTATGCCCTCGAGCGGCATTTTTCGAATGCTCCTGAATAGAACAACACTTTTGGAATGGATTAAATTTGTGTCACTTCTTCCTTCACCTATAAAATCTCGCATAAGAACATAGCATTTGTTAGTTCTTGTGTTTGGTTAAATATTTTGGTTATTAAGTTCGTAATCTCTACTTATTATATGTTGGAAAATTTCGCTCTAAATTTTCTCATTTCCACAAATGAAGCTTTTTTATAAAAACATTTCCCTTGAAAAAGAAAGAATGTATTCTTCAGGTTTGAAATAGTTTAGTGCCTAGGATCACATCGTGTAGGATCTAGAACTTTATAACCTTAGACTAGGTTTCTCGATTTCACATCATATGTGTATCTCTATATTGTGGTACTAACCGTTTCATTGCTTTTTGCCACTTTCATCATGCTTTTTCGTGTATTTATTTGTAGAGTTTCTTAAAATCAATTTATTCATTATCAATCAAAAATTATTTTTGCACTTCAAAAAGTCTTATGCGTGATTAGAATTGTTTTTTTAATTTCTCCATGCCTTTAAAAACCTATCATTATTATGCTTGCACAACATAGCTTTTTTATTTAATAAAATAAGAATATGGCAAAACTTTGCTATTAATTTGTTCACAATTTTTAGCTATTTTTTCTAATTAGTATTCATTGTATGAAGTGGCAAAAATGAAATGCTTAGAGTGATCATTAGCCAATTGTATTTATCAATGACCTTTTTTTAATTTTGTCAACAAAAACAGCGAATAAAATCTCTTGTGGAAAACTTTGTTGTAGCCTCGTTGCGCTTTGTGGTCGCGAGCCATAGACCTCTACTGCGTCTACACGCAATTTTGATTGTATTATACACAACTAAATCGATTTGTTGCAAACTAATAAAGAGACAAATACAGGCAAACCTGCCTTAGCGACCCATTGTCAATAGCGACCATAGTTTTTTCCTCCCGACGAAAATTGAACTGTTTTCACCCTGTATTTAGCGACACACTGTCTAACGCGACTTTCGACCATGTTTTGCTCTAAAATTTACTTTAAAAAACCTGCATTAAACGACTATTTTGCAGACAGTTACATTTTAAACACACTTGAAAAAATAGTGCAATTGTTGCAGAGTAAGACTAGTGAAACTGAATTTCTTTTGTGACACATCATATGTCATACAGCAATACTTTCACAATCAATATTACATGGATGAAATCAGCCTTATGATGAATAAAAGCTACAAGTTTTTCCGTGTTGATTTCTCATTATCAGCCATTTTTCATATCTTTTGTTCCTTTTGTTTTTCACGTAAGTTTATTGGTTACAAATTTCAATAAAATTTTGTTAGATCCTGTTTACATAGTAGGTAACATGTCGAAAAAAAGAACATCACTTGCTCTTCAACAAAAGTACGATGTAATTAAACTTCTTATTTTATTAGTGGCAGAGCAGCTTATAAAATAGCTACTGACATGGGTGTAGGTAAAACTCATATCCAAACATTAGGAAAAAGGAAAGCACAAGTGTTAGAAGATTATTCTAAATCTTGTGTGACGCTTTGGCTAGAGGCCTTCCAGTCAGTGGACCAATTCTCAAAACCAAAGCTTTGAGCTTTGCTGAAGAACTTGGAAAATCGAATTTTAAAGCTTCAAATGGTTGGCTGGGGGCTTTATTCGTAGAAACAAGATTGTTTTTGGCAACATGACAGGCGAAAGAGCAGATATTTGCCAATCAACCGTTGAAGAATGGAAATTGAAACTTGAGAAACTTTGTGAATGCTATAAGGAGAAATACATTTTTAATTTAGACAAAACTGGGCTTTTTTTCAAAGACAACAAAAAAACTTTTTATTTGAAAGCTAAAAAAAGTTTCGAATCGTTAAATTTGTATAATTTTTGATAGTTTTTATGTGAAGGATGTCCAGGTGGAAAACGATCAAAGGGAAGAATAACAATAGCACTTTGTGCCAGTATAACTGGAGAAAAAATAAAACCTTTAGTGATTGCAAAAATCAAAGTTTCCTTGATATTTTTCAAAAGTGAAGTTGAGCTCTTTACCACTAGAGTACTAGTTTAATAGAAAAGCTTGGATGACTAGTGAGATTTTTGAAGAATCGCTACAAAATTTTTATAGGAAAATGAAAGTTGAAAAAAGGAACGTCCTTGTATTCATTGATAATGCCCCTTGTCATCCCAATCTTAAGCTCAGTAACGTTAAAATTCAAGGGATAATTGAAGCAGTGAAGTTGAAGTTTAGAAAACAACGAGTAAATGTTTTTTTAATCTACTGAACAATCGCTAATTTTTCTATAGCTTTTCCATATAGTCAGACAAATGGACAGAGATGAATCAAAATGTATTAATGCAAGTCAGTCCTTAAAATCAACACAAATATTGGATGTAATTTTATGGTGTAGTGCAGCAGCATGGGAAGAAGTTGAAGAAAGCACAGTCAAGAAATGTTTCATAAAGGCCGGATTTCGCAAAGAAAACATTTCTGTGTGGAATCCTGAGATTGAAGAAGCGATGTTTTCGGGGCTGAGTATGAAGCTGTTGCCAATATTGATAAAGACTTGTACACATGCGATGTTAAGAATAGCGTCTTTGACTTACCCGTAAAAGAAGCATTGGAAGATCGAAAGAGAAGAGAGTTCTTTGGAGAGTGATGAAGAAGCAGAAGAAAGTGACACATACTCTTTAAAAGAAGCAATAAAAATTGCGGATAAACTAAAAAAGTTTCTTCTTCATCATGGCTTAGGAAAAGCCATGTTACATTGTTACATGGTGAAAACAAGTTTGAGCTTGACAAAATGTCAGCAAAATTCTTACAACAAAAAAGGATAACTGATTATTTTAAAGTTTAAATGAATTAATTTTAACTTTTATAATTGCGATTCAATCTTCTACGACATTTTGGTTTACAATTTATTGAAGTCAATATTTTGAAATATTTTCACCCTCTTTTTAACGACCACTTGTCTAATGCGACCAAAATTAGGTCTTTATGTTGAAATCTTTATTTTATTATTACTATAAATGAGTACCTTTTCCGTTCTTCTTTAGGTTCGGGAAAAATAAAAATCGGTTCCGTGTTTTCTAGATTCAAATTTTACAAGTAGGTCAGATTACAAAATTCATGAAGAAGAGCGTTTCTATGGAATTGGGTTTAAAATATGTGTAAGTTTTGTCTAAAGTTGCTGCAATGCAGGTTGGCTACTTTCTTCATAAAGCATAAGTTGACATCAGCAGATGCTTGTCGAATGGAAAGAAGAATGGGCGTTTCTGTCTGCAATTCTGATAACATAACTTATTAAACTATACAAAAGTACAAACATCTTTGGAAGCGGCTAATTACCGTGAGGAAAGATTGATAAGTCCCATCCTTTGACTATCTTTAGTAACCAAAAGATCTAACTCGCCAATAAACATCCAAGTTCCTTTTTAAAGATGTGCTCGCTTGGGAAATATCACCCATCATCCAACACAGCATTTGTAGATATAATAGAACTTACTCACCTCCTTGTATAGATACAGTTCACCGATAAACTTTGCATTAGTCAGTCATTCGTGAAAAAATAAGCGAAAATGTATCTTAAATTTACATGTGAGATGAATGACACCTCAATGAAATGATGTAATGTCTTCCTGAAATTGATTTGTATTTTTTATTCCATTTTTTCGCTAATTTATAGTGTCTGGTTTGGTTTGAAACATGCCCGTCTGTGCTTATGTTTGCTCTACCTGTGAAAAGATATTTTAGCAGTTCTTCCAAAGAAGCTTTTTACAATGATACTTCAGTGACTTCTTCATCCTTTACTAGTGAATAATATGATTTGTTTGATCGAATTTTGATATCTCTTGACTTGACGCCGAACTTTTGGTAAGCAAAGAGTAGGGGAACAGAGAGAATAGAAAGTTTGAATATGAAAGATATCTTTTCAAAATCTCCTGCTCCTAATGTAGCCTCGAAAAATTTGAAATATTTTATCAAACTTCAAGTTGTCATTATAATTTCCTAATTTTTTTGAAATGCAAATGTTAAAACCGATTATAATTTAAATAAGTTAATATTCTTATTATATTTTAACTAATTTTTTAAGATCTAAAAATTATTAATATTTAAACATTTTGTATTGCTATGTAAATTTAAGGTGGGGCAGCTTTTAGCCTTTCTACTTTGGTGCGTTTTTTTATGTAGGTCAAAATGATGATCAAAGCGGATTTATTTTGAAAATCTGGAAGTCCTTTTAGCGAGCATGCTTGGAAAAGGACATCTATCTTAGTTCGTATTTTACGTTTTGATAAAAAAAAAAAGAAGAAGAAATCCCTCTGATAAAATTGACCCCTAAGAATATTATGCGGTGCCTTTCTTTAAATATTTTTAGCTATTGGTCACCAAACTCAAGAGTAACAAAAGATGAACAGTTAAACTACTTTCAGGGGTAAATCTTCAATCAGAACACATGTTCTTAAAAAGCCAGCGCATTCAGGATCAAGTTCCATAAATTGAAGGATGGAAAGTTTTTGCTTCGCCTGAAACCTGTTATTTGTGTTAGTGGGCTTTCGTTTTTTAGGGCTGACTAGGGATACAGGAATTGTTTGCAAAAGCGCCTTGGGCCAAATCATTTGCACATATCCCAACAACGAGACTTTAAAATCCAAACATAATGTATCAGAACCCTTTTTCATTGAAACACGCTGGGCATCGTCCTTGGAGATGGTAGTCAAAGATGCTGAGATTTTCTGTCGACCAAAAACTGGTTGACGGCAATTGTGAACGACGCCTTATTATTTATATATACATGAAATATTTAAAACGCGTTTAATTTAAAACTTCTACGTGGTCTTAACAAAATTGTTAAGATTTTTGGAATCAGCAGGTTAAAATAAAAATTGAAAAGTTTAAAATGCAAATGTTTCATTCTGCTTATATTTCAAAAAAATCTGCAAGCCAAAATTTAAAAGTTATTTATATTCTATCCTCTCAAAATAAGAACGTGAAACTCAGCATTGTCACTTCAATACGGCTAAGTTTGCTATCTCACAATGAATTGAAAGGTAAAGCAGACTTATCCGACAAAATGATACAAAGTTATAGATATTATAAGACTCAAAAAAAGGAGATGCTGTTTTTAACTTCTTAAATAGCAGGGTTTGAACACTTGATTTATTGTAAAATCTAGCCCTTCTGAAAACTTTCCACACTGAAATCAAAATCGAAGAAAGAACTTCTGAATTACTTAAGAACTCGAGAAAGAAGAAAGACTGTCTGAATTACTCTTAGAAAAGGAGTACTCTTCTTTTCTTATTACGGCAATGAAAATTGCAATGAATCTGAACCAACAACTTCTGATAGAGATTTATGTTCACTGTGGTAAAACTCATTTAAATATTTTGTGTTTAATTTTTTTTAAGGAATCTTATTTGTTATTCAATAAACGCCATCTAAATGTGTATTTTTTAAAAGTTGTTTTTATGATTAGAGATCTATTTGCGGAGATATTGTGTATTTTTTTATAGAAAAATAGCTCAATATTGAACGTTTACATGGACGTAGGTCATCATGCTGCGTTTTATAATAAAATTTTACGCTTCTCGTTTTTAAAGTTATTTGCATCAAAAAGCATGCTGTCCATGGAGTTAAGGTTACTAGTCGAAACTTGTTATGAATTAGCTGGCTTTACAGTATAACTTCGCATTTTAAGACTAAACTAAAGAGGTTTAGCTGAATTCGGTCAAAAGAATCAAAAGCTTCGGTTAACCGGCCCTATCTGGGTGTTTAACTTTGCCATGCATTCTAAATTTTTCGGGTTCGTGTATAAAACAGGCAACAAAGTATTTTCTAATTTTTTTAACATTTGCAATGAAATGTTTTTTCATATATTCATTTAATACATCGCTTGCTTTTACTTAGTATACATAAGACTTTTTGTATTGGCATTGTCCGAAAATAATGATAGAAATGTGGCTGTATTCCTCATCTACTGTGGCCAATTCCACCTATTTTTATCTCTTTCTTGTTTCCTAAGTTATGTTTTATATATTTCTAGATAGGTAGTGTTAATTAAAGATGTCACTTACACAGATTAAAAAGTCTATGAATAAAGCTGACCAATTTTTGCGGGAAAAAGTTGGTGGAGCTTGGCAAACACAACTAGGTGAAGAGTTTGAGGAAATGAATAAGAAGTGTTCTATTATGGGAGAATTACTTGAAGACATTCCCACCAAGACAAAGGAATACCTGCAACCAAATCCTGCTGCCAGAGCAAAAATAAATGCTCTTTCCACGTATCAAAAGATCAAGGGCCAGGAGTCAAGTGCTTTGTATCCACAAGCGGAAGAAATCCTTGGTTCTGCAATGGTGAAATATGGAGAGTCCATGGGCAGTTCTTTTTCTCTGGGTTCTGTCCTAACGGAGTTTGGAGATGCAATGAAGCATATGTCTGAATTGAAGTTTGCTCTAGAAAATAGCGCTAAACAAAATTTCCTTGATCCCTTCAAGACGATACACGAGAAAGAATTTAAAGAGTTTTTGAACGCATTGAAGAAGATGCACGGGCGTCGCCTCGACTACGACGGGAAAAAGCGAAAGAAGACGTCGGATGCGGAGTTGCATGAAGCAGAAGCAAAGTTCATAGAGTCGAAGAGTCTGGTGGTGAATTCAATGCAAGCACTTCTGGGGAATGAAGTTGAGATTATTTCTGAACTGTCTTCCTTCGCAGAATGCTTACAAGAATATCACAACAACTGCGCAGAAGTCCTCAAAGGCATGCTTAATCTCTTGCAGGATAAAAAGGAGGAGTCGGTGGTGAATCGGGACAAGCGCAAAGAAATGATGAGTGCCATTCTTGGCCCAAATCTCATCCCTTCTTCGCCCCCTAGCAACGATCACAACAACAACGCTTCAAAACAGGGCTCTCGTAGTGAGGACGCCAAAGTGGTTGATGCGAACAGCGTCTTCTTTGACGCAATTTCCTTAACATCCTCTTCTACAGAAAAGTCTTCAGCTTGCGCTAAAGCCTTGTATGACTTCGAAGCAATCAATCCCGGAGAAGTAGAGTTCAAGGAAAATGAAATCATCACGCTCACCAGGGAAATCGACGAGCACTGGTACGAAGGCTTCATCAAAAGCGAGGAAAGAAAGGGCATCTTTCCCAAAAATTACGTCGAAGTCATTGTGCCTCTCGATTGACACGGCGCATTCTTTTCTCTCTGAAGTATGATCGAAGACGTTTCCTCTCTCCGCTTATAACAAATTTCTAATTTGCTAATGTAGTAATGGACACAATTACTTTCTCCTAATTTGTTACCGCGCACACCTGCACACATATATATTATAGTATTTGCACACAATACCCTGTACATTCGGTTTAATCTACCCATATCAAGCAATCATTTTTACGACTTTGTGTTTGTGTTTTGTCATGTGATATTTACAATATTATTAAATTTATTTACACGGACTCTTTTCTCGTGCATAGATGATTTTTAATTGAAAAAGGTTAGTACTGTTAAAAAATGAAAACAAATCCAAGATGGCGCAAACCAAGAGTCTACGTTTCAATTGGAAGAAGAGCAGCAACACAAAGGAATTAATGAAATGGCAAAGCAACAAAATGAATGGCATTTGAAAACGGGAAGTGAGAATCGGCATCAAATGCTTCAAGATTGATTATTATTATTATAAGCCCCAGTTGCATTTTTTCAAGGACATCCTATCGGTCATTTCCCCGACTTCGTATCATAAAATTAACCTTCGCACATTTCGACCAAGCAGCATGAAAGGGCGTAAGGAATTGCTACGACCCTATTTAGTCGAAAGCTTAACTAAATGCACGAAAGAACGAGATTCATGTCTCTCTTATGTACAAATTGGAATGAGAAAAAGGTACTTAATTAATCAATAAAGCCTAAAAAACCTTATTCAAATTGAGCAAACCAATTTTAAATTAACAAGAAATCACAAAATTTTAAGTTTGCAAATTCTAATTGAATGAAGATTTTGTTGTTCTCTATTAATAATAATTTGAAGTTACTACTATGACAAAATTCTAACGCACATTCAAAGTAAATCTCTTGAAGAATTTGGCAAAATATGTTAGAAAAAGTTTTTATAAAGAACACCTGATCTTTATTAAAAGAAAGTTATTCTTTTTGTACTAAACATTATTTGTGCAAATTACAAAGAGGATTTAGATGCAACGTTTCCAACCGAAGACTACAATCATACTTATTTTAATTTTTAAATGTTTTGAGTTCATTAATTTTATATTTTTAGGTCAAGTAATAATACAAGTCTTTTGATCATAAAGTCAATTGTTAAATAATGCAGAGTGAGTAAGTAAGCTAGAAAAAATATAAATCTATCTTCACCCCACCCCACCCATTCCTCCATTTTCAAAGCAAACAAGGCCCTTCTTGATTCGAATAGATATTGTTTTTACTGCCTGTCCTACAATTGCATACTCACCAATAAAAAACCATTTAAAATCTTGATAAATAAAAACCCTTGATCAATGAAAAAACGCTCTAGGATGTATCTTCAAATTAAAACATTTAGGAAAAGCTTCATACGGACGAAGAAAATTATAAAATATAACTAAAAGTAGTAAGAAACCTATAATAAAGTTTTTTGTTGGAAATTGTTAAAATGTCACGTTATCACAATAAGTTTTTTTTAAATATCGTCTGATTTCTATGGTGCTCCCTCGCAAGACGGACCATTTTAGACCACCTCGGAAGACGGATCTATGCCGTAAAACTCCCAAAAAAATTTAAGTAAAAGCTTCAAATTTTAACGTTATTGTCAATATCTTTTTTTGATATTTTCAAAGATATAATTTTTACCGTCTTATTTCTTGTTATAGAAATTTTCACCAAAATAGTTAACGCCATCTATATTTTTTTATCTGAAAAATGCCACTAGACTTTTTTAATCTGTTTTTCATTATGTTAAATAATTATTAGCAAAAAAATAATTTTTTTGTGCATATTTTTTCATTACACTTAGTTCATGTATTTTTTGTAAAAAAATTTAACGCTATCTATTCAAAAAGAAGAAGAATATTCCTTAATTTTTAAGTATCATTTGAACGTCTGGAATTTACTGGAAGTTTAACACTTTTCATAAGTAAAATCCAATAATTCACATAAATCTTTTGTGAAATCTATTTGTAAACACATTTTTTGTTGATGAGAAAACGCATGAAGCTAACTAGCAGAGAAAAGATTCGTAATAAAACATACAAGCTGTTGATTTATAATATAACAACATTACATACTATAAATTGCATACATTAGGAATCATATAAAATTGAAGTTTGGTTATGTATGTGCAATATTTATATCGATACTTTACCATATCGAATATGTTGAAATGTAAACATTTTATCAATAAAGCCACGTTTTTTTATGCGCCGCAGTTTCATGCTGACTGTTTTATATGTGATGGCACATGTGCTAACTAAAGAATTTGTATTGATGCTAGCAGATTATCATCGTTGCGTTGAAGTGAGTGAAATTTTTATCTGTATAATCTTGCAAATCCTTGATTGAAAATTGGTTTCTTATACGTTATTTTGCTAATCTCGCGACGTATTTTATACTCATATGTCTTCAAATAGCTCCTCTTCGAACACGGTATCCAGTAGTGATTACTGTAACAAGGAAGACTACTCAAATAGCCGTTCAAGTTCTTTCGAAGACATTGATCTTCGGTCTTATGATAGTCTTTCTGCTCCAAATGGTACTATTTACCGATGGAATCCTTTTTCTAGCGTTGGAAGACCTATTTCGCAAAATATAAGAAATGTATATTCTGATCCTGCTGGTCCAAAAGGAGAGGCCAAAAATCTAACTGACTCTCTCAAAATATTTAATCTATTTTTCACTCAAGAGTTATTACTGCATATTTTTTCCTGCACAAAACTAAAAATGGATCACTTTTATCGGTAAGTTTTTTATTATTTTCAACAGATTTATACTTATTTGACAAACATTATAGTTTAGTAGTTTTTGTATTTTATATAAAAGTCAAAAAAATTGAATGTCCAATTGCAAATTTTTTACTACATTTTGTCCTTTATAGTAGTTTTTTTTATAGCAATTTTTACTAAAGATCTATTTTTGTAGAGATAAAATACTAGCCTTCCCCTTAAAATTTTGTATTATTTTGAACAAATACTCTCAAATTAAAAAATAACTATTTTTAATTTTGGTTTCCTTCAATATCCGCAAACATAAGTTCGAAATAAGCATAAATTTGTTGAAGTTTTTGATTAAATATTTTTAGAAATAAAAGTAGTTCGTCAGAAACCTTGTACTACTGCTATCAAAAATTTTCAATGAGTGACTTTCTCGCATACATCGCATCTTTGTTTCATATTGGTCAGGCTAGAAATCAACATTTAGATATAAAATACCTATTCTCCCATGAGAATGGAGAGCCTTTTCTCAAAGCAGCTTTGAATAGAGATATGTTTTTATTAATTCATAAATTCATTTGCTTTGACAACAAAACCCAAAGAAATTCATCAGATAAACTTTCTGCAATTCGATGTTTACATGATCACTTTTCTCACATTTTTAGTAAGTATTATACTCCTCAAGATTACGTAATCATTGACGAGCAACTTGTAAATTTCAGAGGAAGAACTTCTTTGAAAATATATGATCAATCTAAGCCTGGCCGCTATGGTATAAAATGTTACCACTGTAACGATGCTCGAAGCTATTATGTTTTTAAACCTGAAATCTATATACCTGGTTTACCTGACAAAAACTACTTTTCTTCTGAAGAAATAGTTAAACGACTAGTTTTGGGATCTAATATACCAAAAGGATGTGGTATTTACATGGATCGTTTTTTTACATCCCGTAATTTATGTAAATGGCCAAATAATAATGGTTATACTCTTTGTGGAACTATCAGAGCTACACGAAGATTTATGCCCCACATAATCAGACCTAGTTATTTGAAAGACTTGAAACTTGCTGAGTATGAAAGTAAATTTTTATACAGCGAACATGCATCGCTTACTGCATATATACCTCACAAACACGCAAGAAAAAACTTCAAAGTAGTGTATATCCTTTCATCACAGCACCTTGCTAAAATAGAGGTGGTAGGAGAACGAAGTAAGCCAGAAACTATTTTAGGATACAATAAGTTTAAATCTGGAGTTGACATTGTAAACAAGATGCTTAGAGAGTTTACATGTTACAAGCCTTCAAGAAAATGGCCGTTTTTACTTTTTTGCAACTATCTATACATTTTAGCTCACAATAGTTGGATAATTTTACGGCATAATTCTCCTCAACAATTTCCATCAACTCGTAAAAGTGGGAGAAAGTATTTTTTGCGAGATCTATCTTTGAAGCTTAGCGAACTTTCCATGAAAGTGAGGCAAAACGATTCTTTTACGCATAGTGTGGCAAGAGATTTGATTAGATTTTTCGGCATTGAAGAAGATTTTGTTGTCCCCACAACATCCACTCGCGGTTATTGTTATGTTTCCTCATGCAAGCCGAAAAAAAAAAAAGGAATTAGAAAATGTTATAGATGTAAAAAGCCCATATGTAAAATTCATACAAATTTTTTCTTTCATAATTGCTCATAGTTTAGAATTTTTGAAATTGTATATGCTTTAATTTTTATTCTTACTTTAGAAAATAAAGTATTGCTTTATAATTTTTTTTTAAATAATCATTTTTTTCAAAAGTTTTTTTTTAATTGGGCTTTTTTATTTAGTGAAAAAATAACATAAACAAGAATACATGAAAACTATGAAAAAATCAATCTAAAATAAGGAAAGATAAACTATCATTGTTCAAACAAAATTGTCTTTATCCAAAAATCGAATATTTGTCATATCTAGATATTTGAAACATTTTTCCCTGTATAAAATCTTTTTTATTCTAAATGTTAACAACCAGATCATAATTTATAATGTTTTAACTACTTCAAAAAAATATGAGAATCATAGTTTTTCAATTTTTTAAACATTTTCTGGTGGCGTTAATTTTTTTATTTTTTCCATGTATGGGCTAATTTGTTTTTTCAGTAAATAAAAAACAGCAAAATTTGTTATTTCACATTATTTTAATAATTTACATGTTAATTTTATAATTTTTGCACTGCTATAAGTTTTCATATTTTTTTCAAATTGAATAAATTGCATATACATATATATTTGTATATACATGTGTGACTAAATGATTTTATAAATGTTTATTTAAAGTTTATATTTGAATTTTTTAGAAAAATACAAAAAAAAATCAAAATCGTGTATTAGTTCGTCTCTTTCGCTTGTTTTCATCTGAACTTTGCCGAGTTAAATTCCAAACGTAATCTCCCATCATACTTGCATCCCATCTCCCTTGATACCGCTTTTTCATCTCTTTAATATCTTGGTGAAACCGCTCTCCGTGCTCTTCCGATACATCTCCAAGATTTTGCTTGAAAAAATCCAAATGAGAATGCATTTTAATTGACATTCTACAATTCAAATCTTTGTAACTTTTAATCAGTTCCGAAATCAATTCCTTGAAGTTTTCAGCCTTATTTTTCCCTAAGAACCCCTCAAGAACATTCCTGAATGCCTTCCATGTTTTTTTCTCATTTTTCATCTGACTTTCAAAAAATTTCGAATTGACCATTTTTTTAATTTGAGGACCATTAAATATACCGGCGTTTAACTTTGCTTCAGAAACTTTTGGAAACATTCGTCTCAACTTATATATCACCTGACTGTCAGAAGACAAAGCCGTGATGAATTGTTTAGCCAGGCCAAGTTTGATATGGAGTGGTGGTAAAAGGACTTTTTCTTTCTGTACCAGTGGAGTAAACTTGACGTTATGACACCCAATTTTGAAAAATGTTCTTTTTGGCCAGACATTTTCTGTGTAATGTTTTTCTTTGTCCCTACTGTTCCATAAACAAAGGAAGCAAGGGTACTTTGTATATCCACCCTGCATTCCCAAAAGCAAACCAATTATTTTGAAATCTCCGCAAATATCCCAATTATACTTTTCATATTTTATCAATTTAAGTAAAATTTTCACATTTTCATAACTTTCTTTAAGTTGTGAGGAAGACCGATAGGTATTGAGGCTATTTGTTACCGTTATGAAGCAAAACTGCTTTCAAACTTTTTAAGGACGAATCAATAAATAAACGCCATTGGTTGGAAAGATGAGATACCTCAATTTCTTCAAACAAACCTGAAATATTTGAACAAAAACACAGAATATTAGACAGAATAAAAACGTGAAAAGTCTTTGTGTCTATGCCTATACTTTGAAATTTTCACTCCGGGAGATAACAAGTTCCATTCCTTCAGTCGGGAAGCTAAAAGCTCTGAAGATGATTTAGTCAAATTCAAATCCTTCACTAAGTCATCGAGTTCATCCTTGTTAGGAAAGTGATGTTGACTTTCAATGAATTTTATATGTTGGTATCCAATGCTCTTTACTATTGACATCATCATCATCCTCTTCATCAGTTACAGAAGGGAGAAAATATTTCTCTGGTTTTAGGAATGAACTGCTTCAAGAAAATTCATTACGAAGTTATTGAAGATTTTATTGATTCGCAATAGTAAAAATATTATAAAATTTATTCAGAACTTCTTTGAAAAACTTAAGCGAGATATCACAATAAAAAGTGATCCAAAGATGCTTTTATTAGACAATAAGAAGATACATAAAAGTAAAGAAAAGAAATTTTTCAAGAAAGTGAAAAGTATCAGTTGAAGTATATTCCTACATGCTGAACCCTTGTGAACAAGTTTTTCCAGAATAAGGGGCAAGGTGAGAAGTTTGTTAAGTCACAAAGAACATCTTTTTCTTCAATATTACAGAAGGTGTGGATTCAATTTCTGCTTTTGACTGCACAAATTATTATAGACATATGATCAACAATACAGTGGCGGATCCAGAAATTATATGAAGGGGGGCCAAACTTTTCTTTGAAATTTTTTTGAAGTTAAAAAGTATGTCAACTGTAGTATATCACAATAATTATTAGGATTTCCATCAAAACTCTATTATGGAAAAACAGCTATGCTCTATATTGTAATTATATTTTGAGTTATGAAACTTTATACGCGTGAATATAAAAACTAATATAATGTTCAACAAACTGATGTGAGCTTTAGTTTTTTATTAAAGTACTCAAAAAACTTTATAGAGAATTAAATTACATTACATGAAAAATAAAATTTTTGAAAGATGGTTAAAAAAAAGTGAGTTTTCCAACAAATTACTTATAATATAAAAAAAAATAAAAAATTAAATTTTCATTTGCATTCACAAATTTCTAGAGCGGTAATTGGATCGCGCGGAGCATCTGAAACTGTTTTGGAGAAAAGCTTCCATGTTTGAAACTCCAGTTCTAACTCCTTCAAACTACATTTTATTATTCCAAAATAAATATCAAATCCACTTTTAACTTCATCAAATTTAACGTTTTTAGCGAATTCTGGTAATAAACTACAGAGAAGACTAACAGTACTAATGTGCTTTTCAAATCGATCACTGATTTGTGAAATAATAGTATCCAAAAAAGGTAAGAAAATCGAACGTCGATAAAATTCTAATGGAGAGGAAGCTGGAATATTACTTCTTTTAGTAACAAAATATAATTTTTCAATTGTTCCTCTCCATATAAATTTGCAAATTACTTTTGCAATGCATGATATAATTTCATTTTGTATACTTTTAGAAATGTAAGAAGCATTCAAAGCTGATTTTGAAAGATGATTAAATAAACTTGAGTTAGATAAAGAATACAACTGTATCATAGAGCGAAAACAGCCTTCTTCTACGGTTATTTCGTTGATTGTAGTTGGAGCATCTAATTGACCATCATCTTTATGTCCTCTGAATGGTAGACCCATTCTACAACATAAAAGAACAATTTCAATTATGCTCTTCATAATCTATCGATTTTCTCTTTTAACTTTCATTATGTTATAATTCAATTGATTATCAACTGAGAGTTCTGGGTTAGAAATTCTTAATTGGAAATTGTGAGCAGCAGTTTTGGCTACTTCATGATATTGTGCTTTGTTGTGTTCATATAGATATCCATCTTGACCTGTCAATCTAGCAAAACGTTTGCAGGGTAAATTCACCAACTGTTTGGCTGAAAGTTTTGATGCTCCTAATCAAATCATTTTTTGTAAAATAATCTATTATTTTCTTTTTTTACATTTTGAAGAGCTTTGAGTATTCATCTTAACTAAAACTAAAGGATATTATGAAGTGCTAAATAATATTATGAAAAATGAATTAAAAAAGGTATCTGAGCTTAATCAGTTTTTTCATACAACTCGGGATTGCGGAATCCCACAATCTGTCAAACCTAGCTGAATCAATCAGTGTCTGATCAAAACTTGCAAAAACCAAACAGATAAAACTAAAATCGTCTAAAACCAAAAAGTCACAGAGTAAAGTTATTTAAAAATAAGTTTTTTTTTATTTGATCGTAAATATTTGATAATTAAAATTATTGTTTTTTAAAATTTATATTCATTTTAAAATCATTTCACTTTAAGCAGTTGTGCTTTATCGCTGTCCTTCTAAAGTAATACTTAAGGTATTTTTGTTCGTGCATGTTTTCATAAATTTTTCATTTTTGAAGGTAAACCTGCTGCATTTTAGAGTTAAAATGCTTTGACTTATTTGTCGAACCAACATAATTCTAATTTATTTTTTTATAAAATTTAAAATTATAAGTGTTTTTGCCTTTTGATTAGCGCTGCATAAAAAGGGCTAGAAAAAGCTGGTATGTGTTATACTCTAATGACTTCTTTAGCAAAAATAGGAATGACTATAACTTTCAATCTAATATAATAAAAAAACTTAGCAAATTTGTCAGAGTAACTTTGAAATGTTTTCATCGGGGGGGGGGGGCTGGCCCCGGCGCCCTCCCCCCCCCCCCCTTTGGATCCGCCACTGCAACAATACTAACATCGCTTCAACTGCACAACCATATAATCCAAATCTTTATTCATAAATTTTTTACTTTACTTTATATTTTCCTTATTTTTATAGATAAAATTACTAATTTTACAAAAAAGACAAAATGTGTAATTAAAATAATTTTTCATATAATAAATAAATTAGATTTATAAAATAAAAGTATATAGAGTATACAAACTAAAATTTATTAAGAGATTTTTTAAATTGGACAAACTTTGTGTTATATAGGACGAACTTAAAATGAAAAAAGACGAGCTTAAAGTAAAATGCCTAACCTCAAAAGGCTGATTAAGCGTTAACTTTTAAACTTACTATTTTATGCCTACATTATTCTCTGTATGTGGTTTAAAATTTGTGCTCAGAAGACGTGCGCGACCTCATAACCTCGTAAAATTTTAGTCATTATAACTTAAATACACCCACTTTCTACCTACATTTTTCTCAAAGTAGATTGGGATTAAAGTTTTCTAGACAAATCTCTTTACATCAAAGTTATTTTAAGCAGTTGTATTTCCTTATTTTGGGAAAAGGAATAATTATTATTATCAAAATTTCTCAAAACAAACGAATATGTATTATGGTATTTGAAGATTATGTTTATTCATAATTATTAACAAAATTAGGCACCGAATATTGATAGCTTCGGAACTCCAAGGTCAAATTTAACAATCTATGTACTAAAAAATAAGTCAAAACTTTATATGACTCCTTTTTCTGCGAAATAGAATATTTAAGACTGCGATACAAACCAAGGAATGAAACGGTCGGAAGTTCAAAGTGTTTGGGCTATGCTTAAAGCGTAGATTTGCTCTTTGAACTCGAAAAAGTGAAAGAAGATTTAAAATCTAATAAATCTCATTCAAATAAAGCTGGAATCCACTTCCAAGCGCATCTTTCAAAAATTCGCTGATTTTATTTGTAGCAAAGACGTTGTGCAAAAATATTGATGGCGTCATTTTCTGTTCGGGGTATATTTGTACTCAGTCACAAAATCAGTACATACAGAAACTCCATCGAGGGTTTGTAATTATTAATTTGAGTAATAGAAATTGATAACTATTTTCAATTCATTAATAAATTAAATTATCACTTATTTAATTCAATTGATCATGATTCTTCATGTTTAATCGCACAAAATTAATATATGATATTTCTTATCTACGTTTTATTTATATATATTACGTTGCTGTGAAGTATGCCTATGCCAAAGGCCCTGCGCGAGGCGGTCCACTCGCACGGTTTGCGGGACCCGCACATAAATTACGGACGTGGGTCATTGTTCAAAACGTACTGCTGAAGTTACGCTCACTAGCAGCGCTTCTTGCCATGATACATAAAACATTACGCTTCCTTCAATATAGCGTATTGTCAGGGGTGCGTGCGCGCATCCTTGAAATTTCAAGCGTCTTCTAAAAAAGACAACAAATTTTTCTGAATTCCTACTCCTCTCTTGTCCATTCTATTTAATTCTTAATTAAGCTTAATGTAAACTTTAACCCCTGCTCTATTGAGCTTATCGTCAACAATGAATGAGGACTTATAAATAGCAACATGCATAACCAAACTTTTAGTTAGTTAGACTCTCAAAAAAGGGTATAAAATAAAGTTAAAATTGTGCAAACAAAAAATTATGATTGCATTACTTCATTTTTCTCAGCATCATTCTAAAAATAGTTTAAAAGTTAAATTGATGCAAGCAAACACAAAGTAGAACTATAATTTTGCCCGAGTCAGCTTCCAAAAACAAAGAATTTTCAAATACAAAGTTAAAAAATATTGAAATGTAATAATACATTTTTTATGAGGCTAAATAAAAGTTAAATGATACAAACAAAAAATAGTCAAACGATAAATTCAGATACTCTTACTTGGACGTTGTGATTCAAGATCTACCAAAAAGTAATATAACAACTTTTAACCTTTTTCAAAGATTTGCCTTTTATAATAACTTGAAAAAAAGTCCATCAGAAAAAGTTATAGAGCTTCAACAAAAACTAAAATTTTTTAAAGCATAACTTAAGTTTTTTGAAAATTAATTTGACGTATCTACTACAGCATACTCTATGGGTGGCATGCAGGTTGGTTGAAATGATGGACTCAGCACGGAAGCCTCTGGGTTCGATTGCCTTGTCAATGAAAACACACCCAGGGTACCTTTACCTTTTACTCAAAATTGAAAATTTTGCTGCATAATTAACATAAGAGAGAAAGGAGACAAAATAGCAATTTTCACTATTATAAAATGAAACTGTCTATTCTCAGAATAATTTAAAAATAATAGGAGGCATAAAAAATGATAGTTTATCGGCACTTTATTTGATATTTTCAAGTTTTATAAGCAGCAAAGGCCAACGTTGAAGTAGAATCATTGTATACAAAAAACGGTAGTTTAATCACTTTTCATAAAATTATTTAAGTCTAAAAACACAAAATCATAAAAAAAACCATTTAAACTAACATAAATCATAAAAATCATAGTATAAGAGAACAAGAAAATCATTGCGTTTTTTTTTGACTATTTCTCTGTCTACAAATAAAATTCTGACAACTGTCATAAATAGATCAAGTACATTTTTTAAAACTGAAACATTTTGTTACGATATTATAGTTTTATTATAATAATCAACAAATTTTTGTAAAAAAAATGATTTAATTTATTATGTACAGTGTTACTTACAAAATTTAACAATTGAACATTATAATAAATATCTGAGATCAAATATTAAAAAAATATAGTATTTTTGATTTTAAACAGAATAGCTAGTCAAAATATTCATTCCCAAATAGCTATTGAAAAATAATTTCCTGACTTGAAAAAATTAAAGTTTTCAAATTTTACAAAATGTAACAAACGTACTGATAAAGATTAATAATGACCTTTGTTGAAAAAATTTTTTAATGCGAGTTTGACAATATCCATTGATATAAAATTGTGACGATTGATAACTTTATTTTTCTCTCATTTAAAAACAAACAAATTTTCATTATTACAAAATGTTTGGTGCATTAAGTATGTTAAAAATAAAAATTCGAAAATTAAATATGAAAACTTCAAATTGTGAGAGCCAGTAGGTTAATTAAAGTTAAAACATGAAGTAGCTCTGCTTAGAATTGGTGGAACTAAATTTTTACGCTGAACTTTGGTATGACTAAAAAAGGTTCTGAAAATATTGAACTTATATTCCGCTAAAAACTAGTATCTAATGAGATAAAATAAAATTATTTTTAATTTAACTCTAAATACAAACTATTTATTTATAATAACTCTAAATATAAAGTTGAAAAAACAGCTTACTTGGAAGAAATCTTTGAGATTTTCGCCCCCTGAAAACACTGGAACTAATATAATTCGCTGTTAAAAATAGGATACTCAGTGTAACTTGCATTTATATTTGGAGTTTCTTTATTTTCAACTTAATTTGATTTCGATTATATAAAAATTAGAGCACAAAAGAGCATATCATATGACTTTTTCATGACCGGCTTGAATTTTTTTCTTTTCCTTCTCTTTCCAATATTGGAAAAAGGATCATAAAAAATTTGTAGGTTGGGTTTAGACTTTTGGTTTATTCCAGTGAGCAACGTCCTCTCTAAAAAAACCTTTTCAGAATGGTTGCTTTCTGTATTACTAAATATTTTGACTTTCAGATGTTTATTTGTTATTTTATTCTTTGATGTGTAAACAGTGGCGTAGCCAGAGGGGGGGCAGTAATTTTATTATCCCCCAAATAATTTTATTCCCAATATGCTTGCCCCCCAACTTCCATTTTTTGGCTACGCCACTGTGTGTAAATAAATCGAATCTTAATTTGATCAAAGATACTTGAAACTATATTTAATTCTAAATGTATGCTAGTTTCAAGATTGAGTTTTCATTCGATTTAAGAATTATATGATTAATAATCTGGACCTACATTGGATCTAATTTATAAAGTACTGAAACAGACTTGTTCACTTCGGCCAGGTCCTTAATTTCTGTCGTCCAGTCCGATTAATAAATTTAAAGTTTTATTACCCAAAACTTTACTTTAATACCTCTAACTAAACCAATGTAAGAATAGAGTAGTGGTTCAAGTGACAATCCTTAAAATATATGACGGTGCAATTCTAAGATTTTGGAAATAATAGGGAACAGAATTTTTTTAATTGTCAATCTTAAAAATTGTTAAAGGTGTGTAAAGTTTCACCAAAAATTTTAGCCATCCATTTTGTAAATAAGACAAAAAGCGAGACCACATAAACTTTGTTTTTTACGTTGTATATTACCAATTGTTTTTTTCTTGTTCTTGCGTGATCTTGTTACACCATTAATTAATATGGCTTATTCATGATTTAAACATAAAACACTCTACATTAAAGATGTGTGTCAAGCTGTATGAAATTCAACATTATTATAGATCTATCATATTCTCGAAGTGTGCGAAAGATTTCATTGGAAAATTTTAACGAAAAGTAGGATGGATATATAATTTATCGATTTTGTAAATAAAATATATTGTGGTCTGTGCAAAAACAGGTATACTTCATGCTTTTCGATGTATCCAAGGTTCGTGCCAGACCACTAGTAAAGTGAAATTTAAACATAATTCTTATTTTAAATGATACATTTAAATAATAGTTAATTTTCTTATGAATGCTACTATTCTCATTTTGAGTGAAAAAGAGCATAGACAACCTCATTCACCTCATGTGAAAAATATCAGAAGTAATAGGATTTTATCATCTTTAACCATAAAAAACTGATCTAAATTGACGATTCTGCATAGTAATCCAATGCTTTAGAGACGAAATGAAAAGTTAAAGAAGTTTAGATAGATGCTTTAAAAAATAGGACTATGTAATGAGTATACTATAAGATAATTTGATTTTATTGAGCATTAAAAATCAGAATAATCAGTGAGATATATCGCATTTAATTGCTTAGTTAGAGCGTGCGTAAAATATAATTCACGCAGTTTTACAATCCACGCCGTCCTACTCTTATATAACAGGGAAATGCCCGATTAAAAAATTAAAATGCCCTCATTAACCCATTTAGGACCAATGTTCCTATTTTGGAACATAAGTAATTTCATCTTCGTCTGCTTTTTTCAATGTCTTTGAATATAAATCGTCTGCGTTTTTTTAGATATCGTCTGCTTTGCTTAGTCTTAAATGGGTTAAATTAAAAAAAGAATAAAATTATAATGCTTTTATTTTAAAATAAGTATATTTGTAAATAAAGATAAAAATAGATCAAATTTAAACGCTTTAAAGAAAAAAAGGCCGAAAAGCAGCTGCATCTAAACTAAAAGATTTTTCAAATACAACAAACTCTAAACAAAGATCAAGATTAATTGATTTGAAAGTATAATATCCTTCATTCAGAATAATCTCCTTCTTCATAGTCACTTGGTCCACTCTCAATTATTGGTTCATCATAACTGCCACCATACTCACAGTCGTTACCGTCGTACGAGTCACGATCGTACAGGTCGTGGTGGCTTCTTCTTCCAAAACTTCCCATTTGAGATCCAAAGAGACCACCAAGCAATCCACCTCCAAGCCCTCCCATCATTGGATTGCCTCGTCTTCCTCCTCCGAATCCGCCCATGGGACTTCCGAATCCGCCCATGGGACTTCCAAATCCACCCATGGGACTTCCAAATCCACCTCCACCATACCTGTTTCCGTAGGGGTTGCCGCCAAACATACCTTTAAACATTTTGAAACTACTCAAGTAAACGTAGCCTGTATCAATGAGAAGCGTGTGATTTACCTCCTGCCATTGGATTACCACCAAATATATTTGCGTAACCACCACCGCCACCACCCATCGGATATCCTCCGAAGCCACCTCCTCTGTTTCCTCCATACCCCATCCTTTGTCTCTGTTGCTTCTTAGCCATGTGCTTAGCAAGCTAAAAAACTTCCTCTTACAATTAAAAAGTAGTGGCACCAAAAAAGTTTAAACTTTTTTTTATTCACATTGAGCGGTATAAAGTTATGGGGAAGATGACGATAAAATAAATTCCAATGAAGTATCTTAAAAAAGTACGAAAATAATTCATATAAATTTTGCATCTAAAGCCCAGGAAATGTTGCCAAAATTTTCCGTATTTTGGGCATTCAAGCATCCGACCACAGGAAAATGACGTAAAAAAACCTCATTAATTATTATTAAAAGATTTTTCACTCTTGTTAATAAAAGGTGTGATCAGATATAATCCAAGTTTACTTCAAAAAATTATTTCGAGAAGGGTACCTTTTTTATTAAATTTGAATTACGCAATTCATCATAAATTTTTGCTTATACGGACAATCACTCATCATCATAAATTGTTTATCCATAATTCTGTTACACATCGTAACAGTGACGCGTTAACCTTTAAATTATTTAATAAAAATATCTTTCATATTAGTTTAAAAATTGCGCTAAATTTTGATATTAATTTTTTTAAAACTAATTGTTGTTTTATCAATATACAGGGCGGTCCAAAAAAATGTTCGGTTTAAAATTTATTAATAAAACTTCAACTAAAATTTCAAGAATATAATTGTTCTATATGTTTTCCTCCCGTTTCGATCAACTTGCGAAGCCTAGGTCTAAATTGTTCAATAGCAGAATCGATCTCATTCTGAGGGGATTTTGACCATTCTTGAATCAAAAGGAATTTTCAGTTCAGTCAGATCTTTAATTTTTCTCCCGCTATAAACTCGTTGAGCCAAGTTTCCCCATATGCTACTCTAGAGGATTTAAGCCAGGACTATTTGAAGATGATTTCAGGTACATGCTCGTTCAAATAGGCAAGTGTATCTTTTGCTGCATGTGCCCTCTAGCTCCATCTTGTTGAAATAAAAAATATTGACCAGAGACTAAAGCGTTCATCTCAGGAATCATTTTTGCTAAGAGGTTATTTCGATAATATTCTCCGTTGATTTTGACACCAGGATCTACAAAATGAATCGATGTTTTTCCAAGCTTGGAAACAGCAAGAGAATCATTACAGTTTTAGGAAAATGAGACTTCGTAGAGAACAATCTCTCATTAGAGATATCATTTTTCTGTTTACTGGCTTTAAAATACACCTTTTCATTTTGTGCATTCAAAGGAGGCAATATCTTCTCATCACTAAAAAACCGACATTCATTTTGTGTGCATCAACAAGCCGCAACAGCCTCTTTGCACACACGACTCGTTCAACTTCGTTTGAAATGCTTAATTTTTGACCACGAATTTTTTTACAAGGTTTAAGGCCGAGATCTTGCTTGATGATGCGTTTGATGCTACTCTTGCAAATTCCTATTGACTTTGATATTTGTGCAGGTGTTTCGTAACTTCCAGCTTGACTTTCTTGACTGAGAATCCTTTCTGAAACTTCCAGCTTTTCTTTTTATGCCTCCAGTTTCATCAATTTTCTTTAGAAGTATACCTAATCCTCCTAAAGTCCATTTTTGTGAGGGAATTCTTTCATTAATTTCATTCTGCCGTACTTCTTATCTATTCGGTAATGTTTAATAAGAATTTTATCTTCTGTAAAAGGCATTATCTAGCGCTATAAATTTTTGTATATGAATCTTCTGCTTTTTAAAAATATCGCCTGATTTTTCTGGTAATGAAAGGGTTAAAAAAATAACAATTTCAAAATTCTTACTATATAAAAACATCTAATATACTCATAGGTCTAAATTTTTACTATTTATGTTGGATAATTACGGAGTTATTGATAATTTTAAAAAGCGAACGTTTTTTTGGACCACCCTGTATACGCGCATTGCATTATTTCGAAAAACATGCGCTTGAAAAGCGAAGAAGGAAAAAGTCTCATTATAGGCAGAGGATTGCCGGGCTAGACAACCTCTTTATATCATTAACAAAAAGAAAGTTTACCATGGCTGCACCCTTGCCAAGAGCGTTAATAAACGTAGAACTGCTACTCTGCGGCTGAGTACGAGTTTGTCCAGGACCGCCAAAACCGCCACTGCTAAACATACCTTCTTCGCCCGACGCCGTTTTGGGCTTGATGAAGTCAGGATTAAGTGACGATTCGTCGCTAGCTTTATTGCTTATTTCATCTGTCACCTAAATCGATAGATGGCAAATTCACATTACTAGGCATGCTCCTTTGTTACGTCTTTGTTGTTGTGGTATATGCGAAGCATACGCAAAGAAACATCACCATCACTCTTCACGCTTATTTCTTGGATTTCCGAAACAGGAACAACGTATTTGTATGAGCAAAAGTGTTTTCCATTTACTGCTATCTAAAAAACAGGGATAAATCGTAAATGTGTCGACAACGTCCAAAAATAGAATTAGGACTCAGCCCATCTTAGAACCAATTATTTATTTAATAATAGGTTGAGTAAGTCGGTCTCCTTAGTTACTCGCTTGCTTAGTTTGGAAAGGAGAGAATTAAACATACTTACCTTAAATTTCGACTTAGTCAGTAAGGCAACTAATTCAAAAAAGAATGAAAAATCGTAGGAAAGGTGTTGGTAAACTGTATTTTTATAGCTCCGTTGGAAGATCTCTAAAAGTTTTACATTATATGGATCAATAAACTCACGCACCTTGTTTAACCATTTGCTTAAAACTCATTGAAAAAGAAAGCAGACGGTTAATTTTAGAAAACCAATGCCTGAAAGGATCAAAAAGTAATTTAAAGAATATTAACATAATTAACATATTGATGGATATCGGAATAATATCATTTTTAGTGTGAGGTGATAAACAGTTTTTAATTTATGTGAATAAACCTATATCTATTGATATTTTGATTGATTCATTCTTAATATGCTTAGTCCAAGAGAGAATTTGAGGAAAATTAAATCGAAGGTTCTTGGAGATGAGCATATTTATAGAAAAATTTAATTGATGAGCAGTTCGCAAAATTATCCTTAATCACAAATATATCATCTTGAAGAATTAAAGCATTTCCACATGTCAATTATATAAATCAAGAAAAGAGGAACTTCGGAGGAAATATAGCCAAGATTAGATATTTCATAGGGGAAAAAGACAAGCTAACTCTTCATAAGAAACCAGAATACCATTTATGGATAAATGCTGTAATTTCAATCCGATAAAGTTTGAGAATAATATCATGGCCGATTCTATTAAAGGCTTTAGCGAAAAAGGATTCATTAAGTGTCCCCTTCTCGATCCCCATGCTCCAATTTAAAAACCACTCAACTAGAAGGTTGATGCAATTAGAATTACAAACAAGGTCATTTGACTTCATAAAATATGTACATTGTGTTGGGATTGAGAGCTTACAGTGCAAGTATAATGTTGCGTAATAATGGTGGTGTGTTCATTGGATTTTAAAATAAATTTTGAAAATTATGAAAAAAGAAGTTCGCCCGCTAAATTTTGAGGAAAATTCTCAAATTCAGGAAAGTTTCGCAAAAGCTTCAATGGAATCAACTATGAAGTGTTGCGTTGATTGAGGAAAAAATATGGCTGGAATTAAAAACGGTTAGTTAAAACTAAATTAGGAGATTTGGCAATTCCAAGTGCAATTTTTTTCAATGCCTTTTACATCATTAAATTTAGGTGGAGAAGACTTAGGTCTTTCCTGTGTGCTGAAACCATTGGTTTTTGTTCTAAACTTCTTTATAGGACACGCACTAAATCATTGCCAGTTTCAAACTTTGTTTGAAGATGATTCAGAATCTTTAACTTGGATTTTTACAAAGCCGTAAGATCGCTCATTTGTGGTAAAAATGTTTTCATTTTTTCTAAATGAAATAAATTTTTTTCTTATTCAAAAAAAGATAATCCAATGATCTGTAATCCCATCTGGCTATCAAAATTTGGATTTTCAGTTGACATCGCATCTCACATAAATGAATTAAATTTAAAACTTTAAGGAGATAATCTTATTAGTGATTTTAATAAACTCACCAAAGGATTTCCAAGAAAACTTATATTATTTGAAACACAATAATGAAAGATTTTTCTCATTTTCAATGTTTCAAAGAATTTAGCTCTATAATTACTGGAAGTATTAATTTTGATTTTAATAAAAAATATGTTTGACTTGAATAAACATTTTTCAGGAAGATTTTCAGATCTGGATAAAGTTGGAAATTGTTGTTTACCTGAAACTTAGTTCCAAAACTCGAAGAAATTTGCTGCTGGTGTGGCATCACTCTTTGATATAACTTATGTTTGTGAAGAAACATCTTCAAAAATAAAGTATGTAAAGTGAACTTACCGAACAAGATTGACTGATGAATATTTAAAAGTATTACTTTTGATTGGATGCAGAGATTTAAAACCAAACTTCAATGAAATTTTGAAAATTAATAGTCACTTTCATAAATCACATTTTTTACCATACAGTTTTAATTTGTATGATATTTACACAGATATTTTGTTTATATTTGACTATTATTCTTATTTATTTTTGTTTGTTGATGATTTTTTAAAATATAATTATGTTTACTTTATATAGAAGCAAGTATTAATAGGAATTTCATAACGCCTGTGTTTTTAAACTTTTCGGTAATCCAGGTCGCTTTAAAAAAGTTTGTTGACCCTTGATCCAAACAAAAAGATTTCTTATTGGGAATAGAGTATATGCTAACAATAACATCATTTAGATTAAGACATGTTATGAAAAAGTCCATTACTTATAATGAAAACAATAAAAATGGGTTAAGCACTCGGCAAATTTATTTGTACAAATACTTCAGTTGACTCTATCTACAAACATCAGTGCTTTGTGTGTGCACGCACAAAAGATGATGGTAGATAGCGTCTACTGAAACATTTGAGTGAATAAAATTCTAATTTTTTTTATTTTGTTTTCATTATTTAGATTGATATCTGGAAAGAAAATGACGGAGGATTCATTGAACGGGATCATTTAATCAGCGCAATTAAGACGCAGAAATGTTTCGTTTTTCAGAAAAGAAAGAAAATTGCTTCAAAAGTGATGAAAACTAAAAGATAATCCCTATTTTTAGAGTTAAACATAATACAAAAAACCACACATGAATTCTTGTTTTACAAGATGTCAAATTCTTTTTCAAATGAAGACAAGGTTCGAGTGATGCCATCAAAGTATTGATGGAATCAGTGCCCTCAATCACGCTGCTCCTGTTTCTCTGTAATTTGTTTTAGTTCATTCAGAGTTTCAAAATTAACAACAAAATAAGCCATTCATTCGTGCTACAAATCCTTCAGTGGTGAAGAAACTGAAATCAGAAAGTGACACCTTGATGTTGAAACTCAAGAACAACGTTACTTCTTCCCACAGTTCTAATACCAGGGTCAGTATCTTTCCTTTCGAAAGTCATTCCACTTATCTTTGAAATGAAAGAGAAGTGCGCTTAGCATCCAAGTCCTGGAAGAGTAAGTAAGTTCATTTCAAACACGATTGCTTCTACTTAACATGAGCTACGAATCCTGATCGTGGACCATGAAAATTAGGTCTGCAAACCCTTTCCAGTTTGTTCCAACTTTTGAAAAAAATTGCATTTACTGTCATTACAACTGCCTTTGTTGATATCTCTAATGTCGGTAAAAAAGAAGCTCCTGCTCAATTCCTTTGTCAGTAATAAAGCGGTTGAAAACAAGCAGTGTGGCGATTAAGGGAGCTTTTCAAACACCCAACAGAATGAGGAATGTGTGTACCCCGCCCTAGACAAAATAGTTGACCCTAGTCCAAATAGCTATTCTCTTCTCTTCTGTGGCATTTAAACTATAAAATAAATAAATAGATACTATTTACAAATAATATAACTATATATGTGTGGCGGCTCTGTGTGTCATAGTATGTGTATTTCTGCCTACTCGTAACGGTGTGAGCATACCCAACATGGTAGAGACGGCACTGTCCTTCTATATTAGACAAACCCTATCTTCTTCTCAGACATGAGAAAATCTTCCTTGGTACAAGATCATTCTAGTCCATGAATAATTATTTTAGGTAAAATTAAAATAGGTTCGATTATTTTAAATGATTTATTATTTGTCAAAACGCTGGCATTCACATTAAAATAGATAATTAAATAGTCTGAGCCCGGCCAATTAAATAAGCGCTTCTATAGGTTAGGGCTATAAATTGAGTGTGGTTGGGAACGTGAGAATGAAATTAGGAACTTACCTTGAATTCCTTTTCCTCCAAGAGAATAAGAATGCTGAAGGGATTTCCTTTGATGATGGGAATCGCAGGGCCGAGATTCTGCGTTTCCTGCCAGCCTCCTTCATCACTACTGTAGGAAGTTCTTACAAGAATTCCTGTTGAAAAGGAGTACTCAAGTTTCAAGGCAACTTTGGTGTCTTCTTGGAGCGTAGTGTTTGGATAATGGTTGCTGAGATTGATTTCAAAGCTTTAAATAAATACTGTGTTAATCTTTTGGAACAAGACGTGGCTTTCAAGATCACCTTTATTGAACTATCACACGACCCGTTTCAATTCTTACCAATTAGCCATGATTAAGAGCCCATCTATTGACAAAGACCACTTTTCTTGGTTCCCTTAAGCGGTCTCTTAATTCAGGTTTGTCTCTATATAGAATATATGTGATATAAGGTAAATAACGAAAACCCATAAATACCAGTGTTTGCTGCAACTTATGTGAATTTCCAAAAATTGATATTTCCTACGATAATACGAATTTTACTGTTTCTGTATAAATCGCTCTCCCTCATCCACCATTTTTAATTTCTCTCAATTTATAAACTCGTATATATTCCCATTTCTTTCTAAATATACTTTCAGCATAGCTGATTTTAACAGTAATGTTTTTGATATTAAAATGTTTGATATCTATTTTTATCCTAATTTTGTTCCATTAGTTACAAAAAACAACTAGCTTAAACTATATTAATATAAAGAGGTGCACACCAAAATAAATAATTTATTGAGCACAAATTTTAAAAAAAGTACATTTTCGCCGACAGTCGGCTTTTCAAACATATGCGGGAGAAAACGATGTAGGTTGAGGCAAAGACTCTTTAAAAATTTGTGCTCAATAAATTATTTATTTTAGTGTGCACCTCTTTATTTTATCACTAATTTAATGGGCCACCTTCAGCACCCGATTTTTATATTTTATTTTCTAAATTTTATCAAGTTAAATCCTCTAAAGTCTAAATCGAGATTCTTGTATGTGATGGGTTCATGAAATTTTTTTAATTTTTACATTAAGTTATTCCTTTTTCACTTAAGTTCGTCTCTTTTGTTCTTCAAACAAATGGGTTTTATTAGAGTGTTTTACTTCTTAATTTTTAAAAATTTAAAGAATTTAATTTTTTCTTTGAAATTTAGATTATTGATCATTTTATTATTTTTATAATGATAAAAAGAAGTTAAAAATATCAAGTATGTAATTTACTTAAATAAAACTATTTCACATTTTGAAGAAAATCATTCTTGTTCTTTCTCACCAAAAGCATTTAAAATAAAAAAATTGGCAAAGCTCCGGGCATTAAAAATATAGGAAAATGCTTTGCCAAGATTATTTAAATGTCGTTTTAAAAAAATACCCCCAGAATAAATAAAAATTATCGAAACTTTGTGAATCACATTGAACTAATGTATACTTGATAAAATAGCATCTATGTCTTACTCTTCGATGTTGATTTGGAATAAAAGTGTGATATTAGCAAAAACTGTTTATCACAGAGTAATACCAACTGTTACAGGTTGGTAAAATACGATTCCGCCTTATGTCCGAGAAGTAGTTTAGTGGTTGTGATAATTATACTTGGTTACATGGCTATCCTTGTGGTCAGTGTGCTTGTCGCCACGATTAATCATCGCGATTCGATAAATCTCTATTAAAATATCTTATACCCGCCTTTTTTGCTTGGGAATGGCAGTTATTCATGGATATTATCAAACTATTGTGACATTCGGGAATCTAAGAATGATTTACTTTACTTCGGAGCATCTCATTCGTCCTATCTACTCCTCCTTTGTATCCGTTGTACAGGACATTTGCTTCTGGTTCATATTCGCTTCCATTTAACTTAATTTGCCGTAAGGGCTGATTGGACATAAGAAAAACTCCTTTGAAATTGGGATCTTCATGCATCAGGTAATATAGGTCGTCAAAAAAGCATATTGTCTCACATATAAATTTGGATTCGGCCTCGTGTAAACCCAACTGCTGCAGGTGCTCAGGCCTGAAAATAAGAGGAATAAAAATACGAGTGTATCTAATAGAGGATAGGTATTACCAATTTATTGATTGAATTTTGACTGACCGATGCGATGCAGCCAATGCACGCAAATAGGTCTGCGATATCAAATTTTTCATGACAAAATGAAAACATTGGGGAAGAGGATTTTGACTGAAATTTCTAATTTTTTTCCTAACCAAGATGACTTTGAATAAGTCTATGCGGAGTCCATTGGCTATTATCATATGAAATCAGCCCATTTTACGAAGTAATATCCAATTATCTCTTTATCGAAAACAAGTGTACTAGTTGCAATATAACTCATAAGATCGCATCTCACTACTCCTGGGCTCAAACAGATGTGATATCTGGCAAATCTTATCGATTACTGAAGCATTCATTTTTTGTTTACGTACAAATTATTATAATAAAGACGAATCATAAAATACAAATCATCTTCACTCTCATGCGTGTATCAGAAGAGTATTCATCTAATATTTTCTTACACTCGTTCAACCAGTGTAGAATAGCGATAGTCGATAAATATTATATGAATATGTAGCGAGAAAGCAATAATTATAGGCATCGTGTTCCTGGCTGCGTTTTATCAATGTCTTTTTGCACCCTACAGAGTCAGTAAAATTTACGCGTTTTCACTATGAAGCTTCAATAAGATTTTGTTTATAGTCTTATAAGGAAAGCCTTCATAAGTCTAATTTTAATGAATTTATAAAATAATTAGGAATAAGCTGTATTCATGTATTCTTGTAAAATAAAATTTATCAAAAAAATTCTTAGTTTGTGTCATTAGCAGCTGCACTTTTCTTATAGTCAGACCTCTTGTCCATATTTTCACGAACCCCTAGGACACGATCATGTCGACTCCACATTTTTTTTACTTCTTATTACAAAACAGATTATTCAGGTTTATAAGATGAATTTATTAAAAAATGAACTCCCCCCCCCCCACCACATTCCAACTTGAGCTGACTTTTAACGTAAATTTTATTTAACCCTCATCGACACAGCTGATTACAATTGTAGTTTCATCATTTTTAAACACAAAATTTTATTAGGATAAATTTCGTTTAGAAAAAATTTTTTTAGACTAAAACTTCAAAAAATGTTTATTGATGTGTATTTAAACTAAAAAAATCAAGAAAAATTCTTAGAGAATACCGATGAAAAGATCTTGATATGAAAAGTGTGAAAAAATGTGTTAGCTAATGCCCAAATATTTAAAAAAAAATTATTTCTGACCTCTAAGTCTCAAAATTTAAAAAAATTTCATTAATGTGTGTATTAAAACACTAGGAAGACGATGTGGTCAAAATGAGCACTTTTTTTAATTTAAAAACCAAAATATATTTAACCATTAAATAAAATCTCATGCATTTGCTACTTTTAATAATATATTATGTTGACTAGTAAATATAGTATTATATTCATCGTGGCAGCATGTTATATCTGGAAAGACAAAGTGGTCATTTTGACAAACTGTTTTATTTTGATTCATACGATATTGATTTTTGGAGTTTAACCATTTTTTCGTCGCGAATATTACAAGCTTTATATCTCAAGTGTATAATTCCAAGAATAAACGTGTAACTGCTTCAAATCCATACTCTTTATCCAAAGTATTAATGAAGAATATTCTTGATTAGATTTTTCTTCGAGCCAAGATGAAGATGAAGTAAACAACAATTTAATGAAGCATCTTAGAATTTTTCAACAGATGAGGATGAAGTTAAATGATAATGGATTTTTTCACACGGATAGAACAATATGGTCCTAATTCTCAACGTTGTACATCCAAGGACTCTAACTTACGAGCATCTGTTTCCAACAAAAGCTAGATGCCCTTTTACCCAATAGTTACCATGTAAACCAAACAAGTTTGGGGTAAATTTTAGTTGATTGTGGATGTCAATTCAAAGTATATGCGCAGAGGTTTTCCTTATTTAGGAAAGATAACAAATAATTTACAGCTTTAGAACAAACTGAACTTTATAATAAGGGTTATAATATAACCTATCTGTCATGATTTTTTTACTTAAAAGGTTTGGGAAAATTTATTTGTAAAATTAGATATTTTTTTTAGCTCTTAAAACGAATTGTTTGGAGAATCACTTCTAGTTTTCGTTTATTTTCAAAATTTTAGCAATTAAAAACAAGCTTTGAACAACAAAGTTACACATCTTTACTAGTTTTTTACGTTTCTATGTCTATTTGATTTTTTAACTTTGTCATAGTTTATATATAATATATAATAAGTTAATAGTGCCATGATTTAGTATAGAAAATATATTCATTTAAAATGGATTAGAATACAATATTTTTCGTTTTTACAGATACGATGGGAAATTGTTATTCTAAAGCATCAAAATACATTCATGGATTTCGGAATGTATAGGAAAAAAATTAGAAATTTCAGTCAAAATCCTCTTCCCCAAAGTTTTCATTTTGTCATGAAAAATTTGATATTGCAGACCTATTTGCGTGCATTGGCTGCGTCGCATCGGTCAGTCAAAAATCAATCAATAAATTGGTAATACCTATCCTCTGAACTGTTTTTTTATTTGGGTATAAGTGAGCGAGACACCAGTGATAAAAATTGCTATTAGATTTTTACATGGGTATTTTATCCAAAATTTTTTAAATTCGGAAATGTATAAGAAAATACACAACGCGCTACTAAGAGTGCAAGGATGGTGTGACCATAACTATAGGTTAGAGCAGTGTTTCCTAAAGTGGGCGGTAGCGCCCCTAGGGGGCGTTATCAAGACACAAAGGGCGTCAAGTGTTTTGCTCGAGATAGGGGGTGTTAGAGTCGCGCAAAGGGGCGCTGTAGATTTTCCATATAATTCAAAAGCATGTATGATGTGTACTTCTCTCCACATGTTTCTGATATTTTTCTCTGAATTTTTTATTCGCCTCATGTGCACATAGCTAGCACATTATTCACAGATTTTAAAAATGGCAGAAAGTTCAAAGAAAAAGTGTCGACAGTATAATGTTGAGTATTTTGGGTTTGGGTTTATTCCATTTTTAATTATGAACAACAGCCGATGTGTCTCCTTTACGAAAAGGTATTTTCAAATGAAGCAATGAAACCATCCAGGGTTTTTAAACAAAATGAATTCAAACAAAGCAAATGAAAAAATTTCATATTTCAACAACTTACGTGAAAAATTTAATAACTGGAATCGAATTTCATACTTTATCACAAAAGTGTGATGATGGGCTTGTTTGTTCATACTCAAAATTTATTGCTAAATCAGGGAAACCTCACACAATTGGAGAACAACTTATTTTACCAGCTATAGAAGAATTTCTGAGTACTGTAGTGCATCATCCTTTTCCCAAAACTATTTTGAATTCAATTCCACTTAGTAATAATTCAGTACAAAGAAGAATTGATGAGATAGCGTGCAATATTGAAGAAACTTTATATGAGAAGCCCAAAAGTCAATAATTCAGTTTACAGTTGGACAAATCTACTCTTCCAGGTAATTAGGCATTGCTTTTGGGGTATATCCGTTTCATTAAAAATGGAAAAGTTTCACAAGAGTTTTTTTTGCTGATGAGCTTGAAATTGACACTAAAGGAGAATCAATTTTCAATAAAGTTTATGTATTTTTCAAAGAGAAGGAAACTTCTTTGACTAATATCGTTGCTTGTTCAACTGATGGATCTCCAGTCTTAATGGGAAGACACAAAGGTTTCCTTGCTTTTTTAAAAAACATGTTCTCAATTGTCTCACGGTTCACTGTGTTATTCATCGCCAGCACTTAGTTGCAAAAAACTTGAATGAATGTCTTCATAAATCTCTTGATAGCATTATATCAGCAGTGAACAAAATAAAATATATTTCTCTTAACTCGCGATTATTTCGTCAACTTGGCAAAGACAACAATGAAGAATTTGATCGCCTGCTTTTACACACCGAAGTAGGGTGGTTATCAAGAGGAAACTCGTTTAAGCGGTTTTACTCTCTATTTGAAACCATCATAACTTTTCTCAGAGAAAATATATGTGCTTCGCTAAGTAATGAACTAAATCTGCAACTGCAAGAATCTGAGGTAAATCTCATCAAGACAAAATATGTTATTTGTGCATTCATTGAAAAACTCACTTTTCAGACAAAATATTGGTCGTTAAGAGCTATTCCAATTTTCAAATTTGAATATGCTCAAAAAAGACGTGATGTTTGATTGTCCTACAATATATGATCTCCTTGTTTTATTGTGAGCCAATACCTGTTTGGCTCATCAATCCTTTTCTTTATGATACAACAAATAAAACTAATTGTGAAATGCAAGAATTGATTCTCTTAAAAAATGACTTCGAGTTGAAGCCTCTCTTCAAACAATCATACCAAACCTTTTAGATTCAACCTTGCTTTCCTGAAAAATTTCCTAAATTATAGCAAAAAAATAGGATATTTTTCATTCTTTTCCTACTAGGTATATGGCTGAACGCAGTTTCGTTATACACAGCTTCTCAGCAGACAAAGAAATCGTTTGCAAATCGCAAGCAGAGGCGGCTTAAGATTCCTTCTCAGCACCATAGAACCAAATACATCAAACTCATCCATCGCATTCAAAAAGAAAAAAACATATATCTAACTTTTTAAATAAATAAAACATTTTTATGTATTTGTGTATCAATTTTTTAATAGGGGCGTTAGAAAAGTTTTTGAAACTTTGGTGGGCTTTAGTTTGAAAAAGTTTGGGAAACACTGGGTTAGTGTGTGAAGAAGTATATGCACAACATATGAGTAGTAATATTTTTTCAAGTGAGTGTCAAGCAAGACAAGTCTCATTATCACTCTCTAATTATTCACTTGGCATATGTCATTTTTCTTTCATTTAACATCTCTCTCTAATAAAGACTAATTTTTTTGCACGGAAACAACAACAGTACCATTCTTTCCTTAATCATTTTTAATAGATTTCTCTGTTCAAAATAATATGAGTTCAAGCGAAAAATGTAATAGCTTTAGCGACTTTTTAGATGTCGAGTTAAGCTCTCATGATTCATTCTCCATTATGGATTTTGAAAGAGACCCTATTTTATTGAATATTCGATCAAGTAATGGCTCATATTCTTCCTTTTCCAACAACTTGGTTTCAAGGAGTAATATACAACAAATTCTTTCTATAATAGGTTGCCAGCGAGAAATATTATAAATTTCAAATCTGGGCCCAGAGTAAAACCTTCCAAAGAAATCGAATCTTTTAAACTTTTTTTCACAGATGAGATGGCTAAAAAAGTTTTTGAGTTTACGAACAAGTGTTTGGTGAAAAAGTAAAAGAATTTTCGATGAGAGAATTATTAGCCTGTGGTGGAGTTCTTCTTCGCGCTGGTGCAGTTAAAAATAATTTTACTTGTTAGCAATCTTTTCAAGAAAGGAGACTCAAAACCTTTTTATAGTTGCGCAATCTCTAGAGATCGTTTTAAAGATTTCATTTCTATGTTGTCACTTGATGACAGATCTACAAAAAGAGAACGTAAAAAGAAGACAAATTAGCTGCAATACGCAAAATATATGATCTTTTTGATTCAAATCTCACTAAATTTTACGTTCCAAGCCAACACTTAACTGTAGACGAGCAGCTTTATTCTTTCAGGAGTTATTGTTCTGGAAGAGTTTAAAACCTGCTAAATATGGTGCAAAGATTTTTTGGTTGTGTGATGCGACAAATGGTTTCGCTCTAAAATCATATCAGAGGTCTGGCAAGACCTCCGGGGAGACAACTCGCAAAACTTGCCAGCCTTATTATATATTTAAATGTGTAAATCGTAAAATGCTTAAAAAATATACTTAAAATAAAAATTTTCAAAAAATATTTTACATACATATTGAAAGCCACATTTCAAAAATTCTACCTAAAAGTTCAAAAAATTTAACTTTGAAATTGCAGTTTTATTTCATAAAAACTATATGATTGGTTGAAATGTTTATGTAATATATAATAATAATAATAATAATAATAATAATAATAATAATAATAATAATAATAATACCAATACTACTTTTTGAAAATTTTTACTTGTTTGATTTGAAGAAAGAATTCAACTGTTTTTCAATATTTCCTTTTCATGATATATATATCATTAGAAAGCTTATCGTTTGCTACATACTCTAGAATAATTTATTTTTGCAAAAGTTTTAAAAAATTTTAATAAATGGACATTACTTCGAAAAATTTTGTCTAAATTTTTGAAAAAATTACGGACCACCGTTTTGTTTAAGCATAATGTGTCTTTTTTAAAAAAAAATTAAATGAAAATGGTGTCATTGGAAAGGTATACTCTTTGTGGTTAACATAGGCTAGGTTATACAAATAAATATATTTTTATTTTTCCAAAATCTGCTTTTATGTGAGGTCAGTCAAGTTTTATCTAGTTTCAAAAAATACCAATAATAATTAACGTTCTTAATTTATAAAATATTTTTTGAATATTTTATATTCACAAAGGTAAAATATGATTTTTCACATTTTAAAATTTCATAGTTAAAGAAAACTGTCGAAAATTAATATATATTTTTTACTTTTTATGGGTCAGTAGTATAGGTCAGTATAATGTTTTTCTAATAAATTTAAAATTATTTTTGAAGTGAAAAATGTTGATCGAATGTACAAGATTTGAAGCTATACTCTTTGTGGGTAAAATACGCTAGGTTTTACAAATAAATATATTTTTATTTTTTCAAAATCCGCTTTTATGTGAGGTCAGTCAACTTTTATCTAGTTTCAAAAAATACCAATAATTAACGTGATGAGTTTATATATTATTTCTTCAAAATTTTATATTCACAAAGGTAGAATATGGGTTTTAACATTTTAAAATGTCATAGTTAAATAAAACTGTCGAAAATTAATATATATTTTTTACTTTTTATGGGTCAGTAGAGGTCAGTATAATATTTTTCTAATAAATTTTAAATTTTTTTTCAAGTGAAAAATGTCGATTAAATGTAAGAGTTTTGTTTGATAATCGTAGTCTACTTTTATTTAGTTTAGATACAACCTTTCTAATTTTTAACGAAGGGCATTCGTTAAAAATTATACCGACAGTGTGCGAAGAATAAATCACATTATTGATTGATTTTAGAGCATAATTATGCGAAGAAAGATGAACACATTTTGCATTACGCGTTTGTGAGCGCAGTGAATTCTTATCTCGCATACGCTTCACCACATCTTTAGCACGCGTGTGTGGTTTTGTCGATTGAATGTACGAGTTTTGTTGGATAATCGTAGTCCACTATTTATTTTTAGATTTTTATAAAATCATTTTAGTTTTCAGTTTTTTATATATTAACATTAGTTTTTTACTTCTTTTGAAGTGCGGGTTTGATTTACACTTTGATTCGAAAAAATTGGATAAATATTATTTTATTATTGTTTACTGCATATAAATTTTTAAAGAAAAGATAAATAGATCAAAATATGTGTTTTAATCAATTTTTATCAATAAGTAATCTCATGAATTTTTTTTTTCACTTTAATCCTAAATTTATTTCTATATTTTTATAAAATAATTATAATTTTCGACATCCACATTGAAGAAATAATGAGTTTTGTTGGATAATCATAGTCTACTTTTATTTAGATTAGATACAACCTTTATAAGGGATGCATTTTAAACTAAAGCTCCTTTCATTTGGACAAATTTTTACCTATATTATGTGATAATTTCTAACACAATTATAAAGCGACTCTACTCTCAGAATCTAAATTTATTTGTAGATTTTGAATTAATCAACCAAAATTTTAAAGCTCCTTTCATTTGGACAAATTTTTACCTATATTATGTGATAATTTCTAACACAATTATAAAGCGACTCTACTCTCAGAATCTAAATTTATTTGTAGATTTTGAATTAATCAACCAAAATTTTAAAGCTCCTTTCATTTGGACAAATTTTTACCTATATTATGTGATAATTTCTATTTATTTGTAGATTTTGAATTAATCAACCAAAATTTTAAAGCTCCTTTCATTTGGACAAATTTTTACCTATATTATGTGATAATTTCTAACACAATTATAAAGCGACTCTACTCTCAGAATCTAAATTTATTTGTAGATTTTGAATTAATCAACCAAAATTTTAAAGCTCCTTTCATTTGGACAAATTTTTACCTATATTATGTGATAATTTCTAACACAATTATAAAGCGACTCTACTCTCAGAATCTAAATTTATTTGTAGATTTTGAATTAATCAACCAAAATTTTAAAGCTCCTTTCATTTGGACAAATTTTTACCTATATTATGTGATAATTTCTAACACAATTATAAAGCGATTCTACTCTCAGAATCTAAATTTATTTGTAGATTTTGAATTAATCAACCAAAATTTTAAAGCTCCTTTCATTTGGACAAATTTTTACCTATATTATGTGATAATTTCTAACACAATTATAAAGCGACTCTACTCTCAGAATCTAAATTTATTTGTAGATTTTGAATTAATCAACCAAAATTTTAAAACTCCTTTCATTTGGACAAATTTTTACCTATATTATGTGATAATTTCTAACACAATTATAAAGCGACTCTACTCTCAGAATCTAAATTTATTTGTAGATTTTGAATTAATCAACCAAAATTTAAATGCGGGTTTGATTTACACTTTGATTCGAAAAAATATGTTTTGGATAAATATTATTTTTATTATTGTTTACTGCATTAAATTTAAGGAGATAAGGGATGCATTTTAAACTAAAGCTTTTTTCATTTGGACAAATTTTTACCTATATTCTGTGACAATTTCCAGCCCAATTATAAAGCGACTCTACTTTCAGAATCTAAATTTATTTGTATATTGAAGAAATATTTTTTCAGTATAAAGAGTTTAGAAAACTCTTCTCTAATATGTAATGATATATTCTCATCTAAATTTATTTGTATATTGAAGAAATATTTTTTCAGTATAAAGAGTTTAGAAAACTCTTCTCTAATATGTAATGATATATTCTCATAACCTGTACGGTTGAACGCGGGTAGACAACTTGCGTGTTATCTCCAACCCGTATATTACGATGATTCTTCTCCAACCTGTATTCTACGATGATTCATCTCCAAACTATATACTACAATGATTCATCTCCAACCTGTATACTACGATGATTCATCTCCAACCTGTATACTACGATGATTCATATACCTGTATACTACGTTGGTTCATCTCCAACCTGTATACCGCGATAATTCATCTCCAACCTATATAATATATTTTATCAAATAATCAAAATAAAATTCTGTAATCAAAGAATCGAAAAATATTCTTTAAAAAATCAAAAAATATCAAAGTTTCTGTTCATATTTTGCTACCTCATACGATGTTACAAAAGTTATTACCTATACTTTGCAATTTGAACAATTTTAAATATTATATTTGTCGAATAATCAAAGAATCGAAAAATGTTAAAATCAAAAAATATTTATTATCGAATAATCAAAGAATCGAAAAATGTTAAAGTCAAAAAATATTTATTATCGAATAATCAAAGAATCGAAAAATGTTCAAATCAAAAAATATTTATTCTTTTTAAATATATCGTTGGCTCCCCTTACATTTAAAATTGAAAGATAAACCTAGTCTTTAATAATTAATTTTTATCAAATTATGCACATACGAAACTAAAAGTAAGGGGAGCCAACGATATATTTAAAAAGAATAAATATTTTTTGATTTGAACATTTTTCGATTCTTTGATTATTCGACAAATATAATATTTAAAATTGTTCAAATTGCAAAGTATAGGTAATAACTTTTGTAACATCGTATGAGGTAGCAAAATATGAACAGAAAGTTTGATATTTTTTGATTTTTTAAAGAATATTTTTCGATTCTTTGATTACAGAATTTTATTTTGATTATTTGATAAAATATATTATATAGGTTGGAGATGAATTATCGCGGTATACAGGTTGGAGATGAACCAACGTAGTATACAGGTATATGAATCATCGTAGTATACAGGTTGGAGATGAATCATCGTAGTATACAGGTTGGAGATGAATCATTGTAGTATATAGTTTGGAGATGAATCATCGTAGAATACAGGTTGGAGATATATATATATATATATATATATCCAGGCAAACAAAACAATTTTCGTGCTATTGGCCTAGCTAAAAATGTTACAGCTTACCTTTGTCAGCCTTATTTCAAAAGTAATGGTAATGTGTTTTTGAATAGATTTTTTGGGTCGTTTGAGCTTTGCCGATTTTTACTTGAAAACGGTTTAACTTTTGGGAAAAGTTGTCCAAAAGACATACCTCAAAGTTTTTTAGAAATAAAAGATACAAGCTTACAAAGTTCCAAATATTTGTATAATCATGATCAAAAAATCGTTTTAGGCTCTTATAAATGTAAGAAAAACAAAAATGTTTTATTGATATCTTCTTTTCATAGCCAGTTGCAAATAAATGATGAACAAAGATATGATTTTAAACGTCAAATGATTTTGGATTACAATAAATAAAAAGATGGAGTGGATATTATGGCTCAAAGAGTGGAAAATTTTACATGTCGTGGTAAATCTAATAGGTATCCTCTTTTTTTGTTAATATTCTAGAAATTTGCACTCTTAATTCTTATTTGATCATAAAATGCAACGCATGTGAAAATACAAGACTTGAATTCATAAAAAAAATCGCTCAAGAAAGAGCATACGAAAATAAATATGAATATATTCAATAACAATTATATTTACAGCTTGATTTACACAAACGGACTATAGGAATATGCACGAATGCTTCATACTTCAACAAGTGAGAGATTCCCAAGAAAAGCATCTTTGTTACCTTTTAGATGCAAAGACGGAGATTGTAAATCTTCTACGCGTTGGATTTGTGATAAAAAATGTTTGAAACATAGGCTTAGTATTTGTGGAAATTGTTTATAAAATAAAGGATATCATTTGAGTTTTCAATATTTTTTGAAGGAATATATTTAATTTATGTACTAATGATCCTATTACAAAGATTTTTAATTTGCAGACTAGTTCAACTTACTACAATGGTAAAATATTAAAAATTGGTCAAACAAATTCAGAGTAGTTTCAAATTACTAAAATATATGTGATTAAGTTATACACGTTTACATATTTATTTGTGCACCATCGTATTTCAATATTATTTTTGTGCTACAATCGTAGTAGGTCGGACCAGTCGATAAATTAAAATTCGTGCTACGATGAGGCTTAAACTAAAAATTTATAAATTTCTATGTTATGATCAAATAACATTAAATTCCGTTTTTAAGACGAACGTTTTTCATTATTTTTTATTGAAAATGTTTTTGTGGTAATAAAATGAAAAAAAGAAGTTCCAGAACAAAATATAAAAACGAGAGCACTTTTAAACCTCTTTGTAGAAAAAAGTTCACTATAGAACCTTGTTAATAAAGATCAAGGCATATGTTTACTTCCCGCCCCTAGAGATGCCATACTTGTGACCATGGGATCAAAACACTACACTTCAATCCCTAATGCCATCCGCCAAATAGATCAATTGTGTTTAAAAAATTGAATATAGATTAAAAAAGCAACGTTAGTTTTATGGGTATAAAAATTTTAAGGATGTGTCTAAAGCAACTAATATAGGACAATCTACAGCACGCGAACTCTTCATTTAGAACAATTCCAGGTCCTTTTATTTAATAGTTTAAAATCAATCAAAATTGATTGAGGGGGATCGGCATTAAAATTTAGTAAAAGGCTTTAAAAATGTTCATATAACCAAAATTCATTGCGTTCCTCCAAACCATAGACCGACTTTAATACGTTTTTTGTATTGGCTCAAAAGTGTTCACCACCGCTGGACTCTAAAGCCAACATAAAAAAGGTTGTAAACTGAATTTTGAATTTTTTCGAACGTTTTTTTAGCACGAGGAAAATATCGTAAAAAATCGAGTTATAAAAATGTATTATCCCATAATTAGGAAAAGTCATACTCATTTATTTATAGAGAAAGGCAAGTGTAGCCTAACTCATACTTAGACCAGTTATAAATTACGACTGGCACTGAGGTATCGGAAGGTATGAATGAAATTTTGCGATGTGATTCCGATTCCCAAACATAACTCTCATGATTCCCGATTCCAATTAATCCTCCCATTCTACTTTAAATGTTATATACAAGATTTACACAGGTTCAAGTGTTGTTGGTATTTGTGATCGGAACGCGGACCTTGATATTTGAATTTTTTCGACCATTATACTAAAAAGTTTCCTTAGGCCTGTATTATACAGTGTAAAAGCAAATAAAATTCGCAATCAGAAGATAGCTAATGTGAAGCAGAAGATTTGTATTAAAAATCATTAATAAAAGCAGACGGTTTTATTTTTGTAAAGTCGACATATGTCGATTTTGATCGTCAATGTGTTAGCGAACTTCGCCTCAGCAAATCATTACTTGACTAGTCCATTAGATCACTGGGGACTTGTTGTAGGCTTCAAAAAAGTAAAATGTGATGATTTACCTCTTAGCTGAGATCCTAGAGTTTCCAGCGATTGAGAGTAAGGAGCCTACTTGGAGTTGTGAATTCAGAGGTAAAAAATATGGAAGAGGCTAATTAAGAAATATAGACAAATAAGTTTCACTGATTATTATTATTGAAAATTTTTACTAGTTGGAAAGCTTGGGGATTTTTCGCTTGATTCATAGTGAGTTAGTCTTCACATTTCTAAAAAAAAGTTAAAAAAATATGGGGTTAGAATGAATATTATTCAGATTAATTTTAAGCTACCATCACAAAAAGGGTGTGCAGCCGTTCGCTACTGAACCCTGGTCAGATACGGGAGAGTTCGTTACTAGGACCGTTCGTACCCGGACATTTCGTTACAGATATATTAATATCGTTTCCCAGCACTGGCTTTTTTACCCCGAATGTTTTTGTTATTATTTATTTAATTAAAACAAAATTATGAATTGAAAACAAATCTAAAAATAGGCATATCTGAGCATTTGGTAGCATATCACTGCCGCAAAAACTATGAAACCAAAATACACTTTTCTAATGCCGTTTTTATGCTCTTTCCGAAAATATAATTATTTTTTTCGCGAAATGAAAAATAAAAAAGTTATGGCTATTTAAAGTTGTTTATTTCCTATGCATTTGTTAAGAAACTTAATTTTGATTTTTTCCTCAGATAATATAGCTACCGACGAATATAGTCTAAAGTGGTTTTGGGAACACCTCCAATCCAATGAAACTGTCAACTTTCTGCAGAACCACCGAATAATACCGAAAGAGAAATTGTGCCAGAAACACCATCCAATGACCATAGATTACAAGAGGTCTTACTGGAGATGCCACAAGGGTCGTTGCCGGTAAGAAATAAATCTACGCAAAAAAACGTGGCTAGAAGGATCTACTTTGCCCATGAATAAAATCATTGAATTTATCTATGCATGGACAAAAGAATACACAGGCATAAAATTCTACAGGGACGAACTGGGTATTAGCCATGACGCGGTTGTGGACTACAACAACTATCTAAGAGAGCTAACTTTTTCGCTTCCGCTTTGTCCCTTTTGATATTCTCACACATTTTGCAGCTTATCTCTCACTACTTCGTACACCTAATCTCATCAGACCGTCATACAACGCTCATACATACTCGCGCTCTTCGCACACTTCACAGTTTTTGACGTAAGAGATGAAGAAAAAGTAAAGTGAAGGAGAGCCTGGTGGAACAAGGTACGGGTAATAATAGTATTACCATGTTACAAGCCATTAAGACAACTTCTAGGTCAGACGTTGACAGCGACTGCTGCTCAAACGTCTCGGTGCCTTAAGAGAGCTCACACTTCCAAACCAAAGCTCAATATAGTTAACATGTTCAAACTTCCGAATCTGAACTTGATCAAGGTCCTAGTCGGCGACGTCAAATCTAAGGAAATATTGCTCCAGCCATTCCCCCAATGGCCGTTTATGAGGAGTTACGTTCTTAGGACTAAGGCCTGCGCAGTAGTCATAAGGGGTCTAACGATGGCCGACGTGACGGACGTCACGGCTGCAGTTAAAGGCCTAGGTTTTTCAAACACGGTTGAACCCTTGTTCCAGAACATGACAAGGGGATCGTGTTTGAAAGTAATTTTAGAAAACAAGGCAGCTGTTGATCAGCTGACCAAAGATGGACTGAACATCCTAGGTCTTAAATTTGCATGACATGCGTTTGCACCGAAGCCTAAGGCTCTACAATGCTATAAATGCCAGAAACTAGGTCATGTTTCGGCTGCGTGCCCTAACAAGGAGTGCTGCCTGATCTGTGGGGGTGAGCATGACCGCCGCATCTGCACTTCAGCCACCACTAAGGCCAGCAAGTGTTTTCTTTGCGGTGGAGAGGGTCATTCGGCAGCCTACAATAACTGTCCGCCTAAAGTTGCTTCTCTCAAGGCCAAAGACACTCCAAAAGGTAACAAGATGCATCCAAAGAAGTTAAATCCGCCTCCTATTCCAAGTAAGGTGATAACAATGCAATACCCAACTGCAATACCAACAGCCGGCCCATCCTTCGCACAAGCAGTAAGTAGACCCCTTATGTACAAGGCACCAACATATAACGAATCCTCCCCCTCCGAGGAGACTATCTTAAAAATAGCGCTCTCCATTTTCAAGTCACCAATGTTCAAAGAACAGTTGAAGAAAATGGTGAGCGCAGTGGCTGCGGACCTCCTACTAGAGTGTCAGTAAATAGGATAGTGTAGTGCCAATCTGTCATGCTCAAATTTTTGCATTTCAACATCAACGGCTTGGCTAAGAAACGTAGTGCTCTAATTGAGCTTCTGACCGAACATAGCATAGACGTCTTCTCTCAGAACGAAGTCAAATCTCAAGCCAAGTATTCCATCCGCATCCTCGGATATAGGACATTTGTGCATCCTGGAACAAGCCACTCGCGAGGTCTAGCGATGGGTGTGCGAGAGGGGTTAAAGGTTTCCAGCTTCACAATAAGTGACTCTGGGGACTCAATGGCTCTGAAGCTTGATCTTGGTAGAGCTGGACATTTAGTTGTACTGTTACAACCCGCCTAGTAACCCTCTGTTGGACTATGAATTTATTGAAAGATATCTTCGCTCCTCCGATAAGGTGCTACTACTAGGTGACCTAAACGCTCACCACACTAGACTGTTTAGTGAAACCAATAGCGCGGCTGGCACCGACTTACTCAAGTTGGTAGAGGATTCGTATGCGTTTATCGCTAACTCTCGAATGTGTTAGACCTTGCAATCATGTCTTTTAATCTAAGACCACTTCTAGCTTCAATAGTGGTTATCCAGGATTGCTGTGTATCTGACCACAAGCCCTTGTTGGTCACAGTTTCTTTAGGCCCACAATTCACGGCTGACAAGGAAAATTTAGTGAAGAGGTGGGTCTTCAGCCAAGCCAACTGGGATAGGTTTAGGTCGCTACTAAATGATTCAGCCCCGCGGGTCATGATGTGTATAGGAGTAAAACCTCCTGAGGAACTCGCGGAGTGTGTCAACGATGCTATTCTCTCCGCGGCACGAGAGGCAGTTCCCTTGACGGAGGTTAGAAAATACGAAAATCCAATTCCGAAGAATGTCCTATTACTCATCAAAGAAAAACGAGCTCTGTATAGAAAATACATTCACACTAGGGACGCCGAGACAAAGAATCTCATCAATCGATTACAAAAACTCATTAGGAAAAAGCTCGGCGAAACCACATCTAGGAAAGTCACAAGCATCACAAAAGCCTCTAACCCGCTACAGGGCTCTTTGAAGTTCTGGAACCTGGTTAGAGGGCTGAAGCCTGGCTGCAAAGGTCCAACGTCGGTCACTTGGAATAACCGAACAGCCATTGAGGCGGAAGATAAATGTGCACTGCTTGCTGATTATTACGAAGATGTGTATAGGACAAATCCAGGCCCGAAAAATTTTAATTCTGAAATTGAGTTTTTTAGGCGTTTACATGCGACGAACGACACTAACTTCATCCTAGAGGACCTGGTTCAAATCATTAAAAAGCTTAAAGCTAGGAAAGCGGCGGGATGGGATGAAGTTAGTAATCTATTCATCAAGAATCTTCCCGCTAGGTTTAGGGACGTCTTGCTGGCAATATATAACTCTTTTATAAAAGATGGGTTTTACCCAGACTGCTATAAAAGGGCTATACTTATTTGTGTGCCAAAGGCTGGCAAGAAGAGCGGCAAACCGAGTGACCTACGGCCTATCAGTCTTCTCCCTTGCCTGAGCAAAGTGTATGACAAATTAATTTTTGGAGTACTCGATGCTTGGTGCAAGGAGCATGCAATAATCCCAAAAGAACAGTTTGGATTCCAAAAAGGTTTGTCAACAAATCATGCTCTGCTTACCTTGCATCATGATGTTGCAAAAAGCTTAAATGATGGCCTCTACGTTGGGATGATATCTTACGACCTGGAGAAGGCTTTTGATACGGTCTGGCATGAGGGTTTGCTGTTCAAACTTAGTAGCATGTTTGTGCCATCATGTATCTTCAAGGTAGTTCACAGTTTCCTTTCTCGACGCTCATTCCAGATCAGAATAAATGACAAATTTTCAAGGAGAATAAGCCTAGGCCGCGGGGTCCCCCAAGGTTCACCTCTAAGCCCTCTTCTGTTCAACATCTACATATCTGATATTAGGGACTCTTTCAATAAGTCAATCTATGCTAGGATAATCAGTTTCGCAGACGACATATGTGTATATTACTCCGCTAAGCATGTTCCGCGTATTTGCAAATACCTTACGGACGTAAATACCATATTAGGGGGGTATTTCACTTGATGGAACCTTAAGGTGAATTACTCTAAATGCAAGTTCATCATCTTTGGCGCTAATTGTCCCAAAAATAACCCGCCAACTATAGGGAATATTCCCCGAGTTCGCCACCTAAAATATCTAGGAATCACATCGTGAAGCTCACGAAAAGATAAAAAAAAAAGGGGAAGAAGGATCTAGCGCTATATGGATGTCTTAAAGACCTTGGGGTCAATTCCACGGTGGTAGGCAAGGTCATTAAAATCCTAACAATGCCGAAATTGACTTATGGAAACTCCATTTTGGGATGCCTTCCCTCAACTTGGACCAACAAAATAGATGACCTCGTGTATAAACTTTTTAGGATTGTTTATGGCAACCCTTTCACTATTGCTCATAGCCGGACCTCCTTTTCTTGGTTCCAGAAAAGGTTGGAGAAATTAAATAAAAAGTTTATAGAAAAATTAAGAACACACAAGCATTGCCCACAATTATGCCAAGCATGGGAGCTCACGCAAACCCAGGCTGAAGCGTTCTTGGGGGTATATGCTAAAAAAAAGAGAAAAATTAGGTGACTACCCATATACAATAGCCTCCAAGCAATAGGGAATTCTGCGTTCTGCGATATAGTTCTGTTTTTTTCTGAGTTCTAGATCCTCCTACTTAAATTTAGCATTGGCACAAGGTATAAGTCCCAAAACAGTTTCATGTTACGGGCTAGGTTAGGCATAGTCGGTAATCTGGCCTATGTAGGAGTTCGCTAGTAGGACCGTTTAAACATTCCAATATTAAAACATATATCATAGGAATAGAGTCAAATTCCAGGGGTAGATTGTTCCTAACCTAGCATGCCTTAAATTATGTATATCTTTCTTAACCCCTATAACATGTATCAAATATTATTTATTAATAATATATAAGATATTGCATGCCTTCAAACGCTTCTATTTTTGTAACATATACCTTTAATAATCATTCTTTTATTTAGGAACAAGATACATTCCGTCGTGCCGGTTTTTTACCCTGGTTTTCTTCCTCTTAAGAATTCAAAGGTTTTTACGGTTAGGTAGTGCTCTAGCGACGCGATTCTACGTGGTTAGTAATCAAGAAATCACTAGACATTAAGTTTGTTTCCCTAATTGGGAGCATTCGTGTTAGGATAGTATCGATCACTCAGATGTATTTATATATTGTAACATAAATTCTTGTAAAATAATATATATAACAAGGTATAGCTATGCAGTAACAAGGGCCGGTAGGTGTTTAGTGGGATGGAAAGTCCAGGTAGACCTGGACTCAGCATTCCGGGCGGGCCACGATATCCGAAAGGATGGGTGCAAACGTCACAAACAACTTAACTACTTAACATTGAGACCTGACCTAACCTAACGTAACATAACGTTTTCGTTTCAGGTGTGTGGCCATGAAATATTAAACAACCCTGTAAAAATTGGAGGTTCAAACTGCACCGTGAAAATTGATGAAACAGTCTATGCTAAAAAAAAAAGTACAATTAAGGAAGAATGCTGAAGGAACAATGGGTGTTTGGAGGCGTTTGTAAAGAAACTAGAGATGTCTTTCTATATTCCGTAAAGCGTAGAGATCGGAGTAAACTGGAGAGCTGCATCAAGGAAAACATTCTACTGTATGGAAACTACCGTGGGGACATGTGGAAGGCATATGAAAAAATAGAGGATATTTCTGGGTACAACTTTAACATTTAACAGTAAATCACAGTGAAAACTTTGTAGATCCTATCACTATAGCTCACACACAAAAAATTGAAAGCACCTGGAATTTGCTGAAACGCCGTAACAAAAGGCACTGTGGAACTAAGCGTGAAATGATAGATGGTTACTTTTGTGAAATTTTTGGCGTCGCCGGCATTAAGGACAAGACTTATTCAATGTGGTACTGGAAAATATTTCAAAATTCTAAAGATGTTTTTTTAAGATTTTTGTGAAAGGAAATAAACATCTTTAAAGCCATAACTTTTTTTGGTGAAAATCTTTAAAAAAAACTTTGTGTTTTTTAAAGGTTTTGTCTTCTTAACAAATGTATAAGAAATAAACAAATTTAAATAGCCATAACTTTTTTATATTTCATTTCTCGAAAAAAATAATTACATTTCCGGAAGAGCATAAAAAACTGCATTAGAAAAGTATATTTTGGTTTCATAGTTTTTGCGGCAGTGAAACCGAAAAGATTCGCGAGTGTTCGGCAACGAAATGCTTGGGTACAGACGGTCCTAGCACCCCAAAAAGCCCTTAAATAAAGTGCCTATACACTTCCTTTATGCATGACAAATGCGAAAAACTCATGATCATTCTCATTTTTCATTTCAACTTCAAACTAATTCATAATTAAAATCATCTTTCAAGATTGCACAGACATATATCTAAAAGAATTAGAAGTTTATTTCCTAATCTCAAACTTGGCAAGTAAATTCATAATAATAAAATCAATACAATAAATACAAGGAAGTGAATGTTGATGATAAATAAAGCCATTATTCTCAATGCAAACGAACGTGCTGCCACTTTCACGAAGGAAATTGAAATGAGTTTTTCCTATGCACGTAGAATTTATGCAAAGCAGACATGACGCGTTGAATCTGGAGAGTAGGATTCACTGGCGAAATAAGCGTGTGTATTGCTCGAGCAAAACGAATAGTTGTTTGCAGTTTGGCAAATTTTAAAGGGGTTTCTAGCAGAGTCAGCGAATTTGTCTAAATGGAGCCGGGAATATTGAAAAATTGCTCATATGACCGGCTATAGGCATCTCAAATGAATGGAGAATATTTAGTCAAAAATGAAAACTACCCTTTCACGAACAATGTATCATTTATGATACATCGAATAGAAATTAGAACAAAAATAGTTGCCCCCTAACTGAAAAATTTTCAAACTTAAAAACGTGGTTATTTTTTTCAATACTAAAATATTGTAAAATCATTAGGCTTCCATCATGGATGAACAATTTCGGAAATAAAGTTTTTTGGAAAATATTTTTGATATATATTCTTAAAAAATCTAGCTTTTTAAGTGTCATTGTTAGGGGTTGGAGACAAAATAAGATCATCAAAAGTAGAAGTAAATTTTTTTTAAATAATACTATCAAAAACACTTCAAAATAGAATCTCTAAATTCCGGTGTCAATCAAAGCCAACAAAAGGTTCTGTGTTGCGTCAATGCAACCGTAAAGAAGCACAAATGTGTAGTTTCCAACCTACACATGACCTTGAAAAATAATATTGATCCATAATTTGTGAGTTTTTATATTCCTTTCATTTTATCAAAAGTATGCCTATAGTAAAAGAGTTAATAATCGATTTTTCTAGATTTATTTGTTGTATAGTAGTTACAATCATTTTTTGTTGAATATAAAGTTAAAGGTACTGGAGCCAGAAATATAGAAAAAATATTTTGGCGCGGGAGCAAGAGCCGCAGAATTTTTGTCCGGCTCCGAAACCTTGAAGCAAAGTTTCTCTTGTTAAGTGCAAAAGCGAAAATAATTTGTTAAATAAGAAGTGTGTATTCAGAAAAATAAAAATCCTTTGTTTACTCGATGGGAGGGGATGCTGGGAGTTCAGGGTGTGAAAGGATTAAAAAAGATAGGTGACAGTTTTTATTAGACACTCACATTGCCAAAATTTTGCAAACTCAAAAAATACATCCTCTACTAAACTTAAAATACAAATATAGTGAAAATGAATTCATTGATAGCGTACAGATCAAAGTGACATGCCGTATAAGTAAAAACTGAAAAGGTGAGTTGTCCATTTGATATACTGAAGAATATTGAAAACATTTTTGAACTGCACAATTACACAAACGATGAAATAAACGGTGTTTAGAAATAGGAATTTTACATTGGTAAATTTCAGATGAATCGAATAAAGGCCCTTTGAGAAACATATATCGTGAAAGAGGTGATCTTACCGATCAGAATTGTGAGAAAATTAGTGCTAAGGAAGAAACAAAATGAGTTAAGATCTATAATAAAATGAGTTAATACATCCGCGACTGCGACACAGAATGACTTATTTTTTGTAAGCATAGCCGTCCGTCCGTCCAGTTACAATAGTTCATAAAAGGAGTCTTGATTAAATTCCCTTCATATTTCATGATCATATAAGTAAAAATTAAGAAACGTAGTTAAGCGCAAGAACAATAAAAAATATTTGCCTGATATAAAATAATATTTTTTTATTAACTTGGATCATAGAGAACCACCGTACGCGAAGAGATGGAAAGTGGATTGGTACAACGCATGCAGCCACTCGGTCCGAAAAATGAAGATGCGCAAGATGATTGAGCCAACGGATCATGGCCACCCTACTTGGAGAAAGGTGTAAGCGAAGAAGATATAAATAATTTATCATTATGGTGAAGAGCATGCAGATCTATCTACCAAACACTTAATGGAGACTACTTTCATTTATGAGATGAAAACTTTATTAATTTTCGATCACTCTGGTCTTCTTCAGATAAATAAACAAATCGTTAAATGAACACAAGAAAAGAGAGAATGACTTATAAATATAATAACACTAGTAAATATAAAAAGAGTGGCCGAACGAGAAAGAGAAAATGAAACTTATTGAGAAAGAAAACGAGAAAATGACTTATAAATATAAAATAAAGTGGTCGAAAAAACCAGTTAGTATGATCCACTTTTGTAAAATCTGAAAAATATTTTTCGAAAATCTTATTCATTTAGTTTTCCTTGTACTAAAAACTATATAAATAGCTTTAAAACGTGTATGAATAGATAATGAAAAAAAGTTTTGAGATCATATCTAATAACAAATTTTTCTGACACTTCATACTGAAAAATTTTAAAATTTATCCTGGATAAAATTTTTAAAGCCTCAATTTTTAAGATAGTATAAAAAACAATCCATATAATTTTAAAAAAAAAATGCTTGAAATGTAAAAGAAATATTTTTGTTTCGCGTTAAAATAAGATCTCCATTTTTGGATCATTGGACCGTAGACGTGTGGAGTTACAATGTTGATTGAGATTTGTTATCTATAAATGTACTTTAAAAAAAGTATATTTCTACCGTGATAAAAAGCGTTAATTTCGCACAACTAGATTTGTGCATTTATTCCTGATGGATAATTCCTGTTGAAACGATGGGGCGAGAGCGATCAATGATATCAGCATTATCAATATTTATATATAATTTGTTGATTGTTACAACTGATAAAGTATGCGTACATCTTGGATTCTTTGTTATATATGCGATTATATAAAACTTTCATGGTATAAAAATATTTGAATGCATTGTTATTTTATCCATTTTACTTTTCAATAAAATATTATTTACACTTTGATTCTTGTTTTTACTATTTTGCGTCAGTTTTTGCGTTCCACTTTTTGCCTCCATTATTCGTTTTTATTTGCGCTCCCATTATTCCATTTTGGAAAATGAGTGAAGTTTGGAGAAAAGTGATACTCAAAGCATTGTGATTTCAATTCAGTTATAGTCTCCGATGAAGAAGAACTGTCATCTAATGAAGCATTGAAAGATTTTTGCAGTAAATTCAAAGTTGAGCACAATCCACAAAAAATCCTTTGTTCGATGGAAAAAAAGAACTTGAACCTGGCAGGATCATCTAAAGAAAACTTTCCTAAGCCTTTAGACTCCCCACATAACAAACTTCAGTCTCCTTCTTTTGAAATTTTTACAATGTTTTTTGATGAGGGTTTTTTTGAAAGTGTTGTTAGCATGACGAATAAGTATATGCCCAAGAAAATAACAACAATCATGATTTTTTAACAATCGTGGAAGAAATCAAAAATTTTTGTCCTTTTGTTTTTCTCTGGTTACAACAATCGTCCCAAAGGGAAAATGTTTTGGTCAAAGTCTCCAGATGTGCATTGTCCTTTAGTACAGTGGTTCCAAACCTTTTTTTATCCCGTTCCCCCTTTTTCAGTCACTTTTTTACCTGTGGACCCCTACAACTGAATAGTTTGAGCCAACAAAATTAATCAAAGATTTTTATGCAAAAAATCATTGTAGTCATCTGATTAGATCGTATGCTTATTCATATGAAATCAGAGAAATCGTAAAGCTTAACATAAAATGTGAATAAAATTTTTTTTCAATTAAAATATAAATTTTTCAAAAATATTGTAACTAATAAAGAAGATATATAAACATTCAAAATATGAAACTTTAAAAAAGGGAAGAAAATATTTATTTAAAAAAGCTCTAAATATATATATATTTATATTGATTTGGAAAATAGAAGTATATTAAAGGAGATTCAGCACAAGTAGTTTGAAGTAGAATTTCGAGGACCCCTTGAAATTCTTCCAGGACCCCTAGGGGTCCATGGACCCCCGGTTGGGAACCACTGCTTTAGTAGCTGGTGCCATGAGTAGAAACAAGTTTCAACAAGTAAAGTCTTTTATTCATTTTTGTGATAATAAGAATGTGAACGAAGATAAACTTTTCAAAGTCCAATTCTTATAGAATATTTCAATATGGGCTATTGAATGGCTATTGGGTTTTTAGTCAGCACTTATCCATTGATGAAAGAATGATTGAATAATATGGTAGAAACTCCCTGAAGATGTTTATAAAGGGTAAACCTATAAGGTGCGGGTATAAGGCCTGGTGGGTAATTTTGCACTATACGTGCATCGATAAATGTCTTCTTTCCTATGCAATTGGCTTTTTATCGATGCACGGATAGATATGCACGGTACGGTACTATCCGTGCATCGATAAAAAGATGTATCTTTACCGAAAGAACACACTGTTTGACAACTTTTTTACATCGTATTATCTACTCAAGGAGTTAAAAGCAAAAGGATTTAGAGCTCTTGGAACACTGAGACAAAATAGAATTTTAAATTGCCCTTTGCTAGATGTTAAAAAAAATGGAGAAAAAAACGAGAGAGTCATATGACTTTGCTTCCGATGATGAGGTTATTATTTTGAGATGGTTCGATACTAAGTGTGTGAGTATTGGTAGTAATTTTTATGGGGTTTTACCGTTGAAGTCTGTTCAAAGATGGCCGAAAGATGAAAAGAAAAAAATAAGTCTTACTCAGCCAATTTTATTTTATTTTTATAATAAAACAATGGGAGGTGCAGATTTGGCTAATTTTTAATCAATAAGTTAGATGTACTATAAAGTCTAAAAAGTGGTATTGGCCTATTTTCACTGACATCATCGATACTTTACTTTTGAATTCATGGAGAGTGAAGAATGCATTTGATAAAAATGTAGATTTGTTGACATTTAAACAAGAAATCACTTTGTGTTTGCTGAAAAAAAACAAAAAATGTTTTCTCGATACCTGGTCTTTCAAAAAGATTGCCCCAAGAAGTCATGCGCGATGAATATGGGCATTATATTTGCAAGATGTTTTTTGCAAGAAAAACACGACAAAAGCCTGTTCAAAGTGTGAAGTTTCTTTACATGGCAAATGTTTTATTTCTTATCATGAAAAACCAACTTTTGGATGTCATTTTTTGCCAATAAAATTTTCCCTCTATTTTTTGTGCTTACCATTGATCCAATTTTAAACATCGAGAAATAGTAAGTAAATTTTTTTTTGCTAATAAAAATAATTTAAATAGCATAAGATCTTATAATTTTACTTCTCCAAGCTTCCCGGGTTAATAAAGTCTTCAACTTGCGTGAATAAAAGTTTTACTTATTTTCATATGCAATTGGTAAAGTTACATCTTATTTAGTTATTTATAAAGGAATTCTTCCTTCGCATTTATGTGAAAAAGTCAATCAAACGATCCAAAACGGTGTTTTGTGTGATTTGCTTTTCAAAGCATAAAAACGTGATGACCTAATCGTTCATCATATATGCGTCTTATTTTAGTTGTAGAGAAAAAGTATTCAATTCAATAAATTGGAAAATCTTTCAAAATTTATTCATATCTCAAGGAAGTCTTATATAGTAGTTTCATTCTATCTTTCATAATCATATAAGTAAAATTTAATTAAGATATAGAGGAGGACCAATTGGCCTTCAATATTATTTGAAATAAAACTTGCATACCGTGGTATTAATTAAAAAGGAGGTTGATAGATTAGAATCACTTGCATTGTAATTATTACTTAATACCGAAATATACTAAGTGTTGGGAATGTAATAGAGAGAGTATTAACAGTGCTGTTCCAATTTTTAATTTTTATAAGCTAGAATTTTAAACTTTATTAAATGAAAAGTTTGATAAAATTTAATAAAGTTGGGACATAATGGATTAACACATACATGTACTGATTGATTTATTGATTCAAAAAAATACCTTTCTCTTTTTATACATGAAAGGTATTCTGAAAAAATGCAAGCGATATTATTAGTACTTATAAACTCGTTCATTATTATTGCACACTCTTGGGGTTGTTTACATGAAGTTCACAATTCAATAAAACTTATTGTTCGAATTGATCCATTGATTTAGTCAGTCTAATCTATTAATTTTGTACAACAGCACACCAAAATCATATTGATTTTATAGACAAATCAGATTACGTGAATAGCTCAATCGAGCTATTCTTGTGTAAATAAACTGTGTTTTTATGAGCAAAAGTTTCAAAATAACATTTATTTCAACTTCTAAAGTTCTAAGAAGAAATTATTTGATGCATAATACTTATAGAAAGCTATTTATTTCCATGCAACCAAATGTATTATAAAAATGCACAAATTATCAATCGATTCTAGACACATTATAAATATAGCTCGATAAAAGGCCCTCCTATTTTACTTTTTCTTCATGGCATTCATTCTTAAATTAGGAAAGAACATTATTTTTTATAGATGAGTATAGTATAAAATTGAGACATAATTTTAAAGCGTTAGTAAACTGGACGAAATGTATAGGACAACCCCATGTGAAATTTTGTTGTCTCGAGCAATTTAGTAAAAACAAATAAGAAACGAGCTTTACTCGAATGTAATAAATTTTAAATTTTTTGCAGGTAACTCATGCCGGAGCCAATAAGATTAAAAAGTTTCAATTTTTGAAAATATATTTTAAAAATAACATAACACTACTATTTACCTAAAAATCTTTTATTCTGAGAATATTTCTGGCTTTTCAAAAAAGAACAAATCAAAAATTGTGTATCCGCGAATCAGCAATTTTACGTGAATCTCATGATAGTACGCATCAACCGCCAGTTCCTCCCAACGAAAAAGTTTTCCGAAGGATCAGATGAGACACAGAAAGTGAGCGTGATGAAGTTTATTTTTCTAAAGTAGGAGCACAACATCTGCTTTCACAATCGGAATTGAATGACTTAGTACGTGATTTAAGTTTAACAAATGAAAAATCAGAACTACTGGGGTCAAGATTGAAACAATGAAATTTACTTCTCCGAAAGATAAAAAATTTTCAACTCTCGCTATTGTCACTTAGAATTATCAAAGTTTTATTCCCAAAGAGAAAGCTGCTGTTATTGCAACGATGTTATTGGTTTGATGGAAAAAAATTGATCCTTCTTACGTATCCGAAGAATGGAGACTTTCCATAGATTCCAACAAAACTAGTCTCAGAGGAATTTTATTGCATAATGGAAATATTAAACCTTCAATACCTTTGGTACATGCTACTGGTCTTGATGAAATTTATCAAAACATGAAAATGATGTTGAATATTTTAAATGGTAACAATCATAGATGGAGTATTAGTGGAGATCTTAAAGTTGTTTCTTTGTTACTTGGATTACAAATAGGCTATACAAATCATATGTGTTTTTGTGTCTGTGGAATAAGAGAGATCATAGTCATTATGAAAAAAATAAATTGGCTTCCAAGAAAGGAATTTGTTGTTGGAAAACACAATGTATGTCATCCACTAATTGTTTAATTTGATAAAATTCTTCTTCCAGCTCTTCATATTAAATTGGGGTTGATGAAAAATTTTGTAAACGGACTGGATCATCAAGGAAGTGGTTTTCAGTATTTAAAAAGCAAATTTAACAAATCAATAACTGAGGCTAAATTAAAGTCAAGAATTTTTACTGGACTTCAAATTCGAAGTTTGCTAAAAGATGATCTGTTCCTTGAAGCACTAAATGAAGATGAAGAAGAAATTATAAAAAAATGCTGAAGTGTTTTAAGACAATGGGTTGCAGAATGATTTTAAAAATGCATTTTTTACATTCTCATTTGTTGGTTTCTACAAAGAGACAGTAGGAATTCTTTTAAAAAGAGGAAGAGAAATAAATAGGGACATCAATTCATATTCATAGATATGCCTGAAACATAAATCTAATAAAAATTAACATATACTTTTCTTCTTACAACATAAAATATATATTTTATTCAAAATTGTCTGTACAATAAAAATTAAATTAATTGATTTTAAAGTAAAAAGTTGAATTAAAACATGAAAAAATATTAAAATAGAATATTTGAATAACACGTTGTTACACAAAAATGTGAAGTGATGAATCAATTTTAGTTTTGGATTTGAAATCAGGACGTATAAATTAGTATAATTCAGTGCTTATTTCTTCTGTAACTACCTAGTGTAATTGCACACGATCTTATACTCTAATTGCAAAACCTGAGTCCAGAGATAAAATAAGCATTGTCAATTTAGTATAAAGAATATTTTTTTTTTAAATATCTATCAATATCCTTTGAGATCATTTTCAGAGATACATAACTAATTCGATTTGCTATTTAAGACATTTTCGAACCCTACTTGAAAAAACTGACTGCAAAAATAAAATCAGCATGGCGGATTTAGAATAAAAACATACATTTTATTTAAAATTTAATTGGTTAGGTATATTTATCATCAACCAAAATTTTGATGGACATTTTCCAAAATATGGCCAGGTTTATTGAAAAAATTGAATATATATATAACCTTAGCAGGTTGAAGACAAGCCTTTATGATTTAACCCTTTATCTTCTAAAGTAAACTCACAAAAGAATGGAGAAATCCAATAAATTCTTATAATTTTATCTAGTATAATCTTTCTAACCATGAAAAGGATAAAGATATCCATCCACTAGCATATATCATTTTATTCACTATCTTTCCATAAGTGTTCCTTGTTTGATTTGAAGTAATAAAAATTGGAAGACAACTTGGCAAAAATTATTGTTTTTGAAAACTGATAGAAAGGCAGGTTTAAATGAACTCGATGCTATAGTGATCCTATAAAGAAGTATTTGAAAGAATAAGATATTTTTGGGCTTGGACTTACATAATGCCATTTTTAAAATAACATTATGCAAAAAAATATGATATTTTGGACTTGGGGTTAGGATTGAAAAATATTTAATCAATGGGGAAATTAATATTAAAAAAATTGCAAAAATTAAATCTAATTTAGTAAACAATTTACAACGTTTTGATGTGTTATTTAACATTATTCGACCTAACATCAGAGAAATAGTTCATTTCATCATTTGGATCGTTGTATACTTTACACAACAATAATAATCGGTAATAAGGTAGATAAAAAGAAGATCTAATGTCTTTCGTAAAGAGTGGTTTTAGCGAGGAGTAAGTTATGAATAGAATGTCAATAACATATTATTTAACCAAAAGTAGAATAGCGAAAAAGAAAAAGTTGTCTTTAAATTTTTAATCAATGATAAAATAGAATTAAATAAGACGAAGACTAACTGAATTTTTGAAGATTTATCAAAAATGGCCTGCATATTTAGATTCAGTATAAAATTTGCACCATTTAACGTATTACACGCCATGTTTCAATTAATTTCAGTGAAAAAGCTTAATTTAACCCTTCATTGTATGTTTAACCCAATAATGGTGCAAAGGTAGATGAACGCAAGCTGTAATCTTTTTCATAATGAAGTGGTTTTAGCGATGCGCTGATTACACCTTGAATGTCAACAAAGATTTGTGCATACATCGATGATACATCAATAATAAATGTCAATGTTAAACACGCACCAAGATTTAGAGTGTTGTAAAAATCAATATTAACTTCGTCAAAGGGACCATTCTTCTATGCTGGTAACAATATACGATGAGTGACATTAAAGCGAGTAGAGATGACTGATGAGTCGCCTGTAAGTAACACTTCATAGGGTTTTTGAATAAAAATAATTTTTACAACATTGAAATGTAAAATTACTTTCCTCTATTAATAAATTGGGTATCTTTTTAAAAAGCATTGGTAAAATTAAAAAGTAACAATAATAAATTGACCTCTACTGGCCCCTAAGATAAAAACTACCCTTTTATTTTTTAATTATTATTTTTTAGTTGTATAAAAGTATTTGAGTAACAATAAAACTTACAATATTAATAAATTCAATTCAATTTTCTTTCAAAAAATTGAAAAGAAGTCCAAAAATATTATAATTTTACCTTAAATTGATCCTCAAAATGTGGAAATATTCAGATTTTTTTAACTTAAAGTATAGGGAAACAATTTTAAACTATTAATATTTGAAGGTGGAAAAATGATATAAAATAGCTAAGTGTATTTCGGTTTTTATTTGAAACAAAAAAAGTGGACTGACCCTACAAATAAACCAATATCAAATTATTGAGTGACTTTTTTCAATGTAAATAATATCAAAAAACTTTCTAAAAATGAGTTCAGAAGAGTATAAATCGAGGCTAGAAAACAAGATAATATTTTAAACTACCCAATATAAATTCTCGAAAAATGCTTGGGTAGGTATAGGGAGTCATTTAATTTTAACTTGGTATCTTTATTTTTAGATATTAAATTATATATTTTTTAAAAAATTAACAAATCTTAGAAATCGTAAAGCGAAAAAAGTCAGTATGTGTAGGTAAATAAGTATATCTATATATAGCTTCAAGCTGATAAAAATTTTGATCATCATAACTTTTTTTTTAAGTTTTCTGTGATTTAATATATTTTGTGTCTAGCACCCTATTAGAAAATATACAAATTTCCATTAAGAAATTTTCATCGGAATTGGTTTTCTGGGGTTCATAAAAAAATCAAAACTATCTATTTAGATATATAGTAAGTCTGGCAAAAGCCTATACTTTGTGTGTTACATATACTTTCTATACATTTTGTTGTTTCTTTTTGTTGACTCCCGTGGTCTTGTCAAACCACTGATAGATATAGATATCACTTTTTTCGAAATTTTGGATGTTTAATAACTTTTTCAAAAGTTTGAGTAAGGTCCATTTTATATCTTAACGCCTATGCAAAGTTTGGTCAGTTTACATTTGGTCAAAAAAAGTTATAAGCGCTGAAAGTTTTTCCCAAGCTATCGATGTAGTATGTCTAGCCTAGCAAAAGCCTATACTTTGTATGTTATTTATACTTTCATACATTTTGTTGTTTCTTTTTGTCTCCCGTAATTTTGCCAGACCACTGATATAAGTGCTATGCGTTCAAACTGTATATAATTATAAATTTTCAAGGGAGTATCTAATATAGATACTAAGTGGTACTTTTCTGTTATCTCCCCCCACTCTAAAAAAAATTTTTGGTGAATGATTTACTTTTTTACTGATTCATCAACATTTCTCTGATTATTATATAATATCATTTAGAATTTTTTTTAGAGTTGGAGAGATAACAGAGATATATAATTTCACTTTATATATATATTTTCGCTTTAAATTTTTATTTAATGTTAGAAAAACATAGAATGATAAGTGAAAAGTGTAATAATTACTTATCTAATGAGGAGCCCAATAGCAACTGATGTGTCTAAGTATTGTATCGAAAGGGTTTAAACGTTTAACTTTGATTTCCTCTCGCCACATGAACTCACACATATACGAATCTAGTAGACTTCTATGAGTGCCGTTCTGTTTTTTTATTTTTTTCTTTGGCACTTCTCCACATTCGTTCAAAGGATCCACAAAGTTTTTCGAATAATTAACAACTAAAAGATGATAATCATTGGTGGAAAACATATTTCTGTATGCACCCCAGTCATCACTTATTATTGTAGTTCCAGGCCTTATGCTATTCTTTATTATTGGATAAAGTGTTGTTGCTTTCCTGTCTGGGACAATAAACATAAAATTTTCTTTTGACTCTCTGCAGTGGAAATTCATATCGATTTGTAACTTTTCTGTATTAAAGTATTTCTACACTAAATAAATGAGCAAACATTTACCATGTGTTTTTTAGTTCTTCTTCAAACATAATAGGTAATCGTAATAATTAATACTTTTAAATTATAGTGTTTTATAAAATAACCTTTTCTTAGACAGGTCATTAAGTCAAGGATCTATACATATTGGAAGGAGGCTAACAGTTTCTTTAAATCACATAGGCCCACAACAAGCTACAGCCCCAGGCCCGGCCATTTTCCTAATCTGCCCCTGACTAAGAGTGAGTGAGTGAGGGAAATCTCTAAGCACTTTCCAGCGTTGGCTGATATGCTTGCTGTATTGCTATGATTTGGATGGCTTTGATTGGTTGTTTCTGTGTGACGGAAATCGAATCGGTTGTTATGTTCTAAAGGAGCAAAATAAAAGGAAAGAAAGTGTAGAAGTGTTGTATTACATAAATGGAGTTGGGGATACCATTGAAATATAAGTGGCAGAATTTGAGTACTTTGGTTCGTATGTTTTGAAAGATGGGGAATAGAAGGATGATGTTTATTGGTGTTTCTATTTCTGTGCAACCAAAACGGCAAAGTGGGTGGTTGTGTAGTTTGAATTTGTAAAAATAAGCATAGGTTGGGCAGTGAAAAGAGAGCCATCTAATTGTGTTGCGTGCGAGAAAAATGCTTTTATTATTAATCGCAAAATTGATTAAAGGAGGAGAAATGTTGAGGGATGACCAATTGTTAAGGATGGATGTGTGTGTTGAAGATTTGATGCAGGATGAGGGATTGAAGGTACAATGGTTAAGGTTGTGTTCGATGTTAATGTTTTGGATAATTGATCCACTATGTTGTTTTCGGTGCAAGTAGAATGTCAGGGAGACTAGGTGATGGTGATGTTGAGCGAGTTGGGTGAGTTTGGTGGCTATGCTATGACATGACAGCGGAATTTTATGATTGAGATTGAGATAGTTAATGATATTTTGAGCGTCTGTGTAAAAATGGATGTGACTAAAGTTGTGGCGATATGTTTCGATGTTGTCTAATAGATGGCTGCAAGCGGCTAAAATTGCTAACGCTTCTGTTTCATAAGATGAAGTGTTTTTGTCGGTGTGAAGGACTTCGGAGAAAAAGGGGATTAATGAGTTGGTGATAAAGAAGGCATATGCACCAGTAGCATGGTGAGAGGATTTGGAACCGTCAGTAAAGATGAAAAGATTATATGGTGAGTGGGAATTAGTGCGTTGCATTTTGATTAGTTTGGTAGAAATGTTTTTATGTTTGCATATGGTTAATGTGTAGGGCAATTCATCTAAAGGGTTGAAATGAAAGATGGGATGGATTTCAGATGATATGGAATAGTGAGCTAGGTTTGGTATGTACTTGGCACATATGGTTTCGTAAAATGAGAGTATAAGGGATGAAGTTGAGTAGGGTGTGGTGAAAACGTGAATGGGGCTCATGGATTTGAAAGTTTTCGATTATAGTGTTACTAGAGTTAGGTGTAGTTTGTAAAGAATTGGTAGTGTGTGTTTTGAGGTAGATGTGGTGTGATACGCGTTAGTGATTGTGAGGAGACAGGTACGGTGAATTTTATTGAGAATAAATTTAGTATTATGCAGCTTTAGGGAGAAACCCCAGGAGAGGATACCGTGTTGAATTATGGGTAAAATAATTGATATATAAATATATTTTGAAATTTTCCGGTTTAGTCCCCATTTGTAGGAGATGGCTTTCTTGAAGGAGAAAATGATAGGCGTGAGTTTAGTATGTAGGTTTTTGATGTGTGCTGAGAATTTAAGGTTTGATTGGAAAATGACTCCGAGGCCCCTGACTAAGAACATGACTAAGTTTAAACAGGGAAGTCAGAATTGACTGTCATGAGTATTATTATTAAAAATAACAAGGAATCGACAAAATTGGATAAATAAAGACTATATTAAAAACAAAATACTAATACAAAATTTTATAAAAAAATAATTATAAAATTTGGTAAAAAGTATACCATTCAAAATAGTTGATTTGGATTGGTGATAAAATCAAAAATTACAAAAAAAATTCTCAATTATGGAAAATAAATATTATACCGTTAGATTCTAAAAATCCTAATAAGATTTAACAATTAAACTAACATTGCACTAATAAGTAAATTAGCTGATAACGAATATATCAGATAAAGTTTATAGTGAACAGATATATCTTCCGATATATAAATGATATAATGGAAGAAAATATTTATGCATTATATAATATATAAAATAAAATATTAAAAATTATAAATAAAGAAAGAAAATAAAATCAATCCAATAAACAATATTAAAATACATAGGGTGACGATTAAGGAAAGTATGTAACTCCAATTTAATCAAAGCAATGTACTAAAGATAACCAAGTTAGTGTAAAGCATTTGTTATTATTGGTGTAGTCACAAGTCTCCATTTAGAGATTGCATTTTCAGTAGGAATGTCAGGAAATTTGTATGTTGAGCCGTAAATACCCTGCTTCAATTATAATATGAGTAAACCGGTAAAAGTTTTTACCCAAATAAACCCAAATATATTCTTTATTTACAAATAAGAAGTTGAAATTAAAAATTTATTAGATAAATTCTTAAAATTAAAAGACACACAGATATTTAAGTATTAACGAGTGCTGGCAATAGAATTGTTATATAATTATATGTCTCCCATTTTCTTCCCAGGCTACACATGATAGTAGGTAGGTAGGTAGGTAGGTAGGTAGAGATGTCAAAGCACTGTCCAAATTTAATTGATATGCTTGCAAAATTGCTTGATGAGGTTAGAAGAAGACTGTGGTCTACTAGTTGTCAGGAATGTTCTAAAAAGAGAGGAAGATGAAGGGGAAGATTATTTGACTTAGTGAAATTGAGTGTATAGCAAGGGATCAATTGTGCAAAAAAGTGAGGATGCGAGGTTCAGGAGTTTAGGGTGAGTGAGGATTTCATTGATGTCAGTGGGAAAATGGTCTAGCGTTGCCACGCATGTATTTATGAAGTTGTGTCGGTGGGAGATAAAATAAGGACAAAGGAAAGCTAGATGATATAGTGTTTCAGAAGGAGCATTGCAAAAACGACAGGTTTTGTTGTCTATGAGTTTTATTTGATAAAGTTAGGACTTGCAGGAGCAGTGACCAGAAAGCCACCTTATGAGAGGTTGGGAGGATGTGAATTTGTGTCTCAGCCAGGATTGATGAACTGCATCAAGATAGGTGATGCAGGATACAAAAGGATTTGTAGAATCGGCAAGAGACTTTTGCCATTGGCTTCGAGTGTGCCGGGTGAGGTAGAGTAATAAGACATCCAGGTTGAGGGAGGTCAAGGATGAGGTGCAAGTTTTTTTATAGTTTGTTTGGCTAGATAATCAACGTGTGTGTTTTCGGTGATGTTAGAGTGGGCGCGGCACCAGAGAATAGAGATTTTAAAGTGTGCAGAGAGAAGGCGCAGTTTGGAGAAAAGTGTAGAAGCGAAAAAGTGTATGCTTCTGTAGAGGTGCAAGTCGCGTACAAGGTTTTGGCAGTCTGTGTAGTAGTGGATGTATGTAAAGTCTTTAAATGCGTTGATGTGTTGTAAGATGTGCTCGCATGAGACAATTATTGCTTGACATTCGGCGTTGTATGTTGTGGTGAGGCGGTTCAAGGAAAAACCTATAGAGATAAAAGAAGATAGAGTATCGCCCAAGTGAAAAGCAAAGGCGAGTGGGCATTTTTTCTGTTTTTTGGCAGCGTCAGTTAAAATCCTCAAGGTAGCGAGAGTAAAGTGTAGCCTTAGGTGCTTTATGTGCGCAGCTGCAAGGTTTTTGGTTGTGAAAATTGTTATGTTAAACGGGAGAGGCGAAGAGGGGTGTAATAGTGTGGTTGGGTGTACTTTTGGATGCGTCAGATACCTGTGTAGCTCGGGCAGTGATGTGCGTAGTAGTACTGTATAGAAGTGTGAAGGGTCATGTAGTATGTTTACAGGAAAGGCTGAGGTTGGAGGTAGTAATGATCGGTATGTAATGATGTAGCGACGGATAAGTGTATCTTTTAGTTGGATTAGTAAAGGTTTGCATTTCAGCATAATTTCTAAGATGGACGTAGGAGTTGTGCGATGCGCTTTGGAGATTATCAGAAGGCTAAAGCGGTGGGTTTTGTGCAGAAAGGTGAGTGTGGAAGGGTGAGCAAGTGATGAGCCCCATGAAAGAATGCCATATTGGATTACGGGAAGAATGATGGATTTGTAGATGCAGAGGAAATGGTGCATGCTCATGCCCCATTTGTATGAGATGTCATTTTTTAGTTGGAAAAGAATTTTAGACAGGTTTGTATATGTGTTTTTGAAGTGGATGGACCATTTCAAGTTTGTCTGAAAGGTGAGACCGAGGTATTTGATGGAATGTGATAGTTGGATGATAATGTTCTGATCGAGAAGTAGGGGTAAATGTGGTGAATGCTTCCGTGAGAAGTGAATGAGGGAGGTTTTTGAGGCGTTAAATGATATTTTGGATGTTTCAGCATCCAAAAATCAGCTTTGAATTTGAGAATGTTAAATAGTGAGGTGATGTGATTAAGGTTTTCGGATTGAGTGTTACTAGAGAAGGAGAAAAAAAGGTCGTCGGAATAGCACTCAGAGAAATGTGCTTCTTTTCCAAGAAGTTCTAAAAGAGGGTTAATAAGGATTAACTAAAGAATGTCGGAGAGGCCTCCTCCCTGGGAGTAGAAAGAGAGAGTGAATGTACTGCGCGAAGAGACTTATGCCGAAAGATTAGGCAACGATTCTGTAGGTAGTTGTTGATGAACTTAATAATGTACTGTGGATATTGCTTTCGATGCATGTTAAGGATGATGGCAGGATGCCAGGCTCGGTTGAATGCGTTGTTAATGTCAAGAAGGAGAACTGAAGCCGTTTTCGGGAAGATATGGAGTGATCTAGGTACTGAGTGAGATTTGATAAGGCAGATTCGGTATTTCTGTGAGGTAGATAAGCAAACTGTGATGGATGGATGAGGTTATTGTTAGAGATGTAATGAATTAATCTTCTTCTGATTATTTTATCAAGTATTTTGCCTAAGGTCGGGAGGATGGTTATTGGACGCCAGTTTTTAAGAATGGACAAATCTTTGTTAGGTTTGGGTAGGAATAGGAGTTTGCCTATTTTCCATATAGAAGGAAAAAGGGAGTTCTGTAAAGACGCGTTGAATATGAGGAGCAGGTGGGTGTGTAGAAGATGAAATCATTTTTTGATGTGAGTATCTGTAATTGTGTCTAAGCTGAGAATGGAACTGGTTTTGAGTGAGTTGACTGCCTGAGATAGCTCTATTAAGGTAATAGGGGGAAACTGAAGGTGACTTAGCGAGGATGTAAGTGTTTGTGAAAGTGAGCGTAAGGCAGCGTGATGAGAGTCATCGAAATGAGGATCATCAGCGGGGAAGATGGATGAAAGGAAAGGTGGATTCCTGAAAATTTTGTCAGTGTCTGTGTGTGGTAGAATGTGACTGAGGTCCACAGAGTGTTTTTTTGATTTTGTGAGTGTCTTTATTAAGGACCAGGGGTTGGATGTTACGTTGGAAGTGTATTTGATCCAAGCGTCTCTCTTTGTCCTTTTAAGAGAGCATAGATAGAAATGTCGTGTCTGTGAGTAAGATTAAATGTTGGACTCTAAAGGGTCTTTTCTTAATTTGTTCAAGGAATGGCGGAAATTTTGTTTTTGTTGGGTTAAAGCTGTAGTCCAAAAGTAAGCGTGTTTTCTTCTGGGGAAGGGGTCGGAGGGGGTGGAACAAGAGATGGCAGATGAAATCGTGTTGTTGATTTTGAGTGCAGCAGCATCTATTTCGGTGGAGGTAAGTAGTGCAGGTGTGTGTTTTGGTAGATTTGTAGCGAGCGTTCGCAGGAATGTGAGCCAGTGAATGTGCTTTACAGATGTTATTGGAGGGGGCGTATGAGAGGCTGCGGTGAAATCGAACTGAAACGTGATGTAGTGGTGGTCAGATGCGGATGGTTAATCTGAGATGGCCCAGTTGGAAATGAGGTTGTATGTGTTTGGTGTAGCAAGAGTGAGATCAATGTGTGATGAAACTATGTTATTTTGGACAATTTTGAGAAAGGTTGGGTTCTTAGAGTTATCACATATGTGAAGATTGTGTTGTGTGATGAAAGAGGGAGATTGCATGCCGCGTATGTTTTCTTTCACGTCCCAAAAAGAGATCGAGCGTTGCAGTCTGTAGAAATTATCAGATGATATGAGCTTGAGAGCGATCTGTGTATGTCTTTGCTTGATTTAGAGCGTGTGTAAATTCGTCTGCGAATGCTTTTGTATTGGAAGGAGGTGAGTAGTAGGAGCAGAAAAGGAGGGGGAATTAAGGGAGAAAATGATCGCAAAAACAAATTGCTGTGATGAGATGTGCCTAAGAAATGTGAAACGTAGTGTGGACCTTATAAGTATACATGCTGAGTAGTATGTTAGAGGTGTAATGTAAAGGGAGGTGTATTCATTCGTATGTTATGGAAAGGAAAGTTTGTGTTTGTAAGGTTCATTGGGAGAAAAAACATCGTAAAAGGAAGAGCATAAGACGTTGAGTAGGTTTGACCAGCCAAGGGTGCAATGATTAGTGTTGATGTGCAGTATGTTTAGCATAAAATGTTTTTGATTATGTTAGAATGTGCATCGCTTAAGTTTTTGGTGTGTTGTATTCGAAATGGGCATTTTTCATATGTAGAGGAGTGGTGTTGATGACAATTGAAGCAGGACAGTTTGGAGGGATCATTAATAAAAATGCACGTGGTGCTAGAATGGCCTCTGTTGCCGCAGTGGTTGCAGTGAGGAGATGAGGATTTACATTTTTAAGTTGTGTGGTGGAATTTTAGACAGTTTTCACTTTGCGTAAGACGTGATTTGAAGATCCTAGACTGAAGAATTGTGTGGTTTAGAATGATTTTAGGATTCTCCTAAAGATGCTTGAAAAGTGTGTTGGTGGATGTTTGAAATGATAAAGTGTAGGAGTACAAGCCCTTTTTTCCTAATGGTTTAATTGACGTTAGTTTGCCTAAGTCTTTAAGGAAGCAGTTCTTGTGTTGGAACTGTGTAGCGATATTTTCAATAGGGATGTCAATGGGGATGCCCGAGAGGACTAGGCGTGGAATACTAGGTGGGATGTCGTGTACGGTGATGCCATTGTTCGCTAGTGATTTTATGGCCATTTCTTTTTGTGTATTATTTTCGAATTGAAATAGGAGGGTTCCTGAAGATGAGCTGCGCGTGTTTTTAATGTTTATAAGATGTTTGTGGGTTTCCATATTTTTTATTATGTTTTTTTTGAAGTTAGCTTTACCCTTTTTATTTATTAACTCCTTTTTCAAAGCAAATATATAAATGATAAAATAGTGAAAATGTATTCTTATATACATTATATCATTTTCTCTAATTCATCATTTATATATTTGCTTTGAAAAAAGAGTTTATACTCCGAAACTAGTTAACAAAATCAGCAATAAAGTGTCCAGTTTTTACAATTTTTTATATTTGTTATAATTAAAAATGTGATCAATGATCATGGAAAAACTTTTTTTACGATTTTGCTTGTATAATCATTTTATCAAAGACAAAAAAATTTTTAGCTATTTTTGGCCAAAATTTTAAAAAAGCACTGAAAAACAATAGTCAAAGTAGATTTTTAAAAATTTTGTTTTCATTTACTACTACTCGTTAATGAGGTTTCATTTAAAGTTTTTCAATTTAGTTTCAAAAAGAAAATTGTTCTAAAAATTGATTGGACCAAACAAATGTATTAGACTCTCAAATAACCGATTATTAGAACGGTAATAGCAAAAATGACTAATTTTCTACTACAACCAAATTAAAAAACAATTAAACAAATATTCGCATCGCGAATTAAAGTTAATTGAAGGAATCGACGAGTGTAAATCGTTACCAAACTCAAAAAAATATATTGTTGTTTTAATACAAACTAATTAAACAAAATGAGAAGCTTGTAAAAAATAAAATATAAAAAATTGGTTGAAAAAATAAGTAAATTTAATTTTGATTGAAAGTTTTTACACGAGGGGGTTATTTAACTATCGTAAAAATAGTATCAAAAGATGCAGCTAACGATTTTAGAGAAAGTCAGAAAGTTTGAAGCATATAATTTAGTCAATTTTATACAATATAAGTTAAATTAACACATTTTGTAATGAACCTGGAATTATGGCATTATAAGGCAAGAAAAATTTTGATCGATTTTTGACATATCTTAACTTACCAATATTTAAAAAATACAATCAATTTATGAAAAACCGATTTATAATCTCTATTAGTAATCAAGCCTCAAAAGACTTCTTAATTCAAGAACCCTTGTTACATTTTCTCGTGATTTTTAATATAATTTTCAATGCCTAAATAATTGGTTTATACAAGGCTCTTAGACCTCAAAAATTTTTAATCGCAAGAAAATGTAACAAGGATAAAAACGCACAAAATAAATTATTTTCAGGAGATATACTGAATATTGATAAGGGGCGTACACCGCTTTATATTGCATTTATGATCACCCTGTCCCTCTTGACATTAGTCTCTTGAAGGCGCGTCAGCTAGATTTGTTCCCGCTGGGATATACTTTGTGTTTGCTTGAATCTTTTTTTCAAGAGCGTGTAACTTTCTCAAATCTTCCAATGATTGCGTACAGTGTTTTTGATTCAGATCCATTTTGATTGCGACATGTAGCTGCTACCAAATTCTCGGGGAAAAATTTGAGTTATCTGGATATTGAGTGGCAGCTAAAGGCAGGGCCACAAGTCCGTTGATGTTGATTGAGGAATCCCATAACAATGGAATTCCTCAAGAAAAAGCGTTGCGTCCATTAACAATGGGGTTGCAAGATCCTGGTTGATTGTTGGTACGTTTTATTTCTCTTCAAGCTTCACGCTAAGTGCACCGTAAAACTTCCTCGTCTTTTAGGATATATATTAAGGTGAATACTTCCTAAATTTCCTTGGGATGCAGCCAAGGAAGTATTTGATGTAAGTAAGGATTTTAAATTTACACAAGGATTTTGAAGGTTTACAATTACTCCAAAGAAAGTAAAAATCATTTTAGTTTTGATGAAAGATTTTTCTTTGCTAATCACTATGTTATGTGAATCGTATGAAATTAGGAATTCTTTCCCCAAATATTTCCTCTAACGAATCCGATAGTATTGAATAGGTCTTCTATGTAGAAAAGTGTCTTTATATTGAAACTGCTGGCGTCTTTGAAGGTAGATACAATCTTTGATAGGAGTAGTTGCAGAACACTTGGCTAAAATTAGCCCCAAGAGAACTTTATATGTGTAGATTTTACCTACAGCTTTTAAGCAGAACCATTCTTGGTAACTTTTATCCAGTTCAACTGCATAGAAGGTGGATGAGAAGTAGATTTTTATCCTCATATTCCAGTTTGCTTCTAATTGCTAGAACTTAATTTTAACAGAGAATCTACATTCCTCGTTTTTAAATAGCTCTTTCGTGAAAGCAAAATTTTGAACGAAGTGTAGCCCCCCTTACCTTTGGGAAAGCAGAACACTGGTAAGAATCTTTGGTTTAATGTTTCGGCGATTATATTTTTTCTTAGGAGCTCTTTTACGATCTTTTCCATTATGCACTGTTTTTGGTTCCTATGAAGTTTGAGAGAGAGAGAGAGAGAAAAAAAAAATTTATTGATATGAAAAAGTTCAAAAGAATCATAATTAAATAAAATGAGTGCATGTATACTCATAATATGAACATTCAGATATTGTACAAGATCATCGTTATGGGATAAATCAATAGCCAAAATGGCCGTTACTCAGATTTTCCCGATTAGTTATTTGTAGATAATAACAATTTCGTAACAAACAGGTAAGCTTAAAGTTTCACATGCTAAAAATTTGAATTTAGATTATGAACTAGTTTAAACGCGAACTTAAAAGATGATATTTTATTCTCTTTTTGAATGTAAGCAAAGATATAGATATATGATCAAAAAGTTGTAAATTTTCAATATAAAACTCATTTACTTTTTTTACTAGTGAGATATCTGAACTTTTAAGTCTGTATGAAACTTTCAGGGGTTTATTAGAATTCCTAGTGATATATTTCGGATTTTCATTATATCTTATCATTTGCCCAAACACATTTTGTAAATGACCGTTGAAGTACTTATAGAGGAATACACCGATCGTTTGTTTGAAAATCTCTTCAATGCACAGAATATTATTTTGAATAATGATTTCCGATGTGTGCTCATTATTTTTCAAATTAAAAATCACTCTGATAAGCCCTTTTTTGAAGAATTTGTATTCGTTTTTTACCTTTTGGATACCAGTTTATAATGCTATAGTTTATATAAGAAATGAACAATTGTTTATAAAGCATAAGTTTAATATTCAAAGGAAAAATATTTTTAGTAAAGTATAGTATACCAATCACTCGATTCAGGTCGTGAGATAATTTATCTATATGATGCCTAAATTGCATTTTATTATCAAATTGTAACCCAAGTATTTTCATACTACTTACTTCAGGAATTCCAGTAGACTCCAAAAAATTATATTTTCTCTTTTTATTTGAGATTATCATGCATTTAGATTTGTTTTTACTCAAAATTAAATTATTCTCAGAGCACCAACTGTAAAGTTTATCTAGACTGTTGTTCAAACATATTGTATCGATAAATTGACCATATTTTATTTTAGACATTGGAAAGTATACTCAAATGTCGTCTGCAAATATCAGAAATTCAAAAAATGTATCAAGGAAGAAAATGCTGTTGATAGCGACATTAAAAAGTATTGGCCCCAAAATCGAACCTTGTGGGACACCATTTCCTATTGATAATTTTCCAGAAAATGCATCATTAACTTTAACAATTTGGTGTCTATTTGTGAGATATGAGTTCAGAAAAAGTAAAGCGTTTTCACTAAAACCACATTGATTCAAATTTTTTAAAACTGTCGAGTGATTAACTCTATCAAAAGCCTTTGACAGGTCAAATAGAAAAAGTACTGCATCATCCTTCTGTTCTAGAATATTGACTACTTTATGAATCAAACATGAATGAAAAGACTCAGTGGAGTAATTTTGGCGAAATCCAAATTGATGGTCATTCAAGTAATTTATTGAGTTCAAATAAGCTTTTAGCTGAAAATGAATGAACTCTTCAAATATTTTAGAAACTGCAGGAATAATTGAAATTGGTCTGTAATTATCAATACAGTTCCTATCATTTTTCTTATGCACTGGAACAACTTTATGTAGTTTAAGGATTTCAGGAAAGATGCAACTTATTAAGCAGAGATTGATAGCTTCACACAAAACAATACAAATGTCAGATTTTATTAACTTCAAATGATTTATGGAAATCCCATATATATCTTTCGCTTCATTCATTTTCATTTTGTCAATAACGGATAATAGAATTTCATTAGAACACAGTTCAAATTCAAAAAAATTCATTGTATTGTCAAGAAAATTAAAGTTTTCCGATTTGGCAACGAATCATTTTGAATACAAGCAAAGCTTTCGTTGAAAATGTTTGCAAGGGTAAAGTCATCATAATACTGATTATCTCTTTTAATTAATATTTTGTTATTTTTCTTTACTTTTAGGATCATGTTAATACTTGACCAAGTTTTCTGAGTAGTATCACTGTTGTGAAAAACCGTTGAGTAATACTTTTGCTTCAACTCCCTTATCTTATACTTTATACGATTTCTTAATAAAGTATACTTTTTTTTAATGTTCAAATCAGTACTCTTTTTGCATTTTCGACGCAATTTATCTCGTAATTTTATCATTTGTATGACTTCATCAGTGATCCAGGAACTAAATTTTTCCTTGTATTTGTTGGTACTAAACTTAACAAATGAAGTACACTCATTGACCATGTAAGAAATTTGAGAAATCATTTGCTCAAAAATTCTTGAAGGGTTATTTGGGTACAACTCAATAATTGAAACCCAATCTATTTGACTAGACAATGAAGAGAATAAGTTCCGATTGAATTTTTCTCTTAACTTTTCTTTTATTTTATTAACTTTAAAATTGAGAGATAAAAGTATCGGTATATGATCGGAAAAGAAGGACATACAATTGAATGATTTATAGTCAACATTATTTTCATTTAAAAAAAAGTTATCAATTAAGGTTTCAGATTCGTATCGTGTTGGAAGGGTAATAGTTGGAATTAGTGAGCCAGCTATTATCAAATTAAAGAACTTTTGAGTTGAAAAGTTCTCCATTTGAAATAAATCAAAATTAAAATCCCCACAGAAAATATTGACGTTATTTCGGTCAATATTGAAGATCAAGTTTTCGAAAAAATAAAAAAATTCGTTTACTAGATCTTTTTTGATTGTTGGCAATCTATAAATATTGTGAATAGTAACAGATTTTTGATTTTTCAGGTACAGGTTAATACTATGATATTCAAAAGACTCAAAACAGTATGCGGTTCTACCAATTTGATAATTAATATCCTTCATGATAAAAAATAAAAGTCCCCCATGCTTAGAACATCTTTTTGGTATGCTTATAGTAGAATAATTGGGAAGATGGAAATGATTCTCATTTTGGTCCAGCCATGTCTCTTGTAAACATATTACAGACAAATCTTTTAACGTAAATGTAGAAAACCTGTTCAAAAAGATTACAAGCTCATTGAATTTGCTTCTTAACCATTGAACATTAAGAGATAAAATGTTCATGTCATATAAGCCTAAAAACTTCGAATTTAAATAAATTTCATGTGAACCTTTGAGCTGACTGTAAGTATCGAAATGTATGTTAGTATCGTACAATAAGTTTTTACCTCTAATCATCATCAAGGAGGGTGATGCTTTCAACACGTTTTAGTTCTTTCATGTAGATTTTACCTACAGCTTTTAAGCAGAACCATTCTTGGTAACATTTATCCAGTTCAACTGCATAGAAGGTGGATGAGAAGTAGATTTTTATCCTCATATTCCAGTTTGCTTCTAATTGCTAGAACTTAATTTTAACAGAGAATCTACATTCCTCGTTTTTAAATAGCTCTTTCGTGAAAGCAAAATTTTGAACGAAGTGTAGCCCCCCTTACTTTGGGAAAGCAGAACACTGGTAAGAATCTTTGGTTTAATGTTTCGGCGATTATATTTTTTCTTAGGAGCTTTTTTACGATCTTTTCCATTATGCACTGTTTTTGGTTCCTATGAAGTTTGAATAACCTGAAGAACGAACCAAAGGGAAGAGATGACATACTCGTCCGTGCGTATCCATTTCTCAATATCTTCTTTTTGTTGAGAAGCGAATGTCGATTGTTGCAAATCATGACTTGTGACATAGAGATAACAAGTTTGTCAAATCGAAACTGAAAGCTTTTGCGTATTGCGGAGAAACATTTTTGTTACCTCCTGGATTGTGAAGTTGCTAGGAGATTTGAGCTAGGTTCACTTGCCGTAAGCATCCGAAGCATCTGAGCAAATGGATTTGTTACTACTATCCTCATTTGGCTAATTTAGCTTCAGCTGCCTGTGATTCGCTAACTGATTTAACCAATTCTTCAAAGAGCACAGAATAAAAAACTTTTCGCCATAATTCCGGACTGAAATAGTCTTTGCTCAGAAGGTAATAAAGCTGTGTTTGCATTTTTAGCCCAATCTCTGAAACATTATGATGATTCCTGACAACGTCAATGAAATTCTTTATCTTCTATTTCCCAGAAATTGAGGGTTTCTTGTATTCTTTGTAGCATATCTTCTTGGAACGGAAAATTATTTTATTTCTTGGTTATAGACGACCATAGTGCAGAAAATATAAGCATAAATATATTTTTTATTCAATAAGGCCACTTCATTTTGTCTATCATCTGGTGATGAATTAGATTTTTAAATAAAACTATGAAATGTCTTTCGTAGTACATAGAGATGTGTTGTGGCTAAGAATTCGCTGTGAGATTTTCTTCCTTCTGAACGTTTTCGCCAGCCATTGTCATGAATGTGCTGTTTTTTTATCGGCTATATTAATATATTTAAAATCAATGTTTCCTAAGACAAGTAACACAAATTCCTACTAAATTAAATACTAAAGTTTTCTTCTTTTTTTGTTAATAAATGGGTAAACGGCAACACTAATAATTTTTCAAACACAGAAATGAGATAAATTTTAATCGTATATTTTTAATTGTCAAAATTTACTGGTTATTGTGTTAGGCTTGAATGAATAAAAAGGCTGCTTTTTGGCAATGAACATCCAAATAACTTAATGAAAACACTGCTTGTTGCCAGTGATTCAATCCCAAACTTAAAATCACTAATCATACCTAAATGTATTTTAAAATCCTATTAAGTTAAATAAAAGATAAATAAAATTTATAAATAGGAAATCAGAGAAGGATGATAAAAAAATTTTTGAATAAATATTTTCATTTCCATAAAATCCAAATTTTTTAAATGTTAATAAATACTTTAAATCGAAATGTGAGCTTTTTTTAAACCTGCAGTAGTGTCATATACACAATCCTTTTTATCTAACCTCTTTGGAATGGAGTCGAATAGAACCTTTGTTGCATCTAATCATTCAGAATATCTTAATTCAATTCTTTCTCCATCTTTTAAAGCGTCTATTAAAAAATTTAACCAAATTTTCCCGCTTTTATTCGATGAGAAGCTTGTAAACTGTAATATTTTACCTTTATAATTCTTTTAAAAATAATTTTTACTACATTTTTTTTTACAAGTATTAGGTTTCTAAGCCTTTTTTTAATTTTCAAACTTTTTCTTTTAGATATGTTTTTTGACTTGGAATATTTTCAATCCAAAAACGTCTGGGAAATATTACTTTCTTTACAGAATTTATATTAATAGTAGAAAAATACTTTAATTGCAGCTATACAATATTTATCAATAATACTTTCTTAGTATTGAACTAGTATATTACTTGTCTAACTCTAACACTTTTATTACACACTTTGTTGGTTCAGTACCCATCATTTGATAACGTTTGGGATACACAATGTCCTGTGTACGTATATAATAATCCTGTGTACGTTTTCAAATGATATATTTTTTATATACATAAGTTGTATGTTGTTTAGTTATGATTTATTGCTTTGTTTACATCTATCAAAATTCAAAGAACCATGGCATAGAGAATGCGTCTATTAGTGTATCTGTTAGATAGTGAAAATCAACTTTTTACTTTTTCAAATTTTTATCACTTTTTATTATCGTATTTGCACTTGCTAACTTAAATTTTATAGATTTAAACTATTAGTAAACTTTTACATATTTATTATTAAATATTTTTGGCATATTTTTAAAATTTTGAAACGGAACATTTAACCTGTGTAGATATCCTTGAAGGGATTCTTCGTTGTGGTGTGGATAGAGCACAGAGTATCCATCATTAGTGGTTTTTAGGCTGTTTTAAGCATACTGAAAAATCTTTCCCATTTAGCAATAAAGTTTATCGTTTAAACAAATAGAAAAAAAGATTTGGTATTCTTAGAAACGTGCCTGGATTCCAATAAAGCCAATATATCATAGAGATAGCTACAATTTTCTGACCCTCATTCAAATTTATTACGTCACTGCTTCTGTGGATAGAAACGTTGAAAAATAAACACCTAGAATCTAAAGAACACCTTCTAGATAATTATATTATTTGATTATATGATATCAAAAATTAAAAATCAGCTGAAAGCGGATATTTAATCTTTGAATTGAACATATAAAATAAGAACTAAGCATTATTACTCATAATTTTTGAAAATCGAAAACTAAAAATGAAATGAAACGTGAGTAAAATTCTATAAAATCAAAGAAAATTTTTTATCTTAGTCCTTTGAAGGTCATAATTTTGAGGACTAAAGTTCGCTTTTTTCAATAGAATTATATTTCTAGCAGATAATTTGTTCTAAATACGTTCTAAAAGATGATTTTAATGTGTTGTGTTTTTTCTAATTTATTTTTTATTATAAAGAAAACTTTGATTAAAAATAAAGATTTGGAATATATATTTGGAAGTATATATACACTTCTTGTTTCTTATTGCGATAAAAGATGATGAGCACTATCAGAGGAGCTTTTTTCTTCAACAGATGATTTCGTGTTGATTGAAGATTCGGGTACTTGAGGCTGTTTCGGTTCTTTCTATTGATCACAGTTAGATGGATAGCACAGAATGAATAGCTATCGAACCTACTAAGTAATTCATTGCGAATCTTATTGTGTTATTTATTTTGCATGAAAATCAATCAAACCTGTAAAAAAACAATCAAACCTGTCAATCAATGCGAAATATATTAACTTTTAAACAATATATGATAGATTAATCATTGTTTCTTTATAAAACAAAGAGATACTTCACTTATTTTAAAAACCCTTTAATTTTTCTTACTCCTCGCTAAATAAATCGCTATCCCGTATTGCGATAAGACAACATTTACTGCTAACTTTAATTTTGTTGTGAGTTTTAAGATCACTTGTTATAATTACTCATGAAATCTATTTTGGCCATCATATCTCAATCTTTCTTAATTGATTAATAAATAAACATAGTTTCTATTATATCAAAAAATGAGTATTATTTTTTCTACAATTGTATTAGTAGTATTCTTCTTGCTGTTTGTAATGTAAGAATTGTGACTTTTTTTAAAGAGGCTTGCTTTTAATATATTTTTAAAATAGATTACTCTTGTTCCTACTGGAAAAGCAAAAATCTTCCTCGTCAAGGCTGGATGTATCTTACTCTCAATTACTTATGCTTTCATGCCTCTCACTTGCTCAATATGGAGACCAAGATTTGTATGCGATGGACAGAAGTCACCGGGTTAACGAAGCATACTTCTCTTCTCACACCCAATGCCATTAAAATTTGCACTCGTAATGAAAAGGTATCTTTCTTTTTTGTTATCCATTGAGAGTTTTGTAATTTTTCCAACTTTTTTTATTATTGATGCCGATCTAAGAACGTAAGTCTTTAGCAAATGGCGATCTTGTGGTATCCTTTACTCCAATTATACACCCAATATGCTACGGCCCTTCTTATTTTATGTTTATAGCATTATTTGTAAAAATTAGTTTATTTCGTGAATACATTTGTATTCATTTTCATAATATAAAATCTATAATTTATATCGCAAGGCTGAAATCATGCGTTTTTGTTATGGGTATATGATGAAGTGAAATATTATTTATTGTATTATTTATAGAAAATTTAAAATGAATGTGTACTATTGATTCTGTATTTAGAAATATTGATTATGATGATTTCAAAGAAAAGGTAAGGCCTATGGATTGTGAGTGAATAATATTTTCAAAATGAATTGATTGAGAATTTGAATATATCAAAAAGTAAATAATGGTGCCAACAATGAAGTGACACATTTAATCTAAAATTTTGAAACATTTTTCTCGCGTGGTGGTGATTATAAAAGTATGGCGCGTAAAATTTGATGCGTTGCGATACCGCTAATCGTTCATACTCTAGCTCAGGGGTGTCCTACATATTAGTCCATTATGCAAGCCAAATTTCTGCAGCCCTCTAAGAAAATGAGATAAGGTTTATGTTAAATTATATAGATATTAGTTTATAATTGACGTTTTGGCAAAAGACAAAAGATGTCAAAGAAGCTCTCAATGATACAAGTGAACTGTAAATAGATTACAAGTATTAATTCACTTAATATAAAATAGCGTATTGACACATTAATCCCAATGTTTTCATTTGAAAAATTTGAATTTGAATTATTTGTAAAAGTGAGAGACAGCTTTTATAAATAAAAATAACTCTTTCAATTAACTACTTATCTTATGTTTAATTTTTATAAAAATTGTGATAATCATTAATCAGGATAAAAAAGTTTCTGATAAATATTTTATAAAAAAATTATTGTTATTTTTTTAAATAGGTGCGGCCCGACCGTGTCCAATAACTTTTCTAAATGGCCCGCTGCTTGTTTTAGTTGGACATCCTTGAATTGTGTTCAACCTTTTTTTTACCCATGGACTCCTTTTCCCTTCTCTCTTTGGCAGACCCCGTCATAGCTATTTGATAAAAGATAAACGCAAAGAAACAGTATATAATTAATCTTTATTTTTAAAGGAAAGGTAAATTAATGCAAATAAATTATTCTACAATTGAATTATCCGGTTGCATCGATGTTAAGGATAGTCGAAGATCACATATTTTCACAATGTCAATTTCATTTCCAACTTGTGTTAACAGTTGAGAAACACAACTAAATCCCGATTCCACAAGATACGATGTTGGAAATAATAGAGGTATATAGGTATGGAAAATTGGAATAAAAAGTGTAGCAAATCACTATTAACCCATTTAAGACCAATATTCTCAAAGGGAACCCAGACTAATTCCTACTTTAAATGGAATTAAATAGGAATGACTAAAGTCTTCTTCTTTGTTTGGTCCTAAATGTGATAAAGTCTAAAATATCTCGATTAAATTCCTTCAGTCCTAAAAAATGATCTCTTAATTTTTTTTAGGAAAATTATTATAAGTAGATTGTTAAGCATTAGTTAAACCTATTTTATAAATAATTTTATCAATTTCCTTTTTTATAAGGAAAAAAATATTTAAAAATTTTGGGTGGAATCCCACCCACCATGTCGGAAAAGTTGAACTTTATTTGGTAAGGAAAGTATGATAGAGTATTTGTACTTTTTTTTTGAAAAAAAAGAGAAAAAAACGAAATATTCAAAACTTATTTAATTTTCTACAAAGTTTGCTTAAATAACTCCATCTACTTATTTTAAAGTATAAAATTATAAAAAGGTAATACAAAATGCTTTATTTTTATGTAATAAAAAGTATTTTTGATAGTGAAAAAAAAATTTCACAAATTTAAAAATTTATTTTTAATGATATTTTTCCCAGCAATTTCGATTTTTATTGAGACAGAGATAAGCGTCACAATCTAAGCACTTAATAAATCCTTTATGATCATTTTTTTCTTTGTCATAACACTGTTTGCATCGTCCATGTTTCTCAGCATAATGGATTAAGGTTGTATAGAAGGAGTTTACTTTTTTCTGGATGAAAAATTTCCAATAAGGGAATGAGCTAATTCTCTTCTAAACTCTTTTTACGTTTTTATAGACTTTATTTTTCGAAAACTTCTTTTTTTTTAAATTTTCTGGTAAACAATGAAACAATTTACAATGCCCATATTGATGTAATCCCAAAATGGTCTGCAATAATATTTTCCAGGGCTTTTTCTATCAAATGTATAAACACTCGTTTGTTGATCTAAAACAAAGTTTCCCAACGTTGTCCACATGGACCCCTAAGGGTCCATTGGGAATTTAAAGGGGTCAATGTACAAAAATATGAATATTGGGGTCCTTTTAACACAGTAAGGGGTCCATGAAGTCTTTGCCAAAAATAAATAATATGTAAATAAATAACAAATGAGTTATCAGCATCCACCAACATGCCTTACCAACATCTCACGTCGTAAGCTTGATCAATTTCCTGCACTTGCTTCGGTTAGCAGTAATTTAAAAGATGACTGTATTGCATACGTTAACTATCTGAAAAATATTCACGAAGATATGAACTCGTTTCAAAGAATTGTTAGAGCTGGAAATTCCAGAATGGGTATCCAATCCATTTGAGGTGAATGCTGCTGATGTTTCAATCGACTTCAAAAAGAACTTGTTGAATTACAATGTGACGTGTGGGCTCAAAGTTTATTTTAATAAAGATCAATAAAATGCATGGAGACGTAGTGAGTTTGCCTTTAAATATCCGCTATTATGGGAAAACGTTAAAATGTACATCATTGCTTTTCCGCCTACCTATCTTGTGGAATGTGGTGTTAGTTGTGCGAATCAGCTATTAACCAAGTATCCTAATCGTCTTGACCTTGTGAAAAGAGGGGATACCTTCGTCTGGCTTTATCCAATTTGAAACCAGATATTAAAAAATTGGCTTCACAACATCAGGCTCAAGGTCCTCATTAATTTGTACGACGCCGTTACTTTTTTTAAGAATAATAAAATTTAAATGCTATATTGTACTTCTTTTTATTGATATTTGATTCAAAAATATTATGCCGAAAGATTTTTTGTTTATCTTGTTCAAGGAAGCCTTTAGATGTAAAATTATCAATATAATATATATTCGTTTTTTTTTTAAATTTACAATTAAAATTGAAATGTTTTCCCTATTTGAATATACATATTTATATATGTTTCTTATAGATCATGCGGGTCCACAGTTAATAAGTTATCGCTCAAAGGGTCCACAAGCAAAAAAAGGTTGGGAGCCCCTGATCTAGAAGGTCAGTTCCTCGCATAAACTTGTTATAACGTTGAACCATTGCAGTTACTTGAATATTGACTTTACCTGCTTTTCCCTTTTGCCTACGCTTCACATAAACCGTGTTTGTTTCAGCTCCTGAGTCAATAGTTGATAACATCATGACAACTTTTGTATCTAGCCATTTCACCAAGGACATCCCATTATAGAATCTTGCTTCGATTTCACCCTTTTTTAATTCCTTATCCAACTTTATATCTTTTGGGAGTCCTTTTCTATTTTGTCTTACAGTACCGCATGAAAATATGTTATGCTCTGTCATAAGACGGTATACTAAAGCAAGTGATGTATAGAAATTGTGAAAAAACAAATGACAGTCTGAGTTTGACAATAATTTTGTTAATTGCATGACTACGCTTTTACATAAACCAACTTCGGTTGCAATAGTTTTTCTACCAACATAGATGTCAAATTCAAATAAATAACCACTTCTTGCATTATTTCTGCACCAATGCTTGAAACCTCTTTGAATAGGTTTATCTTTCATGTATTGTTTCATCAAACTCTGCCCTTTGAATTTAACCATTCGTTCATCAATAGCTTGCTCAAAAGTTGGTTCCATCGCATTTTGAAAAGCAGCATTGAAATGATCTATTAGAGGTCTTATTTTCCATGCTCTGTCATAAGAAGGATTTTGCAGACTGGCAAGCGCTTTGTTGTTGTCAGAAAAGTGCAAAGCTCTTCTGATTGCGTACATTCTATCTCTAGTCATCGTCTCAGCAATTGCTTGTACTCTCAAATCAGGATCATTAGAAAAATAATCGCGTAGTTCTGGCAAAACATGATAAGACATCATTATATTTATGCCAATGAATGCTTTCATTTCTTCTTTATCAACTTCAAAAGGAATTCCTTTCTGAAAGTATAATTTGCTCTGGGGAATTAATATCTTATCAATCAATTCATCAAGTTTGCACACATCATGAAAGACTTCAAAAGGGTTTGGGATATCTTCATATTCAAGTTTAACTTTACCCCATTCTCTATTTTGCTACGATCCGCTACAGTGTAAAATTGTAGGAAAGTTCCTTGTCCACTTTCTGTTTTCAATTGTCAATTCAGGAGTCGGTTGTGTATCAACTTCAACAAGAGGATCCAAAATTTGAATAGTTTGACTGAGGAATTAATTCTTCTAGAAAGTTTACATCCTCTTCATCCAAGTCAAAAAGACCCTCTTCATCACTGTATGCAAAGTCTAAAATTTGAAGCAATTCATCGTTGGACAATTGGTATTCTCTTTGGCGTGTCGAGGCATGTTTTAAAAATTAATTAAAGACTCTGTAAGAAAAAAAATAAGAATGAATGAATGAAGTTGTGACATTAGAAAAAAGAAAAGAAAAGAGACAGCTGCATTATTCATTATATCTCACCAAAGAAAAGATGGGCACATGAAAACATATGGAAAACATGTACATGTATAATTACACACATAAAGCACATAAGTACACAACATGCTGTGATGGAATCATGAATCGAAAGCAAAAATTTATGTTAGAGAAACTTGAAAAATACTCAATTATGTTTTGCATTATACCTAAGCTAGGCGACCTATGACTCCTTTTGGGTGGAATCCCACACAAGAATCAAATGAATATAACTACAAGGCAAAACTCTTTTTGCTCAGAATATTTATATTATTAGCAAGATGCAACCTAAAAATACATGGAGAAATAAAGTTCAAATATTTTTTAAAGAATTAAAAAAAAAAAGAATTTGAAAATATATTTTTAAAAAATTATTTCACTGTTTAAAATAGGTGAATAATTAAAAAAAAACACATAAACGCGATAAAAATAATCAAAAAAATCATTATTACCCCCCCCCTTTTTTTGACTGGGGGGGGGGGGGGGGGGGCCCCCCCCCCCAATTCCCCCCCCCACAGAGGGGGGGGTCTGTTTTTTATATTTATAGAAAAAAAAAATTCAAATAAAAAGGATTTTTTACCAAAAAAAGTTTGGAAGAACCACCAAAATTTTTAGGGGGGGGGGGGGGGAAAAAAAAAAAAAGGGTTTTTTTGAGAAAAAAAGAAAAAAAAAAAGTCAATGAAAATGACCCCTTGTAAGCCAATGATGGCAAACATTTGTTTTCTCGGTCAGGGTCCAACTTATCCGATATCCGAGTTATCAGGGTCCGAGTTAACGAGGGTCTACTGTATTTATATTTTTAACAAAAACTTATAAGTTTATAAAAATACTTTCTAGCTACTTCATGAGAAAGATTTTTGTAATAAAAACTTAATGGGTGGAATTCCACCCAACACGTGTGAAAGACTTAATGCAAATAAATTCTGCGCCCAGGGCGGTCCCTCTCAACTCTTGGTACATCACTGCATAGGCAACATTAACCTCGAAAGGAAATGAAACCTAGGTTGGTATATCCATCCATCATGAGTAGGTCACTAAAGCGAGCTTGCATATCCTCATGCATATTTTCCAAATATTCGCCATATATTGCAATATCGTCATCGTGAAAATCGCTGCTAATAAATACCAAGCAAGGAAACAGTTTAAATGGTCAGAAATGTGCGTCACTTGAGATTGAATTCACAACTTCAATTGATAAGTAAATCAAGATCATCAAAGCTAACGAATGGCGGCTAGTTTGTCGATACTCATCATGAAGCTACTAGACGTTAATTCAAACCTCAAAAATTTTCAAAGTAGATTTGAACATACAAAGTGGAACTGATGATGCTTCAATTACGGAAACTGTTCTTTCACATTGTGTACAGTTAGTGATGATGATCAAATACAAGAGGGCTTACTACTACTTCCAATTAAAACTTACCTTGTATACACAATTAACATTACTGTAATAGTTAAGATTTAAGAGAAAAAAATACCAAGTTATTTTAAGAAGGAGAAAAATAAAGAAATCTTGATATTAAAAATAACAATTAAGAAACGTAACCACTCTGAAATGGTTTTCTTCAAACACCACTAAAATATCATTGTGGACCCCCGATTTGTTATATTTCACTTGTGGACACCCACAAATATTAAACTGATCCCTAAGGTCCATGTGAACCTCGGTTAAGAACTTCTGCTCTAGAGAAACGCTGGTTACATAAAATGAATTCACATTTATTTAAAAAAGATTTATATTAAATATGCAGTCAAACTTTTAGGTTTCTAAAAAGTTTCTTTGGGTGATTTTTCACCCATTTTAATTTTTGAACTTTGATAAATATTTTATTTTAACTATTCAAAAGTTTAACTTTTGGCTATTTTAATATAAAATTTAAAGTAATTGAATTTGACTATGATTGGAAATTAAATCATAGTCAATATATGAATAAATATATGAAAATAAATTAAAAAAAACATTTTTTACCCTTGGGTGAAATTTCACCCATTTTACTTTGTTAAAAATGTATTCATATTTTCGCTATTATAATGAATTGACTTTTTTGTTGTTACAATAGACTACCTCAGTATTATTATGCATAAAATTATACTCATATAGTTTTACTTACCAACACAGTTATTGCAAAATTCAAAAAGAAAAACAGACGTACTTATTTTAAAGATAACGCATCATGATAAGTTTGTTTCACTGAGAAAAAAAGTTTGTTATGATTACGAATATAACTTGCGATTATCTCTGTCCAAAAAACCACTAATTGATTAGTAATTACTACTGATATATTTGTCAGACTTACAAGTTTTTATTTGTTAATACTGTTAGTTTAATTTGTAACTTATACAAACAAATCTGTTAAGTACACTGTAAAAAATGTGTTTAGGCTCTAAACACAATGTTAAACACTAAATGAGTCCGTTTTATTCACAACATAATATATCTAATTACTAATGCTTAAATTTTTTCAGAAATGATAAAATATGTTTAAATCACCAATTAAATTTGTGTTTACCAAAATATTATGTTTACGTAAAATAGTGTTTTGAAATAATATATCAAAGTTCTAAACGCAATTCTACCTAGGCATTTTTATAACTACATTGAATTCACTTGCAGAATGTAGTGCTTGCCACATAAATGATGCTGTATTTTTTATCTCTTTGTTGCTAACTATAAAGAAAGCATCATAAAATAAATTTTTGGATAAATATACTCTTAGTTAAATAACTTTGTAATACGAAATCAACATTAATTTCAAAACACAAATCTTTCAAGAAAATTGAATTTTTTAATCTATTGATAAATAATTGAATAATTGAAGCTAATTTACAAAAAATTAAAAGAAAATAATTCAAAACAAGCTAAATATTTTATTTATTTTCAAAACAGAATGCAAGTATATAAAAAATGAGCTTGATTTTAAGAAAAATGAGTTTTTTCAAACATCAAGTATTTGCTGCTTTTACAAAATGGAGTGGAATCTTTTAACAAATAAGTCTGAAAAAATCCCAATATTTGAAAGCATTTGGGATATGATAGATCGAAAGCATAATAAACGCTGAGCAGGTGTATCAATGCCTCCATCAGAATCGGCTTAATGTCGAATTTGATACCACCACCTGCAACCATCATACTCAGGATTTTTTCTTCATGACTTATCAAAATGTTGATATTAGGAGGAGACTTTTGGTCCGGTTCACCAAAATCTAAACACTGAAATTAAAATATGAAACAAAAAATATTTCTAAAAATTATTAATATACTTTGATTTCATTGAAAAACTTTAAATCTTCATTTTTTTTAGATTTTAATTTCACAGATTCATTTAATCTTGAAAGAAGATCCAAAATACTTTCTTCAGTTTCAAGATTCTGCAAAAAAATTTTTATAACTAGAGTTAGAAAAGATTTTATCTTACAGAGATATTAAAAATTTCTTTCAATTTTTGAATTATTGAATCCCAGGAACTTTTCATTGTTTCTTTGTCGATGTTTGTAATCAGAATTAATTCTTTTTCAATCTTAGAAAAAATTTTATATTAAAAAATAGCAAAGAAAGAATAGTCTTTACAAAATCAGCATCTTCTAAAAAATTATGTTCTTTGATTATATCTTCAATATTTTTAGTCTTTGATATAAGAATCGCTTTACGCCGGCTGTTGAAGGTTACTTTTTGGGCAATAAACATTTTTGCTCTATCTTGTAAACTTTTCAACTTTTTGAATTCGTTTTTCAAAAATTCCATTGACTCTTTCTCGTTCATTGTGAAGTCTTCTAAAAAATTTAAAAGAATTCACAAAAAGTAGTTACACCAAATAGTTACCAATCATGTTTAAATTTAAAACAGCTTTCATCTTCTTTTTCATGCTGGTGGTTGACTTATCCTCAGTTCTTCTTCTCCACTTCCATCTAATATTCCTAACTTTTTGCGAAAGTTTTGAATTGAAATGTGTCTGAAATATCTTGAACTAAAAATACATTAAAAAAAAGATAAATTTACCCATGGATTTTTCCCATCTTTGAATCCAATACAAGGGTACAAATCATATAACCTTTTACCGAGTTCATGGTAAGAAGTTTTGTTATCTATGTTATCTGATGAGAGTAAATGATAAGCTGTTTCTTCAATAAACTTGTCAAATTCCTTGTGGATTTCTCCATTTTCTAATAAGTTCTGCATTGTTTTACTATATTTTGGAAGCTGAAACAGAGATTAACTTCATTTATATCTATCAAAAAAATATACCTTAGAGTCAATACAAGGATACAATGCTTTTGAAACACTATTTAGAGCCTGACTTTCACCTCTCTGAAAAACATACAAAAATATTTGACAGTATTTAATTTTAAAAACTTACTTTGTCACATGCCGTAAAAAGTTCAGTTTCTTGTGAAACATTTGGTAAAGTTGACACTTCGTTGCATTCTCCCTGCTTGATTTTCTCAACTAACATCATCAATTTTCTGGTCAAACCAATTTTTCCAGGTATTAAAGACCTAACATCTTGATCATTTAGGTTTTTCAATGAAAGCCCATCTATTTCGTTAACTATAAATTCAAAAAATTTAGCAAGATAATGTTATAAATTAATGATTACTTTCAATCGCTTCAGCTATCATCGGAGGTACTTCAAGCTGTTTGCAAATACTTTTCAAGTCTTCTATGCTTGTTTGCTCATTGATCAGTTTGCTAGCAGCGGTTATCCAATCCATAACGTATTTGACTAAGACCAGCAATCATCAACATTTACGAGCATTACAAACGATTTACCATTATATACATGAACCAATTGAGGTGAAAGATATGCTAGTTTATCATAAAATACAACTAATTTTTCTGCTGTTTTTAAAACATTAAAAGCATTTATGTGCTCATCAAAATAATTTATTTCTAAAGCAGTGCCCAAAAAACAAATAACTTTATCTAAGAACACTATTTTATCTAAAACTACAAAACTAGGAGTTTTTTCCATATTATGATTAGTTAAAATTACATCATTTTCACTGTATTGTATTGAATATATACATGCTGATCTATACACCTCCAAGTGTGAGAATTCCAATTGAGTTTTCTCACGAAAAATAATTTCAATTTTTTTCTGCTCAAAATGATTCAAAACTCTATCTTTTTCATCAATAATAATATTTCTAAAATGATTCGAATTCTTCAGGGTAAAAGAGTATTGTTGCAAACACATCCATCTTTGATGATGAAAAGCTACCGATTTTTCTATGGAAGTAAAATTCTTCCATTTTTTTTCCTTTAACGGTTAAAGTACAACCTGGGTATTTTTTACCCATTTGTTTTTTCCATATCTTATATATCAAAAACTTTTAACCTGATTCAAATAAAATTTAATTTATGTTATTATCTTTCAATTTACTTTAAAATAACTTCACAAAAAACTTGATTTTTCATATTTTCAAAAAACTGTGATAAAATATATGCGGAAGTACATCCCTGGGTAAAAAATACCCATATATGTGTCACTAATATTATATGATTTCTAAGTCTCTATAACAACATACATTCATGCTGCATGTGTCTTGTCAAACTTTAGAAAGAGAGTCAAAAGAAACTAAAGTCAAATTTGATCTCGAAGGATGGAAAAACATGGATAACCGATCCGTCAAATTTTCTCAAAAAACAACAAAAAGCTAATATTTTTCGTGAAATTCCCTTCAAAATTCGTGACTGCTTAAAACCTGACTGTGAGAGCGATGCCATTATGATATTCATCGAAAAAATTATTGAAACATCCGTTCTTTATACCAATCTTTACGCTCGACGGCAGATAAGGAAGTTCAATTCTCAATCTTCCAAACAAAGATATTGGAAAAAAGTTTCAACAATAGAGATGAAATCTTTTTATGGGCTTCTTATTATTGCAGGTGCATACCGTGCGCATTATAGATCAACACTGAACTTTGGTCGACTGCTCATGGACATCCCATTTTCAGATCAACGATGAGTAGAGAAAGATTCATACAAATAAAGTCTTTTTTACGATTTGATGATGTCAAAAGAAGAAATAAATCAGATCCTTTGGCTCCAATACGTTTTTTAGTCGAAAGTTTTTTTGAAAAACTAAGAACATATGTTGTCGCACCAGAATATTTAACAATAGACGAGCAACTTTTGGAATTTCATGGAAGAGTCAAGTTCAAACAATATATACCTACCAAGCCAGGTAAATTTGGGATCAAGTTTTTTTTGCTTTCAAGCTCTGATGGTGCATACGTTTTCAATGGATTTGTGTACATCGGTAAAAATAGCTTACAGGGAAAATATCAGTCAGAAAAAACATCCACAGAAGGAATTGTTTTACAGCTTGCAGAACCCTTTTTATCCAAAGGTAGGAACATAACTGCGGATAATTTTTTCAGTTCTTATGAATTAGCAGATAAATTACTCTCAAAAAGTACCACTTACGTAGGAACTGTCAGGAAAAACAAAAGATTTATACCTCCACAAGCACTTTCAAAAAGTAAAAACAAAGGTTCGTGCAATTTCTTTTTTCATGAAAATAAGGTTTTGTGCTGATTTTACGACAAAAAATCTACACCCGTAATTCTTCTTGATACTTTTGGACAAAATTTTAACAAACCAAAAAAATGTTGTAAACTCCTTAGAATTATGTGGTTATGAGGTTGAGGAAAGAAATACTACATCAAATTCTAAAAAAATCAAAATAGAAAAGCAAAAGAGATGTATTTTTTGTAAGACAGACAGAAAGTCAAACACATTATGCTCAATGTGTCAGAAGGTTATTTGACGCGAGAACTCGCTACCAATCTCCATAAATTGCTTTGAAATAAAAAAATAAACGTTACTTTTTGTTTTTTTAGTCATATTATTGTTTGATACAAAAAAAGAATTTATATTTATATGCTGTCTCGGCTATTTTGGTTTAAATTTATAAATTTTTAATATGGGTATTTTTTACCCAGGGTTGTACTTTAGCGTATAATTTTTTTGACGTACTCTAACCGTTAACAAACCATGTTTTGCTTCAAAACGAAAACTCCAATGGTTTCTAGACGGACCAAAAAATTTGATTTGATTCGGGAAATGAATTAAATAATGAAACTTAGGAGTGAAATGATTTGGAAAAAGTTTATTAAAAGAATTATTGAATTGTGATATGAGTGATTTCAAAGAACATATTGACTTCTCTGAAGCAATATTAGATATAATCAAAACTGTTATTTTCAGAAGCCTGATAAAGTTTTTCCAAATTTTGTCTTTAGAATCAATATATGTTCCTATCAAGAATGGAAGAAGAAGAAGAAAGTTTTTCGTTTCAGCAGCAGTCATAGGAAAAACAACTTTTCGATCGTTGTTTTTTCTTTTAGAATGTTGCATTACACTACCAACATTAATAGCTACAGGTTTGATAAAACCAAAGTTTTCTACGAAAAACTTTTCTTGTAAAAAAGCTGTTTCCAAGCCTTGAAATACTTCATTGTTCTGTTCTCGAATCATCTGTATTTCAGGATAAATGGTTTCCAATTTTCTCGAAAACTGAGTCAGTTTTTCATTAAAAAGGTTTTTGGTTAACGTGACTATTTCATTTACTGACCTTTGACTTAAATTTAGTTTTGAAGTCAAATTAAGTATGAAAAAACCCTCAAAAAGTTTTTCATTGGAAATATTGTTTACAAGGTTCGTTCTAACTAAAGAAAGAGAATTTGTTTGAAGGGTTTCTCTAAACTTATTCGTAGAAAAATGAGACCTTTTACAATGTTTACGAAAGCTTTCATACGTTTTAAAAAATTTTAACTGACCCTTACAACACGTAGTTCGAAAGTTAATTTCTGACTTATGTCTGAGCAACAAGTGTGCAATTAATCCATCTTGTTTATAAGAAAAAAACGGACAAATTTGGCAAAATAACATTTAAATTCTAAAAAGTTAAAAGAAAATTAAAATTTTGTAACATTATTTGCAAAGTATATTATCGTACTAGAAAATTTAACTCTATGATTAAGTTAAACTAGTTTCACTCTTTTTTCAAATAATTACAAAAGAGTGTAAAAATTAAAACTTATTTGGACTAAACTTAATTATTTTCGTAGTTTTTTTAAGAAAACTTTAAACTTTTGTACTTCACAAAAGACAAATAAATTTTCAATATATTTCATTTTCATGTGATATTGTAAACAAACATGATCTATCACATGAAGCATGTAATTTATCATATGTAGACTTTTTGTATTTACATGCTGATCTGCCTGAAAAATTTTTATTTGTATAAAAAATCAACAAATTAATCTAAGAAAAAAATGGGTGAATTGGTAATACAATTAATTTTGTTAGTTCTACCGGATTTAGTTTGCCCTCCAAGTTCCTTGCATGCCCCCCTAAGTTCCATTTTCTCTCTAAACCACTGCTATGAGTCAAATATAACTATAAATAATAACAATTAAAGAAACTATAAAAAATTATATCATATTGATAAATCCATTATAAAGCCTTATGTAGAAAAAACTCAGTCTTCACGATTATGAAATGATTAAAAACGCAAACTAGACTTTCATTAGAAATGTATTTAAGTATTTTAAAATATGAGAAAAAAATATACTTTAGAATTCTGAATTCATTCTTGTCTAGTCGCAAATTTTTCTAATAAAATTGTCCTCTTTTGCTATATTGTATTATATTTATCAGGTTCGACCTAAGTTTTACCTGATCTAAAGTTCAATACGTTTTGTTGAATTTACTAATTTGGCTCATTTTTAACATATTGTAGCTTTACATAAAAAAATAATATTATATTCCATTTTATCAGAATACAAAGTAGAGATAAAAATTTAGAAATAAACTGGAAAAATTATACTCAAAAATTTTGAAGCTAAAATATGGAACTGAAAAGTCCATTTAAGTATTTGTTAAAAAAATTCTCAAAAGCACTTACATGTATAGAGAATCAGAAAAAAATATTGTCAGAATGAGTCAAAATGAAGATATTGCAAAGGAATCTTTGGATTTAGATGCAAAGAAAATTGTGAGCAAAAGAGGATAATTATTACGCCCAATGGAACGAAGATAGTATGGCTAAAGTGAAATGAATAAGTGACGATGAAATTGAGAAATGATAAAGCACAATAGAAACAAATGTAAGACTTCACATTGGATATTCATATACTTTCTGCAAAGAACCGTGGGAAAAGGAGATAATAACAGTGTAAGATTGATTAGATTTAAATTGATTTACAATAAATAGCTGTAAGCAATATAGATGGGGAAAAAAATATAAAAAGAAACAGATGTGCGCAGTCAATTGTGAGCATACTTGCAGTAAGCTTATAAGCTTCATATTACAGTGGCTTTGCTTAGAAAAGCATCTCGGTTGATAGAATATTAAACATAAAATTTCTAAGCTCTATATATTATGTTTAAGTGCTAAGCAGATTTATATTATTGTGTTCATAGGGGCGAAGTGTTTAGATTTTAAACACAAAAATAACGAAACACTTTATAATGTGTTTAAATTCTAAACGTAGTTTTTACAGTGTATACAGAGATTTTACTTGTAATTACTATTACTCCCATTTGTAACAGACACAACCAAATTTGTTTTATTCAGAAATTTTATTTGTAATTACTAATACTTCGACTTTTATCAGACATAATAAAATTTGTTTAAATCACCAATTAAATTTGTGTTTACTAATACTTTGAATTGTAACTGTTAAATTATCAGCAACCATTTTGGTAGTTTTTACATTGTCATCCTCAACAAAAAATAATATTTTAAAAGGACAACTAACACTATAGATAACTTATCTTCATCATTCTAAAAATGTAAATTTGTATCTATATTCCTTAGATAATTTTATAAGTGACAAATAATATATATTATAGTTTATGTTTTTTGATGTGCTCCTATTGGATTTACTACTTTTATACATTGCAAAATAAAGTTTGTTTAATTTCATATCATCACTTAAAGAAGAAAATTTCCATCAAAAACATCAAACATTTTGTATTAACATGAGGATATAGTATATCTCATATAAAAATCGCAAGAATTAAAAAAATACCTAATTGCTTTAGAAAGAATATAATAACCTGATTTATTTTTATGATATATTTTTTTTTAAGAGTGGACTACTTCAATTAAAATTAGCTATGATAATCGTTACTTATTCAGTAAAAAAACAAGAAAAAAGATTATTGTAAGAAAACAATAATGATGACAAAAAATGAACATGATTTTTATTATAAAAATTTTGTTAATGTCTGTAAATTAAACTTTATTATTATTCTTTCAACTCTCTTTATAACATTCAAAATCTTTTTCATGCTTTCTTCCGAATCTTTCAAAGCAATCAAGATGTTTTGAATAAAGCAGAGTTCTTTCTTGACACAACTCGGAAACTCCAAGTTAAAACAAAAACATGTTAGAACGAGGCAGCCTAAAATCAAGTTAATAAAGCGATTACAAAAATATAAGTCGCTATTTTCAATTTTTAAGCAAAAATATTTGTTTCCATTTGAACAAATTTGTTCTTTAATCATGATTTGAAAGAGGCCTTCGTGAATTGTCGCATCATTTGCATAAACGATCATTGTTTCGTAGCTTTCATTGAAAAGTAATGGTATGCAGGCAATAATCATAGCGCCAAAAACATCTATGAAAAACACAAAAATAAAAAAAATAATAATTTATAAAAAAATGTTTCTTTTTTTTGGAACATTCTTGCTCCATAGAGAAATCATTTCATTGTAACCTGCAAATTTTTTCTTATTTTTAATTAATTTTAATATAGCTTGCCCATATTTTTCCATATACTTGGTTGCGGTAAGTTCGAAATTTTTATTTGAAATGTTCGACTCCAAACGTTGAAATTCTTGTAGAATCTGAAAGTAAAAGTTAAGAATATTTAATTTGATTAAAAAAACTCTTACTTCATTAGCTTGAGTCAAAAAACGATAATTATTCAATATCGTAGAAATCTTTTGTTTTTGTTTGATTAAATTTTTTCTCCTATCTGCAAAAGTTATGTCCATTTTCATTTGAACTATTTGCATATTGGGTTCTGCCTTTTTGAATTCTTTGTTTAGCTATGTTATGTTTTCATTTACAGTACTTTCAGTTTCCAAGCAACTTTTACGCAAATAGTTATTTAAACAAAAAACAGTAGCTTTGTAGCCTTGAAACTTTTGATCATATTTTCCCTCACTTTTGCTTGAACTTCACTCAGAATTTTATCTCTTCCCCTCCTTTGATTAGACCAATAATACTGTAACTTCATTTTCCAATAAATCTAAAATGTTTATATATATAAGCATTCTTAGTTTTAATAATTTTAGCTAATTTTTTTTTACCTTGCAGGATTTAAATGATAAACCATTTTCATTCATTATGTATGGAAAGGTTTCCAAAAGTAAATCGACTATTTGTTGATATTTATCTCTACCTGAATATCTTAAAAAAACTATTATATATATTTAAATTTAGAAAAAACTTACATTCCTCCTTCGTAAAGGCTAAAGTGCGTATAGAGTGTGTCCATAAGCTTAGATATATTTGAAGAATTAAGCTTTTCTTGACAATTCAATTTATTAAGCACTCCTCTTTGAAACTTTTCTTTAGGAAATGTTATAAATTTGGGCCAAACTTTACTTAAAAAACAAAAATAATTAAAAACTACTTGTTAATGTAGTTTTCTTTTCCGTCATGGAAACTTCTTTGACCAGATAAAAACAAATCCTCATTTGAATTAAGACTAGTATTTTCAAAATTTTTAGATGAATTTATAATATTAGTGGAAAATGAAGCTTCAAAATTTGAATAATCATTTTGTTTCAAATAGGAAAATTTTATTTTCATCATTTTTTGCACTAAAAAGTCTTTCTAAAAAGAGTTTTTTCATCAAGATATATAAATTCTTCAAAATGATAGGCGTATTACTTATAACAAAATTGGAAGTTGAACAAGACTCCCCATTTAATAGATCCATCATAATTTTAAAATCAAAAAAATAAGGTATCTGAACTTTTTTGTTGAGTCACGATTAAAAACAATCATAAACTTTTTCCTTAAAATTTTGAAAACTTTTGATAAAAATAAGATTATGAAGTAGTGAAACTAAGATTCATAAACAAAATTTTTTTTGGAGACATTCCCATTAAAACTTAAATATTAAAATGGAAAAATGCTATGTACAAAATAGATAACTACATATTAATAGAGTTAAATCCTACTCAAATATATTCAATATACAAAATGCCTTGAAACAATAGCATTACTTGAAGACTCATTAGGCAAACTATAAATTCAAGAAGTTGATAATCCGCCAAATCATCAACTTTCAAAAGAATTTTTCCTCCACTTGACAAAACGATGTATGAAAAATAATGCTCTGAAAAGTAAAGAATCTCTAGTTTTTCATAAAGAAAGAAGTTTTTATCATTGAAGGAGAAACAATTTAGTATTTTATTGTAGATGATAGCTTTATTCTTATCTCGAGTTAAAATACAATCGCCAACCTTATAAACAATGCTATTTAAAGTGACAGATTGAAAGTGTTTGATATTTTCAATGCAAATAAGGACTTAACAAACATTTGACAGAGTCCTCTAAGCTTTCGTTCTTCAAATAGGATGACTTTATAAACTTTTTATCCTTAATTTAGGGAGCTGATAATAAAAACTTTGTTGATATTGATGATTATTTACTCTCGTTTTAATTATGTTAACATAGTTTTTTGTTTGTTGAAATTTACGCTTCAAAGTTGTATGTTTACTTTCAAATCGAAGAGTTTTGCGATTGGTTAACGGTCCAAAAAGGCGTATTTGCCAAGCATAATGTAGTCATGTAGCTTAACACTTCTCATAAATATTTTTTTGTAATTATTAAAAAATTCACTAAATAATTCTTCCATTAATTCAACATGACCAGAATCGAGTTTAGGAACACAAACAAAACGTAAAGCTTTCATTAATATTAAATAAGTTTTCCAAATTTCTAATAAATCAAGGGTAAAAATCTAAAAAGACAGCTTATTTGAGCTGCAGTTTGCCTCACATAAGGATACCCCTTTCTGATAGCTATCAAAGTAGGTCTATCATATTTATCATTGTTTTTAAACTTAAAGTTTTGCAACTTCTTGTTGAAAATTTGTAGTGAAAAATATTTTTTACTAAAAAATGCATCTAGAAGACTTTCCACTACGTCGCACACAACACCTTCAAAGAGATCATGTGAAATATCTGATGGTTCTCCATATATATTGAAAGTTTGGATCTTGAGCAGCATAACTCACATGTTTCAAATACATTTCTTTACTACGCATAGTGAAGTCTTTTGGCAAAAAGTATTGCATTTCTGTGCGATTAGTCAATAAAAAACGACATATATGACTCTACATAACCTCCCAAAGTGTGTGCTCCTAAATTGTCCCCTACAATAATTGAAACTGTACCATAAAATTTATATATTTGGCCATATTTCAAAACTTCTATACCATCAGTTTCTAAAATATGGAGATGATCCAATAGGGTCTCTAAAATAGGGTTTAAACCCATAGTTTTTATTAATTTTATCATACAGATCAGTACAAGCACATAAATCACATGAAGTTTTGATCTAAATTTCGGACTTAAATTACCTAAATTCATGTAAAAACAACTTAATTTAGTTTTGCTGATTTATTGCTCAAAGCGTTGCTAACTGTTGCATCATCATAATATATGATCAGTTGTAGAGCCCTACAATTTCTTTAAAAAAATGTTCTTGAAAGCAATACCAGCAGAACAATTCCTATATTCATCTATATTCAAACAAGGTTTCATTATTTCAGCAAAGACATCATCACATGATAAAGATTGCAAAGTTTTCAAAACTGGAACATACTGATACTTATAAAAAATTAAATCATTTACAGACCCTCCTAAATTATACTCTATTGGTTCATTAAAACAAATGTATTTTTAATAAAAGAGTTTAATTTATATTGCGTTTTAAGATCACCAAAAACATTAATATAGTTGCTAAATCCAGCTTTTAAAGAATCGCACAAATCGTAGTTAGAATCATTTTCATTCATCTTTAAAAAATGTTAAGAAAAAGAAATTGTTGTGTTAACATATCAGAAACATAGAAAATAGAAAGTTTGATATATAAAAAAAAACTATAGAAATATATAACTAAAGTGGCTAAATTATTATCATTCAATTTGTACATCGCAAATTTTTCCATCATTTATCTAAACCATTTTTAATAGGAGCGAGCTTGTCTAAATAGAGCCTATTAAAAATTAGATCTACTTTTGTAATCACGAAAACCCAAAACTTTCGAAATTTCATGAAAATGTTTCAGTGAGATTATAGCTCTGCCTCCTAGAACTCTTGTTGCGTAGACTTACTATTGGTTTTATATATGACCTTCATCATCCTTTATTTAGGTCAGTTGATTTACCTTCCGTCTTGTGAGGGGTTAATCTTTCTTACTTTTCGTTCCCATAAAGACAAATGCCGCCAAGTACTTATCTACTCGCGCATACCATGAGCTCACTTTCTTGTGAGTATGCACATCTGAGACATTTTTCTTATAGAGTATTCATATTCTATCGTTTGAAGAGCTATAAACAATTACTGCTCTGACAAAAATTTCTAAATTTTTTATCACTAAGAATCGAAGAAAGCTTAATAATCAATTTGATTCAACCAGCCTAACTTATATCTTCTCTAATCTCACATACACTTCAACTGTTAATTGTATCTCCAAGAAAGCAAAAGTCTTTTTCTACTCTATTTACTTGTTTCCACAAGCTTCATTCATCTATTTAACTTCAATTCTTGCTTTATACACCAGCTAAATCAGTGGTTCCCAAAGTAGGCTGTAACGCCCCCAGAGGGTGTTTGAAATTCTTAGGGGGCGCTATGAAAATTACCATTAACAAGTATTAGATATCTAATTTCTTTTTTATATTTTGTATAATTCATAATAGTTATATTTTGAAAAATAATTTATATAAGTAGCCATAAATTTTGCATATCAAAAAAAGATAAAATTCTCTTACAGAAGTGAGTAAAATACTTTTATTCTTTCCCACAGAATGTAAGGTTAAAATTTCTTTGAAGAATGTCTTCTAAGGAGGCATTGAATAATAAGTTCGGTAAACACTAAGCTAAATTGTGATGACCAACTTTCGATCTATTTGTTGAATTAATATTAGACAAATTAAGCTCATAATATTATTTTGAATGAGGATTCAATTCATCTTGAAATATAATTCCGAATAATGCTTGTTTTTTGTACTTTTGTTCAAAGGTATTTTCCCATTGTTTCGCATAGATCGATTTATTAGAAAAAGAGCTATCTTTATATTTAAACGTTTTTTTGTGATTCATTTTCTTAGGTTTCATATAATTTATTAAAATCTGAATTACTTGAAACACATTCAAGAAAGATGCTGCTCAATTTCTGATGTTAAATTATCATGCCTTTCTGAAAATATAAAGTTTTCATCCGAATTCATGTTGTGTAATAAATGATAAACAAAAAGAAAGAAGATGAAGAGACAAAAGTTAAAAAGAAAAAGAAATCAAATCAGAGTAGAGTGGCGAAATAATATATACAAACCACTTTTTGAAAGAACAAAGTAGTAGCACATCTTGCGTTTTAGTGTATTCATGTAAAAACTGAATGTATAATTTCACACGATTGAATGAATGCATAAATATGATATTTATTCATATGGATCTGTTTTAGTAGGCCTCCTTGTCATTTGTATTTCACATTTTAAATAGACCTGTTTACGTGCTTATTGCACAAGTGACGCCCTAGGCCGATGTTCGTTCGGCGTCCCTTTAAAAGTTCTAAATTTACTTCGACACGCCAAAAATTAGGTAGGCATAATAAGAAGAAAAGTAGTATCAAGCATCGTTGCATTGTTGAAGTCTATAATATATGTATTGAATTTTTATTAGTGATAGCCCGCCCTCCTCTTGCTACGCTATTGACTAAGCCCAAAGGATAGTAAAAAGAGTCGATGTTTTAGCTTTCTTTTTATCCTTAATGCATTTTAGAGTTTTTCTATGCAAATTATTTATACATGAGTAGATGTTCTGAGAGAACATGCTGACGTTTTTTAGGACTATAAACCTTTTTTCATCCACCAGTTTAAACTTAAATTTTTAGATATAGCACACGTGTAGTGTATTTCACTGAAAATATTTTTTTGCAATATTTGGCAATATTTATATCTTTGCGATGATTTCTATGCATCTTCGCATTTCAAGATTTCCTAGCTGAAACCTAAACACTAAGCTTCTTCATACCATTTCTATCCTTGCATTATCATGTTATATATGATTCATTCGATGAAATAGCTTTGCAATGTTTACTTTTTGCTTAGTCATCATCATCTATATCAGAGAGTTGACAATAAAGCAAAAGATTAACACTTCGTATTCTACTTTCAAAAAGCCAGCCAGCCATCTTTCTGGCTATAAACTCAAATCTAGAGGTGTACTTTAGAATAATCATTTCGCTCTTTAGATAGATACTCTTCTATTTCTCTAACCTTTAAGAAAAATAAAATCGATATTATGGGCCTTAGTTATTTTTTCAAAATAGCGATTTTTAGTTTTCCATGTTTCACGTAAATTATGGCATGTCCTTTTGTTTTTCAGTTTGATCAATTTATCAGGATTGTAAATAAAGTATTACTGAGCAGAATTTTCAAAATATAATTGAGGCATTTTTTGGTTTACACATACATTTGTTCACCTCGACGTTCACACACGAAAATTTTATTCTATGAGAAAAGTTTTTAATGACGCCGTCAAAATTCATCTCCATTAGATGCCACATCAATTTTTACCCCAATATGTGAGGACCCTGCTTCATTGCCTGACATTAGAATGATTCCTAAGGAAACATTTTATGAATGTATTTTTAAGCCTGCTGATAAACAAAGTAGTGATCCAGATGTTAAATAGAAAACAGAAACCGTTTTGAGCACCCACCAACTGATATTCAAGAAAACAAATGGAAATAAAATGCAAACTTCGCATATAAATTGTAGGCACATAAATTTATATTTTAGAAAATTTTTTTCCTATTTATTCGCATCAATGAAACTCTATCACTGATGGAACAGCTTACAAGTGTTGCAATGCAAACGCTAATCTCTGAAGAATCGTATCATCAGGAATCAGAGTTCTTCCAGTCCTATCCCAATGAATCGCTTCAACAAAAAAAAACTGACTATGTTGATTCGAAAGAAGAGCCGTCAAGCGCTTTTAAAAATCAGTCTTCTCTTTTAAATCTGAAAATAAATAAAAATGACAAGTTATCAAATATTCCGCTTCTTAAGCGAGATTTGGATGCGAAAGCTCGTAGTCAAATATACAGGTTTTGTTTAGACTTATTTCGTTTATAACTCATCCTTCTTTTAATGTATGCCGGCTGCTATAGAAAATGCACTAAATGTTTTTTATATCAGGTCATCGCTTATTTCAAGAAAAGGTGCCACCTTGATTTGGATGATTTGACTTCCACTCCCCTTAGTGTCGCGTCCATCGTCCTCGATTAGATACACCATCAAGGGTTACTATTTTCATTCAATTACTCTATAATCTACTCTTATTTCTTCACTGAGGTGTGTTAGTCAACTACTACTAGTATATTATAATGTATAAAAAAGTATCCATACACTAACACTTAATCATACTATGTTATCAAAACTAATATGTATTTTTGTATATAAATCACAAAATTTTATTTTAGAAGAGGAAAAACGCTGATGCACCACTAACCCATTCATTTTTGTATCTTTAAGCAGCAAAGAACCAACTTAAAGCATTATTGGTTCTTAACCCGGGATCTCCTGATGGGTCCACGGCTGCGTCTAAGGGGGTCCATGTATGACACTCTCTTTATTTGTCTCCAGTTGACATACTTTCTTATCTTATTTTTTAAATCAAATTTCAGACATACAATTTACAAATTTCCATTTTTTACTGGTTTTTTATATCTAATTTTCAAAGTCAATTAAAAACTAAAAAAAATTATTCTTAAATGTTTTTTCTGATTATTATTAATAATTGTTAAATTTTAGCTTTCAAAGTTATGATAAATTTATGTCACTCCATTAAATTCCATTAAATATAATATTTCTAATTAGGGAGCTTTCATAAATTACGTCATGCAACTTTTGCTCATTTTTGTTCCTCTCTCTCTCTCTCTTGCCAACTTTTGAATACCTATTTTTTACCCCATAAGATAATATTTCAAATTTTTGATGCTGCTCTGCTTTCCCTAATATTTGATCATCATTTCATCCATCGATAAATATGACTTGTGCATTTTATCATTTTATCTATTTTTGAGTTATCGCTTAGATCAGTCTTTCTTAACCTTTTCTTTCCTCCCCCCTAGACCCTTATTTTATTACGCGTCCTTACCATTTAGATGTTTACCCCCATTTTAATTATCAAGTAATAATTTTGACCTTGGCTAAACTGAAGTTTCATACACAACGTATAAGTTTGATTCCAAATCTTTATAATATTTATCATTCGTACTCAGCATTATTTCAAAAAATCAACATAATTCTTTTTAATTTTTTATTAGTAAGATTTTTGACATTGTTTTTTGCCACTATTTCTTGAATACGTGGTTCAATACCAGAAATAGCGCAGCGTAAAGCATTTTCTACGTCGAGTCTATTTATTGATTTTGTTTTAATTGAAAATAAAGCCGAAAACGCAGCTTCACGGAGATAGGTTGATCCAAAAAGAACCAAAACCTTTAGAGCTTTATGTGCTATTTTTGGATAGATAAGAAGATAATTTATCCAGAAAGCTTCGAGATCAAGTTCTTTAAAATCATTTTCAGCAATAGAGTTAAATTTTAATTCAAGAAACTCTTCTTGCGCATCATCTAAAACATCTTCAACTTCACTATGAAATGGATTTATAATAAACTTTCAGGCTTCTTGATTTTTATCTACATCTGGGAAGTATTTCATAAATTCTGCTTTAAAATTTTTTAGATTTGTAATTATTTATTTTTTCAAATCATGATTCAGAACATTTTGATTTATAACTGAGTCGAAATGACTAAAGCTGGCTACATTCTCTTGCTGAATTCGACACTTCCAGAGATCTAGCTTAGCTATGAAGGTTCGAATTGTCTCATGGTGTGTCAAAATATTGATGTTTCTTCCCCACAGTTTAAAATTGAAAGCATTCAAGGCTTCAAAAACATTCACAAGATAAGCTAAGGATAGTTGAAAAGCGGATGATTTGAACCTAACACAGAGATCTTTTTTCTTTTGTTAATCCAAAAAGATTTCTACTTCATTTCGTAAATCATAAAGCCTCCTAAGCATGTTACCTTTTGATAAACAATGTGTTTTGTGTAAAAAAGCAATGCGCGGCTCTCTGCTCCCATATCGTCACACAAAAGCTTGAAAAGACGACAATTCAAAGCTCCGCTTTTGATAAAATTGACAACAATGGGTAAACTCAGAACCTCATTCATTTCAGAAGGCAATGTTCGAGATGCTAAAGCTTCATGATCAGAGTAACTGCAATAGATTCATTCTTTTCTTTTAACATAGCAGTAAATCCAGACTGCAAGCCCAACATAGCTGGAGCTCCATCATACACACAACAGCAAGTGAATTCCATGAAAGTTGATTTTCTACCAAAAATTCAGAGACAACTTCAAAAATGGCTGATAAAGTTGTACAGCTTTCCAAAGAGTCACAAAACAACATTTCATCTCTCATACCATTACTTGAAAAAAACTAGCATAAACTATTAATTGAGAACACTGTGTTATGTCCGTTGTTTCATCGCATTGAATGGCAAGACGCGGCGAGTCCTTAATTTACCTCAAAACTTGAACTTTGATGTCGTGAGAAAGTTCATCAATCCTTTTTTATTGTATCATTCGACTAAGAAATGCGAGAAAGCTTCTTTGAACAGTCTTTTCCTAAAACGAATTCAGATGCACGAAGAAAACTTGGTTTTATCAAAGTTTCCTCTAATATCATGGCTTTTTTAGTCTTTGTGATTAACAAGGCTATTTCATAAGAAGCTTGGACAGCAGTGGTTTATTTGCAAGTGCAGGATGTGTTATTTTCAAGTGACGTTCTAGACGAGACGGTATCACAGCATCGTTGCTTAACGTTTTATAACAACTGACACTTTGAGGGACTTGCATATCCCCATTTTGAAGAAATCCAAATCCTTATTTGAGATAATCAATATAGAAAAGCTGAAAATAAATCTATTTGTGATAATAATGTTTTATGTTTTTTAGTATGACTATTTCTCTTTTTACATCAAAAGAGATAAAAGTAGCATGATATTTTTTCATCCAGAAATAAAAGTTAGCTAAGTCCGCTTGTATCAAACAATATATGTAATGGAGTTCTTAGTGGTCGTTCAAAATTGACGCCATCAAAACTAAAAAAACATCTTAATTGTTCTCGTTCTGAATACGCTTCAGATAATACTGATATGCTTTTTGAAAAAAAGTTCCCCTTTTAAAAATGAAGCCTTTAGAAAATTTTGATTTGCTGCACCTCAGAAACCATTGATTGAAGCTTCCTACAAATTTGCTTATTTCATTGCCAAGCAAAAAAGGCACATACTATTGGGCAAACTCTAATAAAATCTTGCGCTTTAAAGATGGGTGAGCTAATGTGTGGCATAGAACAAAAATTAAAGCAATATCTTTTTCAAATGATGTTATACGTTCCAAAATTGTTAACATATCTATAAAATGTAAGAACATAAAGTGATGTGTCTTTTAATAACAGGGTCCAAAATTTAAGTGGAATTTTTCAACGGGTCCTTTTCTTAAAAAGGTTAAGAACCACTCCTCTATGGTGTCTTTATAATATCTCATTATAAAGATATTTGTATTGACTATTTTTGTAAAGAACTTTCTTTGAAAATCTTTTGAACAGAAATTTTAGTCGATATTATGAAATGTTCCTACATAAGGAAAATGTGACTTTAGCTAAAGGGAAATGTGTCGCAACCTTTTTTCTGCCACGGACCTCTAATTAGTGCTTTTATTTTTTAAGAACCCCATGAATGTCAAACTTTATGAATATAATTATTATCAACTTATGAAATTTCAAACAAACTTTAAAAATGTATATAAAACGCTATTTTATGTCATTTTTAGAAAGTGGCATAAATTTGTTACTTAAAGAAAAATTATCAGTGATTTTTTTTGACGTTTAACTTGTCAAGATTTTTCTTATCAAGACGTTTAATCATGGTTCTAGAGGATATTCATTCAGCAGTTTGAAAGAATTATTTGATTAATTTAAATGCGCTTCTTGGATTACATAAATTAGGCTGAATTGAACCTCTTTTCTTTTTATATAGCGAGGTTTTTTCATTTTCATAAATTTAGAAGCACTAAACAGTTTTAAATTATATTAATCAATATAAATTTTCGTCTCCCATAAAAGAATAGAATGAATTACTAAAAACTCGTATTGATTATTTTATTTGGAATGCAGACGCATATTAATGCCTTTATATACTTCAAATTTCTTCAAGTCGTGTAATGAAAGTGTAATATTTTAAATTATGGAGAATTTAATGATCATTTAGTTATTTTACTCAAAACTATTTATATTTGTTGAAAAAAATTACAAAATTTTGATTTAACACATTAATTTTCTCTTTTTCTTTTAAATATAAAACAAAAGAAGTTTTCTATTATAGTGAAATAAAAAAATTCCCCTTAAATTTTGTTTCAAAGAAGTATCACTGTACTTCCAAAAATAATTATCATCCTCAAAAAAGAACATTCGGCAATGCAAGTTTCAATTGTATTTATTTTTTATATCTATCTAATTATGTAATATGTATTACATTCTCCAGATTACTCTTTTGTCTACCGTGTAAAGAAAAGTTGGATGGAAATGTGGATTGTAACATATGGCTGCCATTTAACAAATCTTTCTTGTCTGGTACCTTGTATGTGTCTGAAAATTTTGTTTGCTTTGATAGTAAGGTAAGTTCTATCATTTTATTTTTTTTGAAATAATTTTATATATCAAAGTTGTACTTATTTATGCATCAAGGACAGGCATTTATTTTGGCAATGTTTCTTCTTTCTTTTATTTTTTTAATGGACTTTCAAAGTAGATATTTTGTTATGAAATCCTCAGTTCCATTCAAGTATGGCTTATTTATATCTCCATTTTGAGGTAAATATTTAGCTTTTGGCACAATATAGTGCTATATAAGTTATATCAGGGGCGCGCTTCTGGTGCAGGGGGGGTGGGTGGAAAAGCCTTTCGCTCCACTAATAATTGTGAATTTATTCAATTTTATATCATTAAAATACTTGTTTGGCTTTTGATTTTCCATATTACTTTAGTTGTTTTACAGTTGAGTTCAGACACAAATTCTTTTAACATAAATTTATATCATCAGGAACGCATATACGCGAGGGGCGACGTTTCACTCCTCCAATGTAATTTGTGAAAGCTCTTTTGAAATAAATTTTAAAAATGATAATAAAAAAAAGCCCCGCCTAAATAATTTTGAGGATTTGAGCCCCTACGTTATATTTATATATAGCATCATATGTTTAAAAGACCATCTTAATGATTAATGATTTGGTGCATTAGTTTTTGGCATTAGTCGTAAAGGAAAGAATTGTCAAACTAATCAGAAAACCAAAGGCTAAATAATAGAATGCAAATTTTTTTCAAAAATATTTTAGATATTAATATTCATTTATAATTAATAAAACAGAAAGTCAATTAGGCCATTTTTATTAACGTTTTTGAAATTGTTAGATGAAATTTTTTATAGGTCAATAAGCCAATTTTTTGTATTAGCGAAATATTTCTTTAAGAATATTTTTATGATAAATTCTTCTTCCTAATTTTTTAAATGGCATTTTGTTTTATTTTTGATATTTCTTTTGCCTTTTACGCTCACTAGGGGTACCCGTGTCCCATAAAATAAAATATTGTGTTCTTTATTTAAAAACTCTCTATAAAAGGTAAATTGACAATCAATTTTCATAACCAGGCATTAAAAAGTTAAATTTCTTTGCTTACTCTAAGCTTCATTGCTTAAAAAACTTTAGAAAAAATTTTTGATTTTTACTTTATCAAAAACTAATTTATATTTTACTTTAAGTCTCCTTTAAAAATATTTTAATAATTTAATTTTTTATCGATTCATTTTCCAAAAAAATGCTATTACTCATATAAAATAATTAAATAATAATTTCAATTTTATGCCAATTTTTTCTTCTAGGTCATGATTTTTGCGTCGATATTTAATTGCCCTAAAAATTACTAATCAATAATGTTTACGTGGGTGTATATTTGGTGATGTGTGCATTATTGTTTAGAATGTAGAACTAAAAGTCATTATTCCTTTGCAAGTCATTTCAAAGATAGATGTACCAAACGATGGTGAATCTATGAATGAGTTGTCTTCCACTTTTCCTCTTCAATTTTTCAACAAAAGCGACTCTCTTTCGTCGCTTTTCATCTCTACGATTTCAGATGATCATTTTTTATGGCAAAGTGTTCCCGACTCAAACTATATACTGTCTCGAATAACATTTTTCTTCAACAAAACAAAAGACAATCTTGACAGTTCTGAGTAAATTGTTTCATACTTTACGATCCTTATAATGGAGCTCATAATCTACAAAAATTTGAGTATAAGAGTAAAGGTGCGCGATCGTGATAGGTTTGCTCTGTTTTTTTTATTGATTTCCTATGTTTATGTATTCATGATTCGGATAATGTATTGAAAATACATGAAGCGCTTAGATTAGAGTGTATTCCTCGTCTGTGATAAATAATTATTTATTTTTGAAATTTGAATAATTGGGGGAAAGCGATTTTATTGGACTATAGGCAAATTCTTTTCTTCGTCTTGTAATTGTGAAATTTATATAATTTTCCCTACCATTACTAATTTTTCGTTTATTGGATGTTTTAGATTGTTGAATATGTTAAATGCTAAAGAATCCGTGTAATTTCTCTTTTTGCGATCACTTTTTGTTTTAAGTAATGCCACTTTATATAATGCCTGTTTGCATCTTCTTACCCAACTAAAATTTGTAAAACACTTTTGAAAGAAAAAATTACGGTCAATAAAAAATAATAACTGTATCACACTTTTGAGTAAATTCCAATGTCAAAGGAAAAAAAGTATTTATTAAAGTATAGAACATTTATTAGATTTTATATAAATGTTTATATTCATGGATACTGCAAAATGCCGGGAGTCGATTAATATAAATATGTACTGAAAAATAGCAGAATTAGTTGGTTTAGGTTTAGATCAGTGTTTCCCAACATAGGGGTAAATTACCCCAGTGGGTTAATGAATCTATATTTTTTGGGAATGGTTAATTTTAAACTCATCGACGCTAAATTCTTCGATCAGTATATTCCTCGATCGGAGAATTGATTGAACACACCAACTTACTTACCCACATAGATACCAAAATTATAACCATATTAAGACAGGCATTAGAGATCACCTGACAAGATTTGAGAAAGCTTCCAAAAGATAGATTTCAATATTACCAACAGTAAATTGGTAAGAAATCCTTTTGATGTGATTGAAGATATTTATAATGAGGACTGTCCAGATCAGGGGCGCACATTCTCAAAATTATTGGGGGGCGAAATTTTTTTGTTGCAATTATCAAATTTAGCTTTTCATTCGAAAAATGAAGTAGTCTACCAAGCACATTACAGGAATTGATCAAAGGATATTTGATTCATGGAGAAAACAAATAACTGAAGGTTGGATAGTTTTATATGAGTGAATGTAGTCTAAAGACAAAGAGTCTACTAGACACCCTGCGATGTTTATATGAAAAAATGTGATTAATTCAGGGGCAAGGGTATAGAATAAAGTTATAATTGTGCAAACAAAAAATTAAGATCACATTATTTCATTTTACTCAGCATCATTCAAAAATAGTTTAAAAGCTAAATTCATACAAGCTACAAAAATTTACAAAAAGTAAAATAACTTTTATTTCAGAAAAAGTTATAGAGCTTTAACAAAAACTCAAAATTTTTTAGAGCATAACTTAAGTTTTTTGAAAACTAATTTGACGTATCCTCTACAGCATACTCTATGGGTGGCATGTCAGGTTGGTTGAGATGATGGACTCAGCTCCTCATCGATACTAATTTGTTCATAGTTTGACATAAGCGGTACATCAGTGCCTTGTCAATGAAAATACACCCGCTGCACCTTACCATTTACTCAAAATTGAAAAATTTGCTACATAATTAACATAAGAGAGAAAGGAAACAAAATAAACTAATAAAGCAATTTTCACTATTTTAAAATGGAACCGTCTGTTCTCAGAATAATTTCAAAATAATAGAAGGCATAAAGAATTAGAGTTTATTTGATATTTTCAAGTTTTTATAAGCAGCAAAAGCCAACGTTTAAGTAGCTAACCCTTATAATTAAAAAATTATTTAAACTAACGGTCGACAGACATTTCGTCCCATAGATAATTTGCCCCCTGGGCCAATCATAGGCTATTTGTTTCATCCATCTTTGCTTATTATATGTGTAAAATTATTAAAAATTTTATATTATTGTTTATTTTATCTCTATTAAATTATTTCAAATTAATCATTTTATCTCTTAATTTTTTAGAATTGTCCATGAAACAAAATGTCTTATGAAAATAATGGGGCGAATTGTCCATGGGACGAACTGTCTTAAGAAAATAATGGGGCTAAATGTCCGAGGACCAAACTAACATAAATCAAAGTATACAAGAAAAGAAAATCATTGCGTTTTTTTGAATATTTCTGTCTACAAATAAAATTCTGACAGCTGTCAAAAATAGATCAAGTACATTTTTAACCACTGAAACATTTTGTTTCGATATTATATTTTTATTATAATAATCAACAAATTTTCTTAAAAAAAATGATTTAATCAATTATGTACAGTTACTTATAAAATTTAACAATCGAACATTATAAAAAATATCTCTGCTCTATTAAGCAAATAGAGTATTCTTGCTTTTAAACTGAATAGATAGTCAAAATATTCATTCTCAAATAACTTTTGAAAAAAAGTTCAAGTTTTCAAATGTAACAAACGTAGTGATAAAGATTAAGTCACTTTTGTTGAAAAAAAATTCTTAGCGCGAGTCTAACAATATTCATTGATATAGAATTGTAACGATTGAAAACTATTTTAATTTAACTCTAAATGCAAATTAGACAGAAGCAATGGTGTAGCCAAAAAAAGTTGATAGAAGGGCACAATTTAAAAATAAAAAACTTGCGCAACATTATTTATACTTTCTTGACCCTTTCATTGGAAAAATTTTCAAAAACTGATATCGCATAAGATGCATGGGGCACCATGCGGTACATAGGAGTGTGGACAAGGCCCCTCATGCCCCAGCCTAGCTACGTCACTGGAGAGAAGAGAGCTTAACAAGAGAAGAGGGCTTGAATGAAAGAAGTGAGCTTGAGTGAATGATTGAGTTTTAGAAGCGAAAGCGGAAGAGAAAAACAGAGGAGACAGAAAGAGAAATAGAATCACTGTGACAGAAGATGAGAAAATTTAGTGGATCATCAACATGTGTTTAAAAGAGGAGACATTGTGATAAACATTGCTTACTTATTGTGTGCATATTGAAGCAATGGACTATTATTATATAGCTCTCACGCATCGTCTGTAAAATATGTTCGATAAGAATTTCAGAGCAGCTTGGCCTGATGTTTGATTGATTCGAAAGTCTGCATTCCTTCTTTTATTCTCTTATCTTACATTATCATGTATTCGAATGATCATTACATTCTATAATTCGATCATCATACATGTTTTATAAACAAGCAGCAACAAAAAAGCTAAATATTTTCCTTCCTGATACTTTTATTCCGATGTTCTAAAGCGCTGAATAAAAATGAGTGATGAGAAACCCGTTACCCTAAATTCTACTAGCTTTACATATTATTATCTCGAATTTTGCAAAAATTAAAAGAAAAAAATCTAAATTAGTTAAAGATTTGTGATGTAAGCTTTAAAGGATTGTAAAACTCAAGTAAAGAAAATATTGCATATGGAGGAAGGTTTTATTCAAAGGTAAACACTTGACTCCATAGAGATTAGCGTTCGATCTAAATTCTAAAAGAAGAACAACTTTTATTTAAAAGTGTATTATATATTTTTAAAAGTGTCTCTGATAAACTTACATATTGTTGAATGAATACTGAATTCGTTAAGTCTGATTTTTCAAAACTGTAACTAACTTTATTAAATCCTACAAAATTTTGGGATCGTTGCATCACTAAAAATATTTACCTTTCTAAGTTTTTCTTTTTCCATTTTTATGATTGGAATATTGTGTTTTTAATTTTCATACTCATATTTTAATATCATCATTATCTTTTCTTATGAATTGTTTATGTATTTAGGTTATATCCTAATGACGCGCAAACGAACTTATCTAATACCCTTCGTGAGTGTGATAAAGATTTAACTTCAGCTGCCATTTCTCCAACTCCATTGCTGAATAGTAAGTACCTTCAAAAATACTTAAAATGAATGTTTCTCCTTTAATTTTCTGGTTTCGTTTCTAACAGCGTGTAATTCTTTTTTCTAATTCTTATTTTTGATAAAGTTATGTTCTTATATGAAGTTAAAAAGTATGAAATAACGATTTTTTAATAATCTCAATTTTAGCTTATAAAAATGAAGCTTTTAAAAACCAATCACATCCTATTATATCCCCTGCTGTGGCTGTTAAAGAAAGCATAAAAGAACACCTCTGGGCCATACACTTCAATGAGTTTGGTAGAGGAACGTGCATGTATCGTACAAAAGACTTAAAAGATCTTGTTGCAAAAGGCATCCCTAACTCACTTAGAGGCGAGCTATGGGCTATCTTTTGTGGAGCAGATTCCCAAGTATATAAATCTTTCTTCCTTATATACATATATGTATGCCTTTTAGAACGTTCAAATAAAAGGTTAGCTCTGTGAAGTAAAAGGCCTTGTGTTCAAATCCTAAAATAATCATAAATTTTTAAAAGAATGTTTTTGGTTGCTAACAGTAAGAGAGTTGATTTGAGAACCGTAGGCTTCTGAAAGATCTGTTCGCCTTTGAAGCATAGAAGTGTGTAAACTTGCACCGGTCATGATGAGTCGGCGATAACTTTTAAAAGTGAGAGAGCCGATAATGCTCTATCATTCAAATAATTTAGAGTAACGTACCAATCTTTTCTTTTGAAATATGGGCTGTGGAAACAAAGGAAATTCGTATTGATTTCTATCAATTACGGCGTTGAACTTGGATTTTCTTATAAAGTTACAATTGTAACTAAAAGTATTCAATTTAAGATTTACTTCGAAATCAGGACCCGGAATTTGGTTCCCTAATTTACATTTAAAAAAGTATTGATATTTTTATTTAAACTTTATGCGGTAACGTTGAACACTATAATATTTCGTCATAATCCATTATAACTATAGATCATTAGAAATCGTTTTGTTAAATCCCTCTACAAAAACACAAAGATTTTAAGCCACTCGTCTCTCCCATTTTATTATATCAAGTCAAACACCGAACCAACCTCATTATAAAAAAGTATCAAATTAAATACAAAGGAAAACCTAGGTATAAAATTGATTATATCTAATAAAATTATGAGGCGTTGTCGCACGTTCTCATTTTTTTGAGATTTTGGAATAAAGTGTCTAAAAATTATGAGATCGTGTCTCCTGTCTTCAACTTCTTTAGGTTGTGCAACTTATATATATATTTTTAGCCCAATTTTTAAATATTGTTATCTATTTCGTAACCCCCTTCAGATTATTATTTATTATAAAATTTTTTATATGAGTATGAGATTTTTTTCTTTTTTTAGATGCATTTAAATCCGAATTACTATCATAAACTCCTAAAACAGAGTGAAGGCAAACATTGTTTAGTGGTCGATGAAATTGAAAGAGATTTACACAGGTACTCCATATTTATATTTTATACATACCTACAACTTTACCTTTTCGCTAAATAGTTTTATTTTTTTCTTTTGCACTACTTTTTCACAAGTATACACAAAACTTTTTGGGTTTTTAGGCAATTTTTTTTATATTATCGTCTTTTTTGGGAAAATGTGCTTAATTACAAAAGGTAAATTCATATGCTCAGGGATAGTAAGAATTTCTGGCTAGGAGAAGTGATTATACTGCCAAAAAACCACTAACCCTCTTAAAATAATCAATAAATATTGATTTATATCATTTTTATCAATAACTAATATTATTTTCTTTCATCACAGGTTTTCTTATCTTTTTTTCTAAGCGCAACAAACTTCTTAGGAAATGGGAATCTTAATCAAATTAAATCAAAGACCAAAAACAAAGGATATGAACCCATATAGCTCTGGCAGTGCTATATAAATCCTTTTTAGGTTTTTTTCTAGATTCAACATCTGGCATAGATAGATTTATCATCTGCTATATTCTATTGAGCAGCATCAGTTGAAAAGATTAGAAATCCTTCTTTATCAACATTGAAAACTCTTGAAAGATTGTCTACTAATCGAACTAACTTTTCTGAATGCAGGTGTTCTTCAAATGGCAGAGTACTAAAAAGCGATCTATTTTCAGGAACAACAATTCAACGCAGAAATTCATCTACGAAATTAAAATCTCTAGCAGTGCTTCCACCAACCATTAAGAAAATTTTTTACCCAGTATGAAATCGTTTATATAAGTGAGTAAATCATTAGCAATATCAATAACGATTACTCTACTGGAAGAAAGTGGAGGAATTGTATCTCAAATCAGACAACCTTTTAGTTGATGGGCGGGAGAGCTTGTGAACTTGAATACTGTAAAGTACTTTAATTTCACAATTTAACATTTCTAAAATTATAGATATTTAGCGTAAAAATGGGTTTTTACTTTCTGTCAACTTAAATCGGAATTACAGAGATTTTTAATTTATATATGAAAGATTTTAAATGTTATAAAAAATTTCACATAAAAAACTTGCAACTCTGTAAATTAAGTTAATTTTTGTGTTCGAGAATTTGGCAAAATAAATTACTCTTGAAAATTTCTTACTTTACAGTATTAGATTCTAGAAAGCATCTTGCCCATTTCCTAGAAAACGCCTTATTGGCTTGTTTTAAGTTTGTTTCAATATTGTTTGTATTCGAAGAGCTAGGCAAGTCAAGTCTGTATTTTTTCATTTTGGGAACGAACCATTATTAAAACTTGAAAAAGATTAGTCTCAAAAAATATTAAAAAAATTGTGAAATAAAAAATTGACTTATCTAAAAAATAGACTTTATGGCCTATAAAATTTTAAAATTAAAAAATGTATTTTATAGTAGTTCTTCAACCAATTTCAAAAATCTTAACCCATTAGTGCCCAGCTTAATAAAAAGTATGGAAAAAAGTGTTTAAACTTGTGAAGTAGTCTAGTTTTAAATTTAATTGAACTAAAATAAAAAAAATTTAGATCAAAAATTAAATAAGAAAGACACAGGATGTTCCTGTAGAGGAACAATGGGCACACGCATACATTATTAAAAAGATAGACATTCTAGTTTTGATAAACTACTTTACGTATTCAATTTATCAAAAATGACACAAGTGCTATGCAAGCACATCAATCACTTTGTTTGCTCTCCTTTATAAAAATTATTTTTTCCTCTTCATTACTTTGATTTTGTTTCATTATCTGTGAAAGTGATAATAACAATGAAAATGAAGAGATCGTTTCAATGCTTACTCTTTCAGAAGCTATTGATACCTTATTAGAGTGTGACGATGAAAATAATACAAGTATAGTAATTCTGCCACCTGAAACAGGTGATGGAATTTTGACTGACTTGGAGGAAGAAGATGATAATGATTCAATAACAACTTTTACCAAACGATGTTTCAGGCAAACTGGATGTTTTTTAGACTCCTAAAAACCAATGTGAAAGTCTCGTCTTTTTCTAAAAAAGTGAAGGAAGAACTACTCAAGTGGAAAAAACCAAAATATTTAGAGCCAATTAGAAATGAAAGTATGACTCCCATAAAGTTTAAAAATTCTGAATCGAAAGACAAATCACCAGCTGAACTGTTCAAGTTGTTTTATAATGATGATATATTGAAAATGATATTGGAAGAATCAAATAGATATGCTGCACAGAAAAATCATGTATTGGATGCTACACAAGTTTATTGGGATAGTTTTGTTGACAGGCTACAACACCAGACCTCGTCAGAGAATGTATTGGAAGAAAGATGATGATGTTTGTTGTGAACTTGTAGCAAAACAGATGTCAAGAAACAGATTCGAAGAGATAAAAGCATACATCCATTTTGCAGATAATGAAAATTTTGAAAAAAATAATAAACTTTCGAAAATTCAAAACTTACATAACCTTTTTAACAAGGCTTTACAACAGTTTTGTGTTTTCAGCGAAAAACTCTGCATTGACGAGCAGATGGTACCTTTCTTTGGAAAACATTCCGGTAAAATGTTTTTGAAAGGAAAGCCAATCAAATTTGGGTCCAAAAATTGGTTCCTTGCTTCATCAACAGGTTATCCCTTTTGTTTTGAAACATACACTGGTTCTTCAAGCAATCACAAGTTTCATAGCTTGGGAAGAAATGTTATAAATCTTTTGTCACAAGTTATTGAAAATCCTTCTTGCCATTATCTTTTTTTGGACAACTTTTTCAATTCGTATGATCTTTTAAAAGAACTTAAAAGAAAAGGATTTAACGCCATTGGTACTCTTAGAGAAAACCGTATCAAAAAGTGCCCACTGATACCATTAAAAAATGAACAGAAATGAAGATAGAAGTTTTTATGATTGTTATAGTGATGGAGATGTTGCCATTGTAGAATGGAAAGATATCAAAGTTGTATTGATTGGATCAAACTATCTTACAATCGATCCAATATTTGCAACAAAAAGATACAGCAAGAAAATGAAAAAAAGAGTAGAAATTTCTCAGCCAGCATGCTTTCACGAATATAATATTGGAATGGGAGGTGTGGATTTACTAGATCGTTTTGTTAGCCAATACCCCCCAATTATCAAATCCAAAAAGTGGTATTGGCCACTTTTTATAAACACACTTAGTATTGCAACTGTAGCAGCTTGGAGACTCTACGTTGAACTTGATGGCTTTCCAAATAAAGACCTTTTAACATTCACTCGAGATATAGTCCATGAGTTATTCACTAAAAGGAGAAATCACAATACATCAGGGCCAAGTGGAAGAAGATTGACTACCTTGAACGTTTGGTTTACATCATCCTATTTCAGCGAAAAGCCAAGGAAGATGCATGCTATGTAAAAAAAATACAGTAAAAATGTGTGCTACTTGTAACGTTAGATTGCATCCTAATTGTTTTTTCAATTATCATAATAAATAATTAACTTTCTCATTTTTAAACTTTCCAAGTGTGATAATTAGACAAAGTTCCGTGTATGCCCAATGTTCGTCTAGACTCTAGAGGAACATGATAGATTTTCAAAATTCTATAAGATAAAAAATGAAGACAAATGTTTTTCCGATGTAATTTTAGAAAAATACTTTATTTAAAATGTTTTCTTACATATGGTTTTATAAGATGAATGTTATACACAAATATAGAGAGGTTTCTGAATGTTAACCTTGAAATAAAAAAAATTATGAAGTTAGTAGTTGAAAAAAATCATGTCAGAATATTTTTTTGATTTTCCTTAATAAAACGTTATAAATCCTTTTTGTATTTTAATATGAAACTCTCAATTTTTTTGAGCGTGGTGCTTGAATGTGAAAATAATTAACATAAAAAATTGTTTCTCTAGAGCAGAGGTCAGGAACCTATAGCTCGCGAGCCAGACATGGCTCTTTTGATGACTGCATCTGGCTCTCAGATAAATCAGGTGGCATTCAGGATAAAGGGAGGTATTGCGATAATGCATATCCTTCTTGCCACACTCTTAATTTCGTCATCATTACGAATCACGATGACACAAATAAAACTGATGAAGATGCAGACTTTGCTTATTAATAAATAACTTCGATATAACAATGTTGTTTAAAATAAATTCAGAGTCTTATTATACTATAAAATTGTTGGTCTTCTTTTTCCATTTAGTTGTAATCAGTATTTAAAAATAAATATGGCTCTCAGAGGATTAAATTTTAAAATAAGTGTTTTTAGGCTCTTTTAGTCAAAAAGGTTCCCGGCCCCTTCTCTAGAGAGTCTAGAGGAACATTGGGCACTAATGGGATTTATAATTATAAAAATTGACTATTGACTTTAACAGCCCTACAGTAGTGATATATTTAAGAAAGATGGAGTTGAGTTAAATGAACTAGTAATTGAACCAACAATATGTTTTATAACTGTGTCACACACTGCATATTTAACTCATTTTTAAGAAAATATTTGACTGGGTAATTAAAGACAAACATAGCTATATTATTATTGATTATATTAACTAAATAATTGTCCCTTTTCGCCTCTGCAAGTCGGAAATATATTAATTTTTAAAATTGGGGGTGTGGGGATAATATGTTTCAGAACATTGATTCGTCAATTAAAGCGTTGATCTAATTACTTATAGATCTCTTCCAGAGCATCCTCTATTCCAATCGAGCATTGGCATTTCTGCTTTGCGCAACATTTTAACTGCGTATGCTTGGCGAAATCCGAACGTTGGCTACTGCCAAGCAATGAACATTGTGTCATCCGTCCTTATTTTATTTACTGAATCTGAAGAAAAAGCTTTTTGGTTATTGGTTGCGATATGTGAGCGCTTATTACCCGAATATTACAATACTAAAGTAAGCTTTTATTTCGTAATGAGCTTATTTTGATCCTATATCTTTGTAACAATTAATGTTATATTCAAATGGATTTTGAAGAAAAAAGGAAACGTTTTTGCTTCTTATTTTTAACATATTTTTTGATGTGTACTCTTAGTTTGAGGGTTCCTTTAATACTAGTTGGGGTTAAAGTTAGCGTTAAATTTTCTGAATTCTTAAACACAATAAAATATAACGGATATGCAGTTACGCTCTTTTTCTTCGTGTTTCGATCGTTTTAAACGAAAAATGCTAAATCACATGTGAATAGATGGAACGCAATGAGTAAATAGAATGTTTTACCCACGATAAGGAAAGTAGTATATAATCTAATCTAAAAGAGGTGTCCAACAATTTTTAATGTCATTTTTATTTTTGCTTTCAATTTCACAAGATCTTACTATTGCTTCGAGTTCCAATAGACTGCCTTGTTGCGAACAATTAGGCCTACTATGTAATAATTGTATACTTCAAGGATAAATAGAGATGCTCCGGTATAAATCTACGATAAAGAATTTATAAAATCCTCCCCTAATTTGTTAACCTACTACTTCACTGGATCTGGAGCGCATCTAGAAGATAATTTAACCCAGGATCATTTTATAACTTTTTTTCAGAATTGCATGCCTAGAGTATTACTCGTGTTACACAATCAATATTTACTCATTTCATGTTACAGCTCTGAAATACAACTCTTCTTTCACAAAATCAAACTAATTTTGATTGAACTATACTCATTTATTCTATAAAATCGACAATGGAAGGGAGGGTGAGATCGCCCCCTTTTGAATCCGCTACTGCGCTTTATATCTAAGAATCGACAGATAAATGCTAAACGTGGTTTTCATGTTACCCAATCTCGAAGTACATAACCCTTTAGAATGGTCCTTTGGACAATAAAAAAGAATCAGATCGGTTTTACTGCACAATGTCCTTATCACATAACTTCATTCATTTATTGAGAAAATTTCTCTATATTAAAACAAGGGGAAAACTAGACTAATCACAATGATGTAAAGGTGCTAAGTATCAATATTTATAATATATATATATCTTAATCAAGACCACTTTTCGTTAATCGATTTCAAAACCTTTAACATGGATTCCAAAATTATAGCGGTAGGCAAAAATTCTATGATAAAGAAACATTTTATTTTTGGTAAATTTGTTTTGCATATTGGGATGTAATCCTTAAATTTGGGATATTTTTGTGTGTCATAAACGTTCATGTTCTTGTATTTAGGTGATAGGAGCTTTGATTGACCAATCTGTTTTTGATGAATTGCTCAAAGAATACTTCCCTGATGTACATATGAAATTAACGTCTCTGGGACTGTCAAAAATGATCTCTTTATCCTGGTTTCTTACCATTTTTTTGAGTGTAGTTCGATTTGAAAGTGCGACTACCTTTTTAGATTGCTTTTTCTACTCTGGTGCTAAATTTTTGTTTCAGGTTTCCTTCTAACCTCGATTATAAATATTTTCTTCATTAGCATTAGGGGTACAGAAATACTCCCTAAAAGGCTTTTCTGTATTCCTTTCATTCATTTGAATTATTTTATATTTATTGTTTTAATTGTGTTAATATATAACATTGTTCTTACAATCTTAAGTAACTTGTAGTAATAATATAATTAATCATATTAAATAAAATTATTAACTCACAAATCACCACAATCAATATATTTTCATTTGCTTTACGATTTCAAGCAAAATTCAAATCTCCTTGTCAATATTATAATTTAGTTATTTAAACTGAAAAAGTTCACCCGTTTTTTCTGATTGTATGATTTTGACATGCATTTACTCGTATTCATCTTATTATTAAATGAGATATTGAGACTGTTTTTTAAAAGCAGCCCAAATACAAAGGAATTAATTCCGTTTTCTTACCATTTAATTTTGCGTAAGATAAATGAAGTCTTTTTTAAATAGATTCAAATCTAGTGGCTTTCGGTATATGTTAGCTAACCCTTCATTAATCCTTTAGCCGATGTATAATCATATTTTTTTCTTGACTCATTTTAACTATCAAAAAAATTGTATTAAAATCAACCAATCAAAGATATATGTTTGAACTTCTTGTATCTTGTTCTTTTTAACTTTTGAAGCTTCACATTTGCACTATAGAACTTTATTCTTTAAATTTCACAAAAGGTTTCACTTCAAATTCTTGCCTTAAATAAAGAATCAATCATTAAATGCGAAGATGATGGCGAAACTTTGCTAATTTTTAGTTCCTACCTTGATGGAATCACAAATAAGCATTCCGAAAGTAGTGACTTTGCTGGCAACGATTTCAACATCAAACCTAAGCTCAAGGGCCCCCCAATTAAAGTAAATAATATTTTAATTTTTTATGCTACATATCCAAGCCCACATATGTGTTAGATCTATGCGATATTTTTAAATCTGCGATATCTTATTTTCCCGGCTTTTCTAAGCAACCTTTCCCACACTTCAACATAAATTTCCGAAAATACTATTTTAGTAAGAAGCAATGTCAATGCTTGGTATTTTAACGTGCACGTAAAATACAAAATTCTCAAAATGCATTTCTTCTTATTCTCTTTCTTATATAAACATATCAATCTTACTTTTTTAAGTAAAAAAAAAAGGGGGAATTTAACCCATTAATGACATCCTAACTTAAAAGTTATGTTTTTTTTACTATAAAATTTCTTAACACAAAAACGTTTTTTCATATATTTTTTAATCTAAAGACCTTAATGACAGTTTTGTTAAATAAACCTGTTGATTTATTGGGGCACATATCTTCAAAATAGAAATAATGAGCTCCAGTATGAAAACCAGTTACAAAATAATTACTATTTTACCAGTACCAAAACTATGGCACGATAAAGCAGACATTAAGCCTCGATGCAATCTTTATAACTAAATTAGAGTGTAATAAGGAGAACCTAAAACTCAGAATTAAAAAAAAAATATTTTTGGAGTTCTTTGAATCAACAAAATAAAATATAACTTTTAAGTTATATTGTCACAAAAGACTACATAATCAAGGTCAATTATGTAATTTCCGAAAAAATCTCTGTGTTCACTTTTATCTGGCCAATCGACAATAAAACTCGTTACAACAAGATCCTAATATACCATTTTTAAGTGCAGGCTTCATTACCGTATAAATTTACGCAGTAACTATGTGACCTTGATTGCACATAATCAATGTAAACAATAATGTAATGGAGTTTTTCTAGAAGAAAAGTTTATCGTTTGTTTATCATTTGTTCTTTGTACAGAATATTGTTTAAATTTTTATTTTGAAGTTCCAAATGCGACAGTAATATTGATGTGATACAAAACGTAAAGTATCTTTCAAGGCCAAAATTACTGCACTGCCTTTTGATCCGTATTCGATTACGACTACCTCGATCTTTTTCAATTTTCTTTATTTCTTTTTACTTTTCTGAAACATTCACTGAATTTCTGAATCTAAATTTTCTTTTTAATTTCTTTTTTCGTAAGTATACCAATTTTTTGCTCGTCTATATGTATGTGTGTGTATTTATGTAAAAGAGAATAGAATGATGTGTGTGTGTGTGTGTGTGTGTGTGTGTGTGTGTGTGTGTGTGTGTGTGTGTGTGTGTGTGTGTGTGTGTGTGTGTGTGTGTGTGTGTGTGTGTGTTGTGTTATGTCCGTGTGTAGTAAGGTTATAACGAGAGTTTTTATACTAATAAATGTTTCAGAATATGAATGTGAATGAAGCCATATCATTTTTGACTGATAGTGAATTTTCTTCTGCTCAAATTTACATTTGTCCTCCAGAAAATTCATACATAAGCGATGTTGACAGTGGTGATGAAGATTATGAACTTTCAATCGACAACCTTTCGGGAAAACAATTGAATGCTAGTGCAAGTTTGGTTTTAAATAATATCGATGGTTCGAAGGAGTTATGCGGCGATGAAGATGATACTATGATAGATAAAAGAACTCCAGACTCAAGAAAATGGAAAAAAATTGACATAAAAAGTATATTGTGTAATAACGATTCCCGCATTCAAGCCTCTCTAGATGATATAAACTCATTTTCCCCAGTAAAATATTTTGAGCTTTTTTTTGATGATGAAATTATGGAATTTATTCTACAACAGACAATCTTGTATGCTAAAAGGGATAAGGGGGATTTAAATTTTAGTATGGATAAATCTGAAGTTGAAGCTTTTTTTAAGTGTTCTTATGATAAGTGGTTACAGCCCAGTTTGCAGAACTAGAATGTTTTGGGAGCAAAAAGACGATATACATAACATAGCGATAGCTAAAGCATTTAGTCGTAATCGCTTTGAGAAAATTCTTAGCTATATTCATTTAGCTGATAACCAGTGCCTAGAATGCGGTAATAAGTTGGCAAAAATAAAGCCTTTTTATGACAAAATAAACCTTCGTTTTTTACGTTATATGCCTGAATCGAAAAATATTAGTATTGATGAATCCATGATTGAATATTACGGCAAGCATCCTTCTAAACAATTTATGAAAGGAAAGCCTATTAGATTCGGGTATAAGACGTGGACAATGTGCACTTCAGATGGCTACATTATTTCTATTTCACCATATGCGGGTAAATCTGAAGTATATAACAAAGAATTAGGAATAGGAGGTAGTGTGGTAATGAAATTCGCTAATCTTTTACCACAAAGTAATTACCACCTGATAATGGATAATTACTTCTGCTCCTTGCATTTGTTCGAACTTCTAAGAAAGAAGGGATTTCACGCCACAGGTGTAATAAGAAGTGATAGGTTGCAGAAATGTCCAATTCTTAATAAAAAATGCTTACTTAAAAAAAAAAGAGGTAATTTTGATTATCGCTATGACGCAAGTTCTAAAATAATTGTTATAACCTGGAGGGATAATAACGTAGTGAATCTTGCATCCACCTGCCTAGGAGTAAAGCCAATAAAAAAAATTAAAAGATGGTGCTCTTCAACAAAAAAAATTAAAAGATGGTGCTCTTCAACAAAAAAAATTATATACATACAACAACCAAATGGTATAGCAGAATATAACAAATTGATGGGTGGAGTGGACAGATCAAATCAAAATGTTACACAATACCAAATGAGCATACGTTTAAAGAAGTGGTGGTGGCCTTTCTTCCGATTTTTATTTCACGCATCGCTACAAAATTCTTGGTTTTTGTACAAAAAAAGTTGTCTGTATAAAGATAAACCTCTGGATCAACTTGGGTTCATACGTGAAATTGTTAACACATATCTTCTGCAAAATTCTGCAAACAAAATTCAAATTCCTTTTTTTACAAATAAAGTTAGCAATGACATTAGACTTGATCAAAAAGACCATGACTTTGGCAATCTTCCTACTCAAAAAATATGTGTGTTTTGTAAAAAAGGTACTAAAAAAAGATGCACCAAGTGTAACGTGGCTCTACATATGCATTGCTTCACAGCTTTTCATTCAAAATAAAGTTTTTTAATAAATTTGTTGAATCTTTTTTCATCTTGTTTCTTGCTACAATAAAAAAATAGACACTCTTCTTTTTTTCAAACTGACAATACTCCATCTTTAGTTTTAAGGTTCGGAGGTTGGTATTTGCTCTCTTCATTATTTCCAATCTCAGCTTTCAGTTTCACTGAGTCCACTTTTTCAGGTTCATAAACATGTGTATATTTTACTTTTTTAAGTTTCCCCTTGAGTTTCTTTTCAATTTACTTTTATATATTATATATGGAGCACATCATCAATAAAATGATATGCTCCCTTTAACGACAATATAACTTTTTGGTTATGATTTATTTTTTTGCTCTAAAAAATTATATATACGTAATAAGTTTTTCTACTACATAAATTTCTATTTTATACTAATTTTCACAAATCTAATTTTAAAACTGAGTTAACTTTATTTTATCTCTTTTTGTTGTATTATTTTTTGCCTTAAAGTGTTCCATCCTATCTTAAAAATTTCTTAATTTTGTAACTATCTTAACATTTTTTGTATTTTTAGATTTCATATGCTTAATTACCTAGAACGAACATTGAAATAAAAATATTTTGCATAAATATACACTCGGTGAGTTGGGAAAATAACGACATTTTCTTTGAATTTTCGTTGTCGTAATCGCTTTCGTTAATAACGATAAAGAAATAAAATTTTTGAACTTTACGATTATACATTTTAACGTTGGCGATTGTGTTGATTTCGTTAATTTTTCATTATATATCCAGTGTTATAAAAGAGTATAAAATCAAGGCGCGATATATATTTATTCACGACTTCTATACTTCTGCAAATAATGTTACGTGAGACGTAAGAGAGAAAGATTTATTGTAATGAAGATTTTTAACTGATAAAAATAGTCTTCGGATCTCGGAATCAAGGATCTCTGGGACTAATGAGTAGTTTTGAAGGATCTGGTTGGATATCTTGTTATAGCTATTTATCAAGGAAAATTAATTGCCTAGAATAATTGAATACTATGGGGAAGATACTTTGTGAGAAAGCAACTGATGATGAAATGAATAAATTACTATGTAAAATTAAGAATTGTAAGGCTTAGGGGCGTAGCGTGCGAATTATGTAGGAAAGCAGTTGTATCTCTGCTGATGTTGGATGGTAAAACTGTTCTTGATTCATTTAATAAGAACTTTCTTATGCCTATCCACAGAGGAAAGTGCTCAATTAGAAATGTTGTAACTACAGATTTATTAATTTTTTGGAACATGGAATTAAAATAGTAGAAAAGGTTTTAGAGATAAATCTTAGAAAATGTGTTGCAATGAAAAAATTCAGATTGATTTCATGCTTGTATAATGAATTTCTCATTAAATTTTTGTTCTAAGGCATCTGATAGAAAAGAAGGCAAATAAAGATCTGGTATTTGTTGTTTTAGAAAAGGAACGTGACTCATTTCCTAATATTTCTTAACATAGAAAATGTGTTATAGGGATTAATTAAGACTAATATGGGTATGCATGAGGATTCAAGAACATATATTTTTGAAGACAGGCTCTCAGGCAGTTTTAAATTAAATGTTGACGAACCCCATGGTTCTATTTTGAGTCATCTTTTGTTTAACTTTATTTTTGATAAAATTTTATCTGAACTAAAACAGGCCTGGATGCATCAATTTTTATATTCAGGTGATTTAGTTTTTGTTGATACTTCTTTTGAATAAATAAAAATAGAGTTTGAAGAATGGCTGGCAATCTCTAATTCAAAGTAAACTATTTTACTTATTTATAACGAAAACAAAATGGTTAAAAACGACCTGCTTACAGTTCTAAATAGACTCATGTGGTTTTTGCAACAGAAGGGTGATTTGTAGCTCAAATTTCCGCAAAAGCGTTAAAAATGGATTACAAAAGTTGTCCTGACATTTGAGGTAGCATTTGATGGTAAACTGTAAAAGTGAGCTCAAGATTATTAGGCATGATAAATGAAACTGTTTACTCATGGTCAACAATCTAAATAATTTAATACTTTTGTTACTTTGTAGAAGTAATAAATTGTGATCCAAATTACCATCTCATGCTAAACACGTCTTGATTGTTAGGAATGAGAGAAAACTCTTAAAAATTGTTATTATATCTGATGGATATGAATTTTGACGGTGTTATTATAAACGTTTCTCATAGTAGAATATAAAAATGTTGATTTGTAAATCTGAAATCTGGCATCGATTTTGTAAAATAATTATTAAAAAATGGTATTTACAATTTTTAAAAATCAACTGAGTTCAGACTCTGAGGAAAATAAAAAGATTCTGAGTAGGTGAGAAGTTTTCTCCTTGGTTGACACACGAACCTTTGTTCTGGGGTGGTACTGAAATTTTTGCATTTGAGGCCACATCTAGAGCCCTGATGAAGGCTGGCTTGTATACATTTCAAAGTTTAAGTTGGATTTTGTGTTTCACAAGCATGCCTCTAATGAAAGGAATTATGTTTTGATCTTTTATGAGAGTCAGTCTTGGTATATGAATAAAGCTTTATAATAAGCTGATAAATAAAGATTAAAAGCAAATGCAATGGAGATTTAATTCAATTCAATTTATTTAAATTAAAACATTCGTTTTGTAGTCTTTGAAAACACTTTGTTGCATTCGATTAAAAAAATTTAAAAAACAAAAATATGAGAATAGTTGAAGAGAAAGTTAACATATTTAGGATAAAAAATAAGTTTAAATTGAGGGAAGGGATCAACTGGTGAAAGGAGTGATGGAGTCATTTAGATAATAATTAAAAAGGATCTGATTGGTGGGATGTTATGAAACTTGTTTAATTTCATCCTTTGATGGATTGTGGAGTAGTTTAAATGTTGTCATGAGAAATTTGTGAGAGAGGAAGTTTGTGTCAGAAGCAGTTTTTGATTAGTCTTTCAAATTTGTTAGTATCTTTTTTGGTTAGAAGTGGAAAATAAGTATTTAAGGCATAGTTGAAGTTGTTGAGGATGTAGGTCTTTATTAGCGTAGTTTTATGAGAGATCGATAGAAAGGAGAATGATTTTTTCAGTATATGGAGTTGATGTTGAAGAAGTGTTCGACTGTAAGAATGTTGGAGATATGCAAGCCTAGGATGTTTATCGAGTTTGATGTTTTGAAGTTGTGTGTTCCAAATGATTTTGGATGATGAGAGTGAATTTTGGGTGAGAAAAGTGTGGTAGTTATTTTTGAAAGATTGATGGGCATTTGGTTGGTTCTACACCATTTTTTCATGTTTTTTCATTGTTTGATATGATTGATTCTAGATCTTTTAAAGATATGTGAAATGAAACGGAGAAGATATCGTCGGCATATAGGAAGAGTTTGGTGTGAAATGAATTAATGAAAATTGGCAAGTCATTAACGAAAATATTAAAGAGCATAGGACTCAAGGTAGAGCGTTGGGGTAGACCTTGATTGGAGGAGATATGTGAGGAGAACGCGTTGTTGAAATAAGTTTGGGCTATGCGGTTTGAAAGATATGAATTTAATAGACTGATGCTATTTGTGTCGAAGTTGTAGGTAGATAGTTTTTTGGAAAGAATTATTGTGATTCTAAGTTAATGTGCAGTTTAACTTAGTGAAAATATTGATATATTAGCTGTTCTTGTATCTGGGGGATGAAAATCAAAACTTTTTAATGTTAAAAAAATTAATGCTAAAAGTGGTATAAAATTGCAGAATGTGTCGTGAAATGTATAAAAGAATGCGATTTAGAGAGTAATGCTAAGGCTCTCTGTTTTGATACTGCAAATACCGCACTTCATAATTGTCCTCTCGATTAATTGAAAATTCTAAAAATAACTGATCTCATTAGCATGTCGCCATGAAACTAATGAAATTATTATTTCTGTGGTTTCTCGAATTTGCTTTTGGGCTTCTTCGGTTTGTAGTATATCCCTTTCTAAACCATTTTAAAATTTCTTGAATGATATTGAAATTGATAGAGCAGATTAACAAGAATTTTCAGCAGTGATCTTTATTTATTTATTAAAAATTCCATAAGATGAAACCTTTTGACAAGCTCGCACTTTACATAGAGATGTTTGTAGATCCTTTTTTTGTCTTTGCTGCTTTAGAGAAGAACTAGCGTAACTTTTTTTATCAATGATTGCTATCTTTTGTAATGAAATGCATTGCGATGCATTTTTGTAATGAGAAGGAAATGGTTTATCTTACTCCGAAAAAAAGAAAAATAATGGAAAGAAAGAACACTCTGGGTGAACGTTTGTCCATTTTGTATCAAATAGTATCAACAAATAAATCTGACTTGTTTAAATTATCATCCCTCTAAAATTATATATTTTTGAGCCTGATTTTCCGAAAGTAATAGAATCTCTCGTAAAAAAATTTCTCTTCTAAGGAAATGTATGCAACGAATATTTTGACAGTAAAAAACGAAAAGCTATATCCGATTTGCCCCTTCAAACTTATTTTATTCATTTTACTTCCTATTACTTAATGAAAGTACAGCATTCTATACAGAATTTTTGCGTACTTTTATAAAGTTTATTCTATCCCTTCTTTTTACTTTTTTAGACAATAGATGTTAATGAACTGATTCATCAGGCCCAAAAACAATTTAACAGCATAACTTCTGAAAAAATTGAAAAGCTTCGCTTCAAAAATCGTTTATCTGTCGTTCAAGTAAGTTTTACAAATTTTGAATTAGTGTTTAGAATTTTTAGTTTTCTTCATTATTTACTCACTGACATGGATTGGATATCCTTTCCTTACTTTCTACTATTAACAAAAAGAAATATGAGATGTATAAGCTGACAGTTATCGTTTGTTTCATATATATCATATATATATTCTTACATAACCACATAGTGGGTAGAACTATGGATGCATTTTTATGTATCCTCCTTTGTGAAAAATTAATAATTCATACAACGTTATGGACAAAGAAATTTAAGTTATATCAAAAAGGTAGTTAGGGCTTTAATTTGACATCTCATTTGTCTAAAACGGTTAAGAAACCAAAAAGTTATGGACAAAACAAAAATTAACAAAATAAAAAACTTTAAGTAGTACATATAGATGTACAATGGAACTCGTTATAGACAAATGACTGTTGCCTGCATATGCAAATTTTGTAACTGCATCTCTATATTTCGCTAGTGCGTATAGGTGTGGTGTATACTTACTATTATAATAATAGATGCGCTTCTTTGAAAAAGGTCTAACATATAACCAAAGGATCTAAACGTGCAAAAAGTGCTGATGAGTAGTGGAATTTTTTATTATAGACCTGCTGAGTTGAACCTTTAGTTTTACATTAATAACTAAAAAAATCGAACAAATTTGGAGATTTGCAATATACATAACTATAGTGACCTTCCTATCCAAAATTTGAAAATATTTCTTTTGTAGTTTTTTGCAAATGATCTCCGATAAAAGTGGTGGGTATATCGTCCTATATATACAATGTTATATATATATATACATATATCACTTTTTTTTTGAAATACTTGGTGTAATAACTTTTTCAAAAGTTGGTAAAAAATTTTGAAATTTTGATATAAGGTTCTATTTTTATATCTTAACAGCTATGCAAAGTTTGGTCCGTTTACATTTTGTTGAAAAAAGTTCTAAGCTCTCAAAGTTTTTTACAAAAAGATATATATATATCTCATAACCTGTACGGTTGAACGCGGGTAGACAACTTGCATGTTATCTCCAACCCGTATATTACGATGATTCTTCTCCAACCTGTATTCTACGATGATTCATCTCCAACCTGTATACTACGATGATTCATCTCCAACCTGTATACTACGATGATTCATCTCCAACCTGTATACTACGATGATTCATCTTCAACCTGTATACTACGATGGTTTCTATTCCATGTACAAATAACTAGGGAGACAATGTTCAACTTTCTGTTCACATTCTGCTAGATGTAAGATTTGATATACCTCATTCGGGGAGACGATGCTACATAAGTTATTACCTATAAACATTATACCTGTATACTACGATGGTTCATCTCCAACCTGTATACCGCGATAATTCATTGGTTCATCTCCAACCTGTATACCACGATAATTCATCTCCAACCTATCAGTTCAAATTTTGCTAGATGTAAGATTTGATCGATATTAAATAATATATTTTATCAAATAATCAAAATAAAATTCTGTAATCAAAGAATCGAAAAATATCAAAAAATATCAAACTTTCTGTTCATATTTTGCTACCTCATACGATGTTATAAAAGTTATTACCTATACTTTGCAATTTGCACGATTTTAAATATTATATTTGTCAAATAATCAAAATAAAATTCTGTAATCAAAGAATCGAAAAATATTCTTTAAAAAATCAAAAAATATCAAACTTTCTGTTCATATTTTGCTACCTCATACGATGTTACAAAAGTTATTACCTATACTTTGCAATTTGCACGATTTTAAATATTATATTTGTCAAATAATCAAAATAAAATTCTGTAATCAAAGAATCGAAAAATATTCTTTAAAAAATATCAAACTTTCTGTTCATATTTTGCTACCTCATACGATGTTACAAAAGTTATTACCTATACTTTGTAATTTGCACGATTTTAAATATTATATTTGTCGAATAATCAAAGAATCGAAAAATGTTCAAATCAAAAAATATTTATTCTTTTTAAATATATCGTTGGCTCCCCTTACTTTTAAAATTGAAAGATAAAACTAGTCTTTAATAATTAATTTTTATCAAATTATGCACACACGAAACTAAAAGTAAGGGGAGCCAACGATATATTTAAAAAGAATAAATATTTTTTGATTTGAACATTTTTCGATTCTTTGATTATTCTCACAAAACAAAAACCTTTGAAGTCTTGAGAAATCTCTAGACAGAAACCTGAAAAAGAATTTAGTCTTTGTCCTTCCTAAATACTTTGATTCCGAAGTCGCTGTAAAATTCTTTTCCAATATATTTTTAGTAAATATATGATATTATTCCTATTTTTAATAGGGGATTGAAGATTTTATAGTGAAGACGATTGTTAGAAATGTTTTGCTTGAAGATAGCTTATTTTCTTCGCAAGAAGTTAGAGAACTTTTCATGTTGTACAAAGAGCAGCGTCTAACTCACACTTTGTCTTCCTCTTCCAAAAATATTATTTTGAACAGTGACCCTTGGGAAAGATATGACCCCACAATTCCTTACTACGCTCTTTACAAGATTGAATATAAAACTTTTAGACTTTTATTCGCGAAACTGTTTCCATGGAAGAGCAAGCAAACGAATCTAGACGTTTTATCAGCTAAACTCTTCTTTATCACTGACGATGACTGTGACGGCTTAATCGACTTTAAAGACTTTCTTAACATCATTAAAATTTTGTACCGCTGCGATCTGGATAAGCGAATTGAATTTCTTTACCGACTTTACATCCCCCCTGCTTCCATTATTCGCTTTCAGCATCAACAAAAGAAGTTTGCCAATCATGCAGTTCAATCCTCTGACTTGAGTGAGGAAGATATTTCCAAAGGCATCGAAGTAGAAAACTTTTTTTGTGAATCATCGGCGACAAACTCTCCTGAAGTGAATGCTAAATCTTCATGTGAAAACCTTAAATCCTTGTTTTCCAACTTAAGTGATGCAACTGTTAAGAACTCCTACAACTTTAAGGAATTTTTGCATAACCCCGCATCTCATTATACGAGTAAGCAAGTTAGTAGTTCTTTGCCTAATATGACTATGGATGAATTTATCGATTTTTGGAAAGCTATATACGACCTCTTTCTTGATCATAACCAAGAATCTCTGATTTTTCTTTCAATTACCACTGTTGGTACTTTGCTCTTACAACTTGGTGAACTCGCTATCGATATTACCGACTCACCGTCAACTCCCCCTAACAATTTTGTTCACAACAGCAAAAATAACAATCAAGAAACTTTTTCCTGTTTACGACCGTACCTCAGATCAAAGTCTGGGATAAAGGATACTTCTAGCCAAATTCAAGTTTGTTACTTAAATCCAAGTGAAATTTCTTTTGAAGAAATTTTTCAAGAAAATGTTAAGTGCAGAGACTTTTTCAATGTCTCTAAACAGCGACTGTTTAAGGCTTCGTGTCTGTTATATCCAAAATGTCCTTCTTTAAATTCTCTTGAGTTACCGTCCCTTGACTTTCAATCAAGTGATAGTACTGCACATCTATCCAGAAGTTTGCCCTCCAATATCAATTTTCCGATTTACTCAATAAGTAAGATGTCTTTTCTTATTGTATAACATTTCGATGGTCGGTACCAAGCTCATATTTTCTTTTTTCTCATTCTCTTTCTCTTTTGTCACTTTCTGTAGAAGCTTGCTTCTAATAATTTATATTCAACATAATGTATATGACCTAAGCATAAGTTCTTGTATTATTCATCGAAGAAAGTTTTTTAGAAAAGCGAAGGGATTGAACTAAAGGGAGACGAAAATATTTTGAAAGGATGATATTGCAAAACATTTTTGATTAAATATACTATTGTGTTTTAAGGATTTGAGATTGCACAATAACTTTTAATTAAATGAAAATTATGTCTTTCTTGGTATAATATAAAAATTTAAGAATATTTTGTATTTTTATAATTTTCTTTTATTTTTGTTAATCATCTATTTAAAAATATAGGGTTTTTTAATTATGAAATTTATCTAGTTAAAAACCTTGTTTCTTATGAGACTCTAAGTTTTAAGATAGGATCTAAATATTTCTAACCATATCTTTACTTGTCTATAAAACGGAAAAAAAGAATCAAAATTTATTCAAAAAAAATTTCAAATATTTTCGAACACGACTGTGTCTTTTTGCAAGAGAATAGGAGTAAAGCTAAATGAAGAAGTCGAAGTAAGAATGAAGTCTTTTGTGAGCTGGTCAGAAGAGAACCTATAATTAGTCGACTTAGAATTAGGCTTAGTCGACTGGAAGTGTTGCTGGGATTAGAGGTGATCGAAGGGGATTTGATGGAGGCAACCAGTATAAGTCTTCAAAACTCCCGGAAGGATCATTGATAAAGGTTGGTACTAATCTGATTAGGAAAATTACTTATATCTTTACTGATATATGTTTATGCACTATCGTATCACCTCTATCGGCAGACATTGTGGATCAAATTTTTCATGATGAAATCTCTAAATAATCTCGTTTTTATGCCAACAACTACATTTTTGTAAGAGATTCAAATCCTATTTACAATATAATCTCGTGTGAGAGTAAACATTCTCGCTATAAAAGCCACTGGCCATTTATCTCAAAGATTAAGTTATTTAACATAAAGATTAGCGTTTAAAACCAAAGTTGTTTAATTTTCAAATAAGGAATTTTTGGAAATGAAAGCTTATACATGCTGCAAATTAGGGTGCTCCAACTGCACAGGGAAAAATAAAATTCGTTTGATTGAATCGTACACTCTTTCAAATAATTCCGCAAATTTGCAAATTTTCATTGACATATATTAAGGGGCGTGAGTAAGGTTCGTTAGATACTGGGCCTAACCTACTATATCTTAATAGGGGTGTGAGTAAGGTTGGTTAGATACTGGGTTCCAATAATTCAAGGTCTTGGGTTCGATCCCCCACCAAGCCTACTTTTCTCATAGTTCGATACAATCGACTCAATTGTCTTCTCGATGAAAACACCCCACCGTACCCTAACCCTGATGGTAAATGCTCCCTCACCTTCCACGATTTTTTCTTGATAGTATCAAGCATTTTACTTTTGGCACCGCTAACCGCTATTCTTTCGGACTTTTTTAAAAATTCATTTTCTGAACTCAATTTTTCATTTTAGATGAATTATTTTTTGCCCTTCCTATTACTATTTTCAAAGCGCCATTTTATTACAAAGTTTTTGTTTTTTGAGCATTTTTTAAATTCTTTTTGCTATAGAGTGCACTTTTATTAATTAGAAGCTCCAGTTGGGGAGGCAGGACTAATCCAAAAGTGTGAAGAGCAAATGATTTAAAAAAGTTATTCAATTGAACTAGCTTTTTATTGACACCTTAACTATATAGAATCTGTAATGGCCTAGATTAACATTGCGACTGCGCTGCAATTATTCCCCCAGTAAATTCATTTCCTGATAATACTAATTTAGTTTATTTTCATAAATTAATATCAACTATTTTTAAAATTTTATATCATTCAAACTTTTAAAATGCCTTTTTTGCCGCATATTGCTCCCTGGTGTTTTTTCCTTACTTCAGGTTGTATTTTTAGTGCAATTAAAAATGTTTTATTACTTTTTTATATTCTAATGCATGCTTTTTACGATGTCAGAAAAACCAAGCTTAGCTCTAGAAAAGTTATCGAATCAGCTTAAACAAGACAATGATAAAAGAAATGTACGTCGACTTTCAACATGGAGCATTTCCTTCGACCATATTTTAGCTTCTGTGCTAACCGAACAACCTTTGATTAAATGCTTCAGTGAAAAATTAGACATACATCAAGCAATCAGAGAAGCGTCCTCTTCACCTTCATCCATGCTGTGATTTCTTTAATCGCGCCATTTGAAGGAATAGAAACATTCCAAAGTATTCATTGCACATTAAAGTTTATTTAAATTCGACGCCAGCTCTTGTTATTTGTTTTTTCATTTTTATTTTAGCAAAGAGAACTATTTATGTGTTATTTTGACTAAATTCCTTTCTATTTTATACACCTTCTTTTTTCTTTACTCCATGCACAAATTTTTTAAGGTATTTAAAATAAATCTAATTTCTATTCCTTTTTACAAGTATCAACGAACATTATTTTTTTTATTGTTATTGAAAAAAATGTATTTTTTTAACTCTTGTACACATAAATTTTTTTTCAAAATTATGAAATTTTGTTATTTCAAATTTTGCTTCAAACATCTATTATATATTAAATTCTTATCTATTTTTGGCAAAGGACTACTTTGAATTCAATTTTTTATTAATTTTTATTTTAGGTCGGAAAATATTATTTGAGTATTACGCGACAAATCAACACAAAACCCAGTAAACAAGAATTTCTTGAGCTATAACTAATAAGAAGTTGGATTCAGCCGGTTTGCACTGGTTCGTTAGAACCGTCTCACGGAATTTTGTGAGTTCGGCGAACAGGAAAATACGCAGGGAATAATCAAAATTGATCGGTTTATTTGCTGACAAATTTGATTTTTAACCGGCTGACAAATAATTTGAATCCCACTACTGCTTACAACCAATAAATTGTAATGATATATGATCAATAACTGATAAAGTTAGCTTTGATAAAATAATAGAAAGATAAATCCTAAATCTTCTTTATGAAAAATTATATAAGTTATAATACTAAATACAAAAATAATACCTTTTAACTTTAAAATGGGAATAATAAATTTCAAATTAGGAATAGTAAATTTCATATAAATTTTTTAAAACGGGATAGTTTTACATAAATTTACGATTTTATTGAAATATTAAACCGAACTCACTTTGTTTTGGATGATGGCAATACAATTTGAACATATTGTTGAAATAAGTAACCATAATGTTTTCTGCTAAAATTAAACATGGGACTATAAAGAGCTAATTTTAAAATTTTGTTCTTGTTAAACTTTGTCTCTTTAACAACTTCTTCAATCCCACTATGGCATGGAGCATTATCTACACAGATGGACCTAGTTTAGCTTTAGATTCTCGTAAACGTGTCCTGATATATCTTTTGCGCACATCCCAGCATATTCCAACAGCAATCGTCGTTTATCATGCACCTTTTTTGATCTTCCTTGTTTTCTTGAAATAAGTTAAAATTTGTTTCATCCAAATAAAAGGTTGGCAAGTTTTCAGATTGAAGTTTTAACAAATTTTCCATATAGTTTGTTCTTTTTAATTTGTTTATAAAAAATTAGCTTTTTACATTTGAAAGTAAAAAGAATTATATTAGGATAAGTTTTTAAAATTTATTAATTCGGAACATAAACTCACATAAAGTAATTTATATTTTTTTAATAAAATAAATGAAAACTCTTTTTCTTTTGTGTTTATTTTCGAAAATCTTAAACCACCTCTTTTATCTGGTTTATCTCCTTCTTTTAACAAATGATGTGCAGTTGTTCTAGGAATTATGCTTTCTGTTGCATTTTTTCTCCAGTAGCTATTATTATCGAAATAAAAATTAATTTTTAAATTTTATGTTCTATCTTTCGCATTTTTTGCTAAAAGAATTTTCTACCATTATTAAAATGCAAATTTACATTTAAAAAATAAAATCTAAATATGTCAGAAATCGCAATGGCGTAGTCAGGACAGGGCATATGGTGCAGTACCCCTCCATTTTCAGTAGATGCAGCACCTCCTCTGCCTATTTTTGTTCTAAAAATCTTAAAGCTAATATAGATCTATCTTCATTTAATGAAGAATTGGAATTTTTTTAATCAAAAATCCCAGAGTCTTCAACTTTTTTAATATAAACTTTGTTGACTTAAACTTCTGATTAATTAGAGACTTAAACGATAATAACCATCTGTGGTAAAACACAGAAGGATGCTAATTTGGAGCGTTTCTTAAAATCTCACTCATTATGTATACAATCTATAAATTAACCTTGAAAATTTTAAATTTTCAATTTCTTCTATTAATGTGCTTGGATATAAAATTTCCAATGCAACTCTTCACCAAGATCCCGAGCGTATGAGACCCATTTTGTAAATGCCTCCTCCTGATTCGAAATCATTGCAAAGATGTCTTGGTATGATTGCTAATTACGCAAAACGGTTGCCTCAATATTCATACAGAATTCCTCGACTATTTGAAAACAAACTATTTCCGATGACTATAAACACTCTCGAAGAACTCAAAAAAAGGATCCCTGAATCTTATGTAAAAGTTATCGATGATAAGTTCTCAGAAATTCATTTGTTATAGAAACTGATGCTTCGGAAAAGCCAACCGAATGCACTCTCTTACAAGCTGAAAGGCTTGTAGCTTTCTTTTCCCAAGCATTAAACCCGTCTTAAACATACTATCAGACGGTCGAAAAAGAATCATATGCGATAGTAGAATGTGTTCTGTTCATAAATGATGACACTATTGCTGGAGAGCATTTTACAATTGTCATCAATCTGCAAGCCGTATCCTTTATGCTTAAACCTACAAATTCTGGAAAAATTACGAAAGATTTAAAATTATGCTATGGAGCTTCTCCTATTTTCATATGACATAAAACACCGTTCTGCGAGTAAAAACGTTATAGCTGATATATCATCTCCAAAGTGTAGTGCAACAGCTTCTTAGAAGTACTAAAATCTCTTCTTAACTCTTTAATACATCCTGGAGCGCAATGTTTCTGTCATTTTGAGCAAGTACTTTGTCAAATTAGAATAAACTTTTTTTACTTTAAATTCGTCTTTTTTCACTTTAAGTTAGTCTTTTTTCACTTTAAGTTCGTCTTTTTTACTTTAAGTTCTTCTTTTTTCACAATGAGGAAGATCGTTGAATCATTTAAAAGTAAAGAATATATTTTACTCCAGAGAGTCAAACAATTTATGGAAAATCCTTTTCTTTTCAAGCAATTAATGAAAATAAAGGAAATTATAACCAATTAGCAGTAATTATTGAAAAAATTGAGTTTTCACCTTTAAAATCAAAGGTGCTGAAAAAGTATTTAAATCAATTACATTTAATGAATATAAATTTGAAAATGGTGACTTCTTGTAAATTTTAGAGATGAAAAATGAAAAATTCCTCCTAGTGTTTATAAAACAAACGATGCCTCAAAAATCATTCCCTAAAATACATTTAAAGTTTAGTTCAATTTTTTAAGAACAAAAAGTCACTTTTTTGAATATTTTTAGTTCAATTTTTAACTGCCGTACAGTTGTTACAGATTTTATTGAATGAATAACTATTTAATTCTTCTTATGATCACGCGTTCTTATTTCGATATTGCTTCAGTTCGCTTACTTCACTAATACTCAAATATTTATACTATATAAATAACGATTGTAAAAAAAAATAACAATTGATTTTTGAAGAAAAAAAATGATTTTTACCAATTCGATTAACAATTTTACCCATTTTAACTCTTTAATGGCCAAAAAATATATTTTTCAGTGAAAATTTTATCCTCAATCAAAATTTTTATTATGATTTTAAATCACAACGTGTTTTTTGATTTGAGTTTCAGAATTTGATTTTTTTTTTCGAAATGACCACTTGTTTGATAATTTCGTTCATTCTTGCACCCTAATTGCGAAAACTAAATCCTGAAATGAACTGAGCATCGTAATAAATTTTATTTTGAATATAAAATTATCTTTACCCAGAAAATTTTCAGACCTACATCACTAAAATGTGAATAAATGTTTTTAAAGACAATTTTAGGCGTAACTAACAAATTTGATTGACATTTTCACATCTTAATTACGATAGCAGGGTGATCTACTATAATATATTTTATTGAAAATATAAATTTTATTCTCGAAAATGTTTTTGTTCTTCAACGAACAATGTGATTGATATTTTCACACTCTAATTGGAAAAAATGAGTTGAGAAATAAAATCAGAATGCTCTATTTATTTCAAAAAATATATTTTATTTAAAAAGTATTTTTAAGACATTTTCTCAGACGTAAACCGCATATTTGATTCAAATTTTTAAAAATTTCCTAAACCTAATTGCTAAAATTGAGTTGAAAATGAAATCTGCGTCGTCGATTTGGTATGAAAAATATACTTTGGGAGAATTTTCATACATAAATCGCAAAATTGATAAACGCTTTCAAACATTTTGACAACCTAATTGAAAAAAATGATCCTTTTTAAATTTAATTAATTTTTTTTGAGAAAATTTTTAGATGTAAACTGAAAAATTCATTGACTCTTTTAGACATTTTGAAAAATAAATTTCAAAAATGACTCGAGAAATTAAATCGGCATGCTTGATGTTGTATATTTATTTAAAATTTGAATGAATGTTTTCCTAAGCAATTCTATCATCAATTAAAATTTGTTGGACATATTATACAAAGTTGCCATGTTTATTGGAAAAATATGTATATATAAGTGTTGTTCTAATATATATAATTATAAATTTTCAAAAGTAGATTCAATATGTAAACACTAACTTAAAATTTGTACACATTATAATATTAAAATTTTGATGAAAAAAATTTGACATAATTATTCTATGAAAAATGCTTCAACTACTCTGAAAATAATAATTATAAGAAATATTACATTCTTTTAACCCTTTGAGGGCCAGAATTTTGAAGAATAATCCTCTGCTTTTTTCAATGAAATTTTGTAAGCAGACGATTAATATTTCTTGGTATACCAGTGTCACACTAATCCTCAAAAGGTTAAGACAAATAATTCAGCCAATTTTGTACTTTTTAGTTGAGGGGGAGGAAGGGCTAAAATAAAACCCTATGCTTAAGAAGATCCAATGTACATATTTTGTTTCGTGTTACTAAGTAATCATTCTGGCGGTTTTTAAGCATAGTTAAGATTATATACTTTTCAAGTTCGGCATTTAGACGCATTCTTTTTTTAACACACATTTTTCCTTGGCATTGACTCCAAGATATTTTCATTTTCAGTCTCTTACGTTTTTCTTTTAACCACATTTTCATGCAAAAGTAGAATTATTTTTTCATTCGCAAATCCCTGTAATTTATAAATTAATGTGTATGGAGTGTTTAATAAATATTTAAAGTGTTAGTGAACTAAATAAAGATAAATTACAATATCATTTTTGTTGGTTGTTTTTCAAAGAACTTTGAGACGTTAAGCTGCATGCTTTTATTATGTTTTAAGATAATTAGCCAATATTATTTGTGATTTTTAATTTATGAGATATGAGCCTTAAGGATCGAATACTTGACCTTTAACCTTGAGACTAATATTGTAATAACTAATAACGAGAGTTCATATTTTATGTTTACTATATTAGATATCACAAGTTATCAAGAAATATTTTAATTGCTTAAGCTTCATTTTTTTGAGCTGACAAATGGGGTACTTAATATTTTTTTAAAATAAAAAACTTTATTTGTATTTTATTAGTATTTTTATTAACTCTGATTTCTTACAATTTTTATAGTTTGAATTGGTTTACTTATCTTGTACTCTTTCCAAATATTCTTATTAAATTTTAATTAAGTTTCTGTTAACTTATAAAAGTAATACCTTTAATAAATTTTGCATTATCAATCAAAGCTCTTTTTATATTTTTGTTATCAATACTAAATTTAATATTACAAATGTATAACTAATAACTTTGATAATAGAATAGGAATCCATCTTACTAAATTCAACATATAATTTTTTAATTTCATTTTTTTAAATTTGTAAAACTGTTTTGTCATAATTTCTAATTTTTATAATTGTTGTCCAATTAGAATAAAATTAAAATAATAATTGAACGTGAGTAAGGTTGGTTAGAACCTTTCTTCGATTGGTTCGATCTAGCAAAATGTCTTTCATAGTTCGAAGCAAGCGGTACAATTTGATTTTATCAATGAAAATAAGTTACCAAAAAAAGTATAATATCTAGAGGTAAGATGTTAAACCATTTGAGGCAGGAAATTTATGCTGGAGAAAGGGGGCGTCTTAAAAAAAACATCACTTTTTGTTACGAATCATAATATTTAAACTAAAATTCAAAATAAAAAGTTACATAAAACTGTCCACTTAAAGATATAATAATATGATGTTTATAATAATTTCTTTGGTTTAACATTTAAAAAATGCCCTTTAAAGAATATCTTAAAATCTATTACTCTCTTTCTGATTGCAAACCTATTTATCACCTCTTCAACGGTTCCTTGTTAAAATCTCCGAAAACAATTCTTATATGAAATCTAAAATCCCGAAAAGATTTTAGATTTCGGAGATTTTGACTAGATACCCTCTTCAACATCAATTTTTATTTCTGGATTCCAATTGATCAATCTTCATCATTCTTACGGTTTCTTAAATAATTTTTCAATATTTGCATTGCACTACTGGCTCTTTTAGACTATCAAGGATAACTTTTAAATGTATTATTGGTGAAAGTTGAAGATCTGCACAAAAATCTTTCGATTCAAATAATTGCAGTCTCTTATCGTCATCAGGATTGCCTAAAACATAATTATACTGTTGAATACTATCCCATACTTTCTTCCATTGAAAATTAAAAACTTGTGAAAGTATAAACACAGTCATCTTATGTACAAGAGCAGTGTGGCAAGTAAAACGCTTTTCAATTATTTGAATTAGAGAATCCAAATAAGGAAACCATACAGCTCGTTTGAAGTATTTATCTGTGTTTTCGGCTGGAATATTATTACGGCTTCTTTCTCGTAAAGCTAATCTTGGAATGTTAATTTGAACGTCTGCTACTTTTGACATACTTTTAACAATGGTAAAATAGTAAATGTTTCATAATTAAAATCATTCCATTCATTCATAGTTCCCCAAGTTTTCGAAGTCTTTTTGACAAAATCAATGTTTTCAATTGCACTAATTAAGTCTGCGTTCACAGTTTAAAGAGGTTGTGAAAGGTTTCTCTACGAATTGCCCTATCCTCCCCCCCCCCCCCCCCCTTCCTGGATCCATCTCTGCTCTGAGAATCTGAATTTTGAGGACTAATCCTCTGCTTTGTTATTCAATGGAATTTTTTATAAGCAGATGATTATTATTTCTTTGTACATATGTGTCTGACTTATTCTCAAAGGATTAAGCAATAAAAATCTTGAAAATTGCTAATTAAATTTTAAAGATACGTTTATTAATATTTCAAAATTATCCATTAGAAGTAAATAATTTGTGATGTAATAATGAATATTTACTTACCTTTTCAAGCTTTTATTTTATGTGATTAGCAACTTTTAAAATTTTTAACGTTCAGTTTTTTATTTTCATACCATATATTTATACTAATTCATAGAGCGACAGCACGCAATCTATTTTCATCTTCAGCTAACTCTGTGTTTTAACTCCTAGTTGTTTATCATTTTCCCCTTCACTATCCTAGCATTAGCATTTCATGATGACAATAATTTTACCTTTAAAGTCATTTTAGGAACTATTTTTTCCGCTTTCGCGGTCTAGAGGAATCTTTTGAAGGGTTTAGAAATCCCCGGAAGCCTAAGCTATTTGAGCATCTAAAACTTTGATTTTTTGAGTGCCCAAACGCCGTGCTACACAAGTCTGCTTCTGTTCCCTATAATCATAATCTTGCAGAAAGATATTTTTTGTTTACTATAAATTACAGAATGGCATGATGTATTTATCAGTTACCGTGTCTTTTCTTTAGAAAAAAATCATGCTCTATTTAAGTTGATCACATACATAACTAACTACTAAACTGTGATGTAGGTCATCCGAATTTACTTTTACATTTTTCACCTGCTTATTCTTTTCCATATATATAAGAAAGAAATCTATTTATATAGAGCATGTACTTTACTCAAAAGTTTCTTTTTTGTTATCCTTAAACCGAGTATTCGCAAACGCTAAATTTGACTCTAAGCACAATTCAAGTAATCTTTCTTCTTTGGTTCTTGAGTCCACACTGAAGCCACCATTAATATCTTCATACCCATTTTAATTAAAAAAAAATTAATTTCTTTGCCAATTTGTCCAATACCATCGAATACCAAAAAGGCTGTTTGGCCTTCCTAAAAATAATTCCTTGGTTAAATCTTCATAAAACCTTTCTTTTTCTTCCAATCTTTCACCTACCTGTGGTGCATAAACAGATATTACTCTTATAGCTTGCTGACCACATTTCAAAGTCACTTTTCCTACTAATTTATTTGCACTAGCCCATCTGCCAACTCTTCTTTCAGCATTACTCCTACTCCTTCAAATCCATCACTGCCTCGCCATCCAAAATTGTACCTCTAATCCTTTGTCCCATCAAATTTTGTAGACTTTCCTTTCAATCTTTACTGCCTCTTTTGGATACAACATACAAACTCTCCTTTTTCTCAACTCCCTTTAACCTCCATACTTTTTCTAACAATACTTTCGTCTTGTAGAACTCTTTCACAGTTTATCATGGGTTTTATTCATACTGGACATCCACAATACACATACCATACTTAGCAAAGTTCTGTTGGGTTGTTCGTTGAGTCGCTGACTTTCCTACACTGAAATATCCATTACCGGTTTACATTTCATAAATAGCAGATAATACCGCGATATCTTTTTATTAAAGTATTTTTAAAACAAATAATAATTTTATCTTAAATAAAACTGTTTCATCAAGTATTGCTACAAAAATACAATTAACCTAGTAAAATAAAAATTGTTTACAAACCTGGTTTGATAAAAAATGCATAAATATATTTTCCGAATGGGGACGGGATGTTTTAATTCTTTGCAATGAACAAGACTTGAAAAAATTAAAAACATTCACTCGTATTACTTTCTTTGCAATTTAATACTTAACTTCCTAATTTCTCTCATCACAAGTTAAAATTCGGCTTCTAACTTTTGTCATCAAAAGGAAAAATAATTTTCCTTCTCTTCTAAGTAACAGTTTTGTTTACTTTCTTTTTTCACTTAAGCAGACGTTATTTCCTGGGCGAAACTTTTTAAAAATCTTCATTCATCCTAAAAATTAAGATCTGAGTAAATATTCGGCAGTTTCATTGGAGCTGTAAGTTTTTTGAAATAAAATGCGATAATATAAGCATTTTAAAGTATCAACTCTTTAAATCTTTACATCGGCATTCGTATAACTACTTCGTTTCTATTACACCATCCATATCTTCTTATACACGCTTTCCTTGAAAATACACTTATATTTGAAAAACATGCTTTCTCTATCTAGAACAGATTGTGTAATATTTGTACATTCTTTTCTCACCATCAGCTTTTTATTATAATATCCCTTTTAAAAAGTTTGTTTTATTCAAATATTTTTTTGACACATTGCTTTTTTAAATCTTTTACACGCTAGTTCTTTATTTGCTTCCCATTTTCAAATATTCTATTATTTTAATTTAAATCCTCAAATTAATGCAACTTTATGATGACAATAAATTTCATGTTTATTTTGAGTTTGATTGAATTTTCCCTAATAGATTAATATTGAAACTTATACTCACGCTGATACAAGATTTAAATGCAATATTAATCTAATTTAAACTCAAGCTTAATTTAAAATTCTAAAGTCCTTTTGACTGAATTAAAGCTTTCAAATAATTTGGAAATTTTGCGAAACTACTTTAATTTACGAATTTAAATAGAATCCTGTTGAGTTCAATTTTGATAACAGATTTCATAATAAATAGCAAATTTAGTTGTCAAAATCCAACCAAGCCCTCGTTTTACGGACTAACGATATTTTTGCCCATATTAATATTTGAATCAATGTTCTCTAACGATTATTAAAAGGCTATCGAAAATCAAATAAATATGTAAATCGTCCAAAAAGGATGTAAAACCTAAATTTTAATGAAAATTTATTTTTAAAAAAAGAACCACGATCATCATAAAAAAATGCATAAAACCTTGAATTTTAGATAGCAATTAGAGCATGCTATTTTGATATTTTAAATGACAGACAAACTTTTTACACTTTTTGAGATTTTTGACATTCCCTCTCCTTTAACGTGAAGCTGGACAAAGTAGATATTTATTTATGCCAGTCTATCAAATTTAAAATCGAATTCTTCTAAAAAGTCGTGTATCTAAAAAGTGCTATATGTATATCACAAGTGTGCACTTCCCCAAGTTGGAGATGCTGTGAAGACTATAATTTCATCTTTGAAAACATCTTGGCTATAATTTTTTGTATATAACTTGCATTAAAAATGAATACATTGGTTGAAAATTTTTAAGAGCTAAGAAAAAAAAATTTACCTCCTAAAAATTTCAACCTCGTTTCTTATAGTTCAACTGGTTTAGAAGAAATTAGCAGGAGAGGCATAGTGTGGACATGGAATATAGTAAAAAATACTTTATAATTTTGGTTATAAGCTTTTTTATCCTCAAAATTAGGGGGAGGGAGTTTTTTTTATTATGATTTTCTAAAATTTATTATAAAAGAATTTTTTCCAATGAACCATTATTACCCGACATTATACTTTCACTGTAAGCTTTCAATCCCACCACAACGGCACTGATTTTATCAAGTAAAACAATTACCTTGTTTGTAATTCTGATTGCATCAACCTTCTAGCTCAGTGGTTTTCAAACTGGAGTCCTCGGTGCTGCTAAGAAGTTCCGATGGGATCGAGAAGGGGACACTGAATGAATCGTTTTTCGCAAAATATTGCACCTATATTGGGTCATTGGTCATTTTTGCCAATAAGTCACATTTTTTAAAGAAAAAAAGTTAGTCTTTTAATTGAGGACTATTTTTTTCTTTTATTGCTTTTTTGGCCTAATTTGTAAATGTGCATTTTTCTTAATTACTAAAAAATGAAATATGACGACTCATGGTTAAAATTTGGGTTTGCTGCATTAACGTCTGTTGGGGAAGAGGAACCTAAGTGTCTTTTGTGTTGTGAAGTGTTAGCATCCACTTTTCTAAAACGCATCAAGTTGAGCCTGCATTGGAAGTGAAGTACTCGAGTTCAGTAAACAAAACTAATGCCTGTTTTAAACGCTAAGCTGAACGATTGCACAAATCCAGGTTTTATAACATAGGAATGTTTTTCCAAAATATTAAGTGTGGTTTGAAAGCCTTTTATAAATTTTCAAAAAAATAACTTGTCAAAAAGTCTCACAACATAGGATAACAGTTGATGTTGCCTTGTTGCACTGATATCCTTTTGAATGTGCTTTTGATATCCTTTTGAATCTTCCTGTCAAACGATATTGTTGGAAGGCTAATAGGAGAGGTGTCTGATGACATAATATCAAAGATGGTTTTATTGATTCGAAATTTGATTTTCAACTTTTTTACAATGAAACAATGAATGCTGCAAACTTAGCTCAGCCGTGCGTTTACGTATACCATGTAGACAATTTTTTGTTTTGCGAAACTCTTGCTTCAGGAGAAATATTTGACAAGGTGGACAGTTTTTTACAACAGATGGTATTACACTTGGAGTGTATACTGATAGATGTATTTGGTACCGAGTGCGTTATTCATCGCTAAGCCTTAATAATGAAAAAGAGCCTATTTAATTAAAGCAAACGCTTCCAACTCTTGTTTGTTTTTAGAGTTACGTAATGAAAATTATTTCGAATTTGAAAAACTCTTGCAGAACTTAAACGTGAGGTAGCTTTCCAAATGAAAAGTTTCAAAGCGATGCTATGGAAAGAAATTCAACAATTTCTTCAAAGCAAAGACATGCATGTAAAATTTTCAGATGTACGTTTTTCTATGTTCCTATCGTTTTAAGGGGAACATATTTGAATCATGAATTCCTTTAAACTTTCGCTGCAAGGAAGAGATTACTGTACTCCATTGTCACAAACCTCTATTGAAATGGAGCTGAAATTATGACATTCTTTGACAAGAAAAATTTTGCTCTGTTTTCCAACATATTTGTTGATGAAAATAAGATTTCTCGATTAGTAATCGGGCGTCAGAAGACTTCTTAATTCGAAAACGATTTGATTAATGATTTAGGAGGTGCAAAACATGTTTTTGTGAAATATCTCATGGCGATTTTTCGATTGAAATGGCAGAGTCCTATGCGGATGTTCCAAAGATTGTTCTGATTTGATTTGCCACTATATATGAGTGTGAGCAAGTTTTTTCCATGCTACTTACGATTGAAACCAAATCCCGAAACAGATTGGAAGCGAGTAATGATATGATAGTTGCATTGGTCAAAACAAGGCCAAACTTAAACAACTGGCTTGGACAAAGCAGATGCATACATCCCATTGTCATTGATTGGATTATTCAGACAATTTTTGAATAAACAATTGTGTCAATTTTTTTAGTACAGTAGTTTATATTTTGATTTATTTTTTTGAATCGAGCTGTTAAAAAATTTTAAGAGACCGCCACGTCAAAATTTTTTACAAACATTGTGAACCACTGTTCTATCTCAACAATAGAACAAAATCATTCAAATATGATAGATCACTACTCATCGGATGTAATTAAGTCTTTGCCCCTCCTTATTTCTATTTACCATTTATTGAAATCGATGTTCACAGTTGCCGTTTCTATCGCTAGATATGCTATACTCTGACCTAGTGAAAAAAATTGTTTCCAACTTAATAATTTTTAAATTCTAATTAATTAATAATTTTAAATATATAATTAAATATATATATTTAATTTATGAAAATAAATTAAACAAATTATTACTTTTTTGCTGTATGATTTTCATTAGTTACACTATTTAATATTTTTGAGTAATCAGACGATATTTTATATATTTGCCTGTTTAAACAAGTAATTTATTATTTTTACCCATCATTTAAATTCAAATAAAAATTTTTAGAGTGGGGGGGGGGGGGGAGATAACCCATAAGTACCAAGTTTTATACCATGACTAAAATGATCTGTGTAAACCTTTAGGGAAAAGTATTTTTAGTTGAGCCGATTCTGTATTTGGTCTTCGTAGGTTAAAAATATTTTTGTCTTCTAAAGACCACATGGAAAGGATTGTATTAGAAGACTCATTTGCAATGCAGTCAGACCTCATTTATCCGACAGTAGATTATTCGACAACTTCGCTATTTGATACAATATTTATTTATTAGGAGCTAAATGCTTTTTCTCAGCCTCTCATCTCTCTAATTGTCAACAAGCCTGGTCATATCAAATGAATTGTTTAGGTGGATTGATTACTCTCTACTGAGATGCATTGTTGCTTAAAATTAAATTTTAAAATTTTTAGCAGCGAAATTTTATAAAACTAGATAAGTAAAACAAAAAAAACAAAGAATCATTTTACATCTTCATATTCCACCTACACATATATTCAGTTTGTAAATAATCAGTAGCAATTAAGTAGTATATTCAGTTAGTAAACTAGGGCTGGTTTGTCTGTAAATTGTTTGAAAATTTATCTAGCACTTGGGTCTATGGATTGACAGGTATGAAGTCGTGAATTTAAATTTGGCCGTTTTAAAAAGAAATAATTTTCGGAAGAAAATTTGCTACAAGCCTTAAATTTATATAAATTAGCTATTCCATTCCAAAAGTTATACGCTATAAATGACATAAATGAAATTAAGTTTTATTAACAAAAATATTAATGTAAGTGCGAAAACATTGCCAACTATTGATTCTTGAACGCCATCTTGATAAAAAAAAACTAAAACAGAAAAGACTTGATTGTTTAAGTTATATTTAGCAAATATAATAAGGGCACTTTTTGTAACTTGGGTATTCTATCACATTAATTTAACTTTTTCATTCACAGTAATCAATACCGATAAACCTTTCAGCTTTAAATGATAAAGAATACTTTCTTATATTGTTATGTGTTATAAAATATTTACCCTGCTGAAAAATGCGTGGGCTCTTGTCCAAATTACTGGCCACACCACTGCCTCTGATTTACTCAAATGCGCATTATTATATCAATGAAGTGGAAAATAATGAAAAAAAATAGATTTCGAATATTCCTCCTAAGACTTAGCCTTAAAACAAGAAAACTAATATCGAAAATCTACTCAGAAGACAAAGAAGTCTTATAAATGCTATTAAAAAGATATATAATTTAGAAAATTGAAAATGAATGCAGACGAACTAATACTTTCAATGGAATTAAGTAGAATTAGTAAAGACGTCCGTTTTTCTTCTTCGTAAATGGCTTGTAAAGCAAATCCTGTTAAAAATCAAGATTTTTAAAAAGTTCGAATTATGACAATATTCCACTCGTGCGAATATTCTTTTAGCCTATGCTTGTATAACATATAAAAAAGTTGTGGGGTCGATTTTCTGAACTCGACTTTGACTTCGTAGCTCTGTTTTAAACGTCACACTAACCTCCTGCATTATTATGCCTTGATGGGTATAATTTGATCACGCATATCTCATCTCATTTAAAGGCGCTAGGGTTTGTAAAAATATTTCCTTCTCCCTCCATCTCATTTGTATATAACTGAAATAACTTCTTTTTTAGAATTTTGCAAAGGATTAAAGTTTTTTTCTTCAATTTTTGACTTTACCAAATGTGATGCTAAGAGATTTGAAAAATTGTTTCTATGACTACCGAACTCTTTGATATTGAATTTTTACCCGATGAATCAAATTTTTCCCGCTCGCCTCCTAACACAGTAAAGCACAAATTCTTTGATACCTGCAATTCTAATAAAAATTCCAACGACTGGTTTTCTGAAGAAAACTTCCATCGTGATTTTAATAGCAATGTGGTTGAAGGACTAAAAAAGGAAATAAACACCTCTGCCGAGAATGACAGCCATTGTTACAAAAATAAAGAAAACCCTGGGGAAAGGAGCGAAGAAAGTAAATGCTCTTACTAACTACTCATCTTTGACGCACTTTGTAATTCTGCTTCTTCTAGACTTACTCTCAATACCGATTTACCCGGAATTAATCAATCCTCTGCATGAAAAAGTCGGGTCAGAGCAGTTTCAACTCCTCAAGGTTTTGGGCAAGGGAGGTTATGGCAAGGTAAATCTCATTGTTCACTTCAGCATATCTTTAAACTAAATATCTAATTAACAGCATTTTGGCAGGAAAGAATTTTTACTTTCTTTCTAATTTTATACCACCAAAAGTTTAATAAAAGTCTCGAAATGTGTGTATGTAGCCGAAAAGATTTATGGAAAAGGAAATTAAATTTAAAGTACATTACAAAGAAAACTTTTAAAAACGGGAGAGGTAAAATAAATATTGAGGTGGAAAGTTGAAGCGTGAATACCAAAAAAATCCTCAAACTATTAACAATGTTTTGCATAGAAGTATTACTGTTTAACCTACGCATGCCACACTCGGGCTTTTTGTTCCATTCAATTTTTAGCTCGATTTTTCTACATTAATTAAATATGTTTCCAAAATTAAAACATATAAGTAAATGTTTAAAATTTCATCAGCTTTCGTGATGATATTTTTTTGATATAAGTTCAAAATTATCGAAAATTTTATAAAAATGCATGTATTGATCAATCAAAAAATTTTTTTAATAAAATAAATACAGAAATATTTTATTGTGAAAAGTTGACAATAAAAATCTGCTTGTAGATGAAAAAGAAACCATAAAAAATATAATAAATAATAATTATTAACGCCATCTATAAAATTGAAAAATTTGCTGACCGAATATAATAACATCTTAGAAACTGTTTCGGGAAGTGAAATATATTTTTTAAATAATAACAATTTTATGAGAATAATGCTAAGAAATGTTTTTGTTAACTTTTTTAGATGTTAAATTTGTTTTTTCTCACAATTATGCGCAATCATAATTAAAATAAAATATTAAAAGTAAATACAAAAATCGATTTTTGAGGTTTCTCTATAAATCAGTTTCATAGAAATCATGAATTATCAAGATTTGGAATTTGCACTGCCTTTTTATAGCTTGATAGGCATCGGTAGAAAAGATGGTGTGGGTACATCACTAATGGAACATAAGCAAAATAATGAAAAATGATATAAATACTATTCTCGCGCTAACATTTGTGATAAGGTGTAATTGTACATATGTAGAATCAATGGATAAATTATATATCTAACGAAATCATATAAGCAATGCTCGATAAAGTTGCTAATACATAAATAATCCCGAAAACTAAGACGTGATTTGAATAAAAATTGAATCCTGTGATCAATTTGTTAATTTTCAACTGAAAATTTCTAAAACTAAATCTAAAAATGCTTTATTAATTAGCAGTTTTGATGTGGATAATTATAGTAAGTTAGTTAACAATTGAGAATGAACACTTAAAAAATAATAGTTAGTACCTACTTAAGATCACTACTGTTTAATCACCTCTTTTTAGGTTATTATGCGTACTTTGCTTCAATTTTTTCAAAATGAAGTTCTCAACAATTTTGAAGCAATATAATGAATGCTGTTATGACAACACTACTTCTTTTGTATTAATTTGTGAATAAAAGTTGACTTTCTTAAGTCCCCTTGTACATGATTTCTTACAATTTTCTCCTCGCAACATACAGGTTAATGTTATTCAAAACTCAAAGGAAAGGAAGCAGTTTTCTTTCTCTGTCTCGTCGTTGTGCACAAATGTATTTATTATACAAGTTATTATTTTATTGCAAGAAAATTCTATCAACTGTACGTCTAAATGATATAATGGCACCCCAGATCACCAGAAACCTGTGAGTAGCAAAAACGTGCTTATCATAAAACTACATCCCTAATCCAAATGTCTCACTCAGAAAGAACTAAGTACCCTAATCACAAAAATATTAACATTTTAAATGATGTTATGAAAGTTGGAAATTTAATAATCAAAGAGTCCTAGATTTCAAAATCTTATCAAATTTTGCATGAAAAAATTAGACAACCTTGCAACGCTGTAAGATTCGCGGTAAACGGACTAATGTCTAACATTGCCTTTTGGGCCATCCTGACGACACGCAAACAAACAAGCACTGTGCTGTCACTGATTTTGCTCATTATGGTGTGTTTTTTCTGTCGCTAACCTTTTAGATAAAATCCCTAATTACCAAGTACGCAATAAACTACTTTCAATGTCACGTTTGCATATTCACGATCTGAGATTTCTAATTCTATTGTACATTCATCGTATTGTATCATATATATAATTATCCCCTGCGCAAATAAGTAACATACATTACGTCAGAGATATAAAAAACTGATAATAGAAATTTGTTGATATTTCTTATCGTGTATGTTCATCATCACACTATTATTACTCTCTACTAATCATTTCCTTCGCAAAGACATTGTTATTCAAATAGCACATTACGCCATAAGAATTGTAGATGTTGTACAATTCAAGTTGGAAATATAAATTTTGTTTATATTTGCCATTTTATGTGATCTCAAATTTTCATCATAATATATTCGATCCAAAATTATTATTTAGTATACGTCTTCTGAATTAAAATAAACAAAAGTTTTTTACTCAGGAAGTTGATACTTAGATTTTCTATCATACTTTCATTCCCAGTTCAACAAAAAATATAAATGCGATCTTTTTCATTCATAATGTTATTTAAATTTTTAACATTTTCTGATTCACGCATGCAAAGAATTTTTAAACTTAAATTTTAAATATTTGAGCAATGTGACGTATAGAGTAAGACGTTGAAACTGATACTAAAAACCCGCTTTCACCGTTTAATCATCTTCGCATATATTGTTAACAGAAAAAAAGAATTGTATATATTTTGGTGGGAAGTTTTAATTTAAATTATTTCGACTTATTCTTTATTCAGTATGAAATTATCTAATATCTTTTAGATATTAGGTAGAGAAGATTGATATATATTTGAAGCTATTGATATTATTATTGTAAGCAAAAGTTTTTACAGTAACTAGATTTAGGAATAGCTTAAAAAATTCCATATTAAATCACGTATTAGACAAGTTAAAAGCTGTTAAGAATAATAGATTTTAAATGTTCAGATTTTCAGCATCGGTCTCCGCTTCTAGAATATTGTTTCCCAAACATTCATCTTTTTTCTTTCATTCTCAGATATTTTACGTTTTTCTCTTATCTTCTCTTTTTCCCCTCCACTGTTTTCTAAATAGAGATGATATATTTGTCTTGCACTTCACAGTTTCACATGACTAATCGTCAAATGGGATCCATGACATTTTATTTTGTGGCAACAGCGATGTTGAAGAGAATCTTTTACTTGATGAAGATGACGTGTGCTTTTTGACAAATCTGGAATGCTCTACTGCAGCCTTTTTCAAACTCCTTCACTGGGTCGGGTGAAAAATAAAATGGGTCGTAACAAAAAAGAAAGAACATATAAATAGTCGATGTTGAATAAATGAACGTAGTGAACAGAGTTTGTCTTATTACACCTAAGTATTATGGGTGGCGATGCAAACTGTGGTTCTTGCTATGGGTCGCAATAAAAAAAGTTTGAAAAACGCTGCTCTACTTTGATAATTGAACCAGCCATAACAACATTGCACAAGAAAGATGAAGCTAGAAGTACTGAAAACGCCACTGGTCCATCCAAATCCACCAGTTATTATTTATCAAAGTTCGATTGGATCAACGTCAGAAATCCTCATAAAAACAGTCCTTCAAGCTTTTCTGAAAATTTTCAATATGGAAAAGTAACTATTGACATGATATCAAACTTAACTCCATACGAAGTTTTCAATAAAGTAGCTAAATTTGACAATTTTCTTCTTTCAATAGTTATACCTCAAAGCATGTTGTATTGGAATCAGAAAGGAGTCGTTTTTCAGACCGAACTTGATGAACTAAATGCCTTTTTTGTGATGAACATTGTTATGGGGGATCACACCCTTCCTTAGTTCAATAAGAGATTACTGGTCAGGTGAACCGAATTTGAAGGTACCTTTTATATCCAACATTGATAGCCAATCAAGTGGGGATTCAAAATGTGGTGCAGATGTGACTCGAAAACAGGATACTTATCCGAGTGTGATATGTACACTGGAAGAAAGCTTGCACAGGTTGAAAGCGGATTAGGAGAATCTGTTGTATTACAACTCACCGAAAAAATAAAAGGACTCTCGTATCAGGTGATAGTTGACAATTTTTTCAACAGTCCATCTCTGCAAATAAAACTTCCTAAAAATGAAATTTATAGCTTAGGTACTGTAAGACCCAATCGTAAACTCCTACCTAAAGATAATAAACATGATAGAAAAATAAAAAAAGGAGACGTTGTATGTCTAACTTCCAACAATCTATTTTATGTGAAATGGATGGATAGCAGAATGGTTCACATGTTCTCAAATTTTCTATCAGCTTACCCTTTGCAAGAAATATATAAACGAAAGAAACTATCCACTGTCCAAATATTGTAAATCACTACAATCAGCATATGGGTGGAGTTGACATTATGGATCAAAAAAGGCTACTTATCAGTATGATCATAAGTCGAAATCTAAATACTACTTGATAGTAGTATTTGATCTTATTGATATAGTGATTAACAATTCGTATCTTGAAAAACTGGATACTAAATCATTCCGAAGGCTTGTTGCTAAACAGTTGATAGGAAGATACTCAAACAGAAAACGTCCCATCCCTTCATTTTCAATTTCGAAGGACAAAAAATGTCTCAGAGCATCTTTTTCACTTCCAACAGTGGGTCATAAATTCATTCCATATCTAAATTTTAAAACAGAAAGATTGCATTTTTGATATGTAAAAAGTAGATTAGGATAGTTTGCTACGATAACTTAGTGAAAGATCTTAACAAAATTAAGTTTTTACCTTTCTCTTTTTGATACAATTTAACGAGTTCCATATACAATATTACAATCCATTAAGTGAAACCTAAAAGTTACTGAAAATATTATAATCAATTGAAAATATAAATTTTTACAATTTTTGTTTTCCCTGTGATCATTCTAAGACAATGTTTTCCAACTGCTGGTCCACGACAAATTTTTTAAAAGCGAAAAGTATAGTGAAATTTAGCTTTTATAATTGCAACTATGATTGGCTATTTTTTTTATTTATTTTGTATAATAACTCAGATTATTTACCTATTTTGGGGCGAAAAGAGTAAGGCTTTGTCTTTAACTCCTCCAGACATTGACAGCAAAGCGCAAAATGAAATTTTATTGATTTGTTACTTTTATCTAATTTTTTTTGATTTTATAATAAATTTTTAATGAATTTTTTGTATTGATCATAATAAGTTTTTCCCACAAAAATAATGCTGGTCCATACTATTTTTGCTTTTTGGAAGATGGTCCACGACCAGAAACGAGTTGGGAAACACTTCTAAGAGTATAATCCGAACACCCTATCCAAACAAAAGCGCCATCGATGTTAATTCTCAACTAATTGAAACTAACCATGCTTGTTTAGAAGCAATGACTTATTGTTAAAAGTGATTTTCAGTGTAGATAGAGTTAAAATCTCTTCATATGTGCCCTTTTAATCTTTTTCTGGATGTAGGAATTTTTAATTTCGGTGATAATAGATCTCGTCCAACACCATTTTCTTTCGCTAAATGTGTAGTGACTCCAACAGAGTTAAGTCTGCTTATAAAAGATTAAAAAACCTTATTGAATAAATGACAGGAGTAAATAACTTGATTTTTTTAGCTCGATCTTATTTTCCATTAAGGGTGGACTAAGGAGGGGAGGGCGAAGTTTTTGATTTGCTTAGTATTTGCGTAATCGCCTAAGTTAACTGATTTTTTAGTTATATTTCTATAAAATATATTTTAGGTGTTTCAAGTTCGCAAGATATCTGGAAGTAATCCTTCTAAAGTTTATGCCATGAAGGTCCTTAAAAAGGCAGTCATTATGAAAAGCAAAAAGGATACGGATCACATGAAGGCAGAACGCAATATTCTAGAAGGCCTCAAGGTTTTTTCTCCTAAATTTTATTGACATCTTACTTAGTTAATTCCTTTCCCTGCCATATTCCACAAACTTTTAGATCCGAAAGATTTATCTTAGATGTGATCTAGAATGAATCCTTATTTTTAAAACGGAAAGATTTATGTTCCTGTTTAGTTGAATTTTGAGTTTTCTCCTAAAAAGTAATATAGCAATAGTAAGTGAATAATTATTATAATACATGTTCCTTTTTTATTTCTCAAAGATCAAATAATCTAGATACATCTACACCAGTCGTGAATTTAGGTTAAAAAAATATGGGGCACTCGATTGGAAATTTTGTCAAGCCCAATAAAATCAGGGTGGCTTTGTAAAATCCTCTTCATAAAACCCTTTACGTGAGGTTTTTTAATTTTTTTTCAAATTAAAAAAATGTATTAAGAGTTTTTTTGCCTATTTTTCACTAATTCTTTGAAAAAAAAACAATTAAGAAAATTAAAAGCTATACAAAAATTTCTCTTTGGTAGAATTTTTCTTTTAGTAGAATGGTTCTAACATCGTATGAACACTTGAAGTTTTTCAATTATTCAATTTTAAGTTCAAGCTTCTAATATTGTAGCTGTTGCTACACTATTGCAACTGCTGCAGATGAGCGGCTCTACTTATATAGTTCTGACCGATTATAAAGAGAAACTTGAGTATAGAATTGATCTTTTCCTTGTTGCACACAGGTTTGATTTCTTTTTAGAGGTAAAAGTCAATGGTCACATCATTATTGTATGCATATTTTTGCTTATTGGGTGAACAATTTATTAATCTTCCTTCTTTCTTTATTAATCCTGTTATACTGCATTTCTTGCTTTCCAAATTCAGCATATCTCATATGATCTTTCATGACATATGATCGAGTCAATGAAAAAAGATCCAGCAAAATAGTTGCTTTTCCCGATAATATAACAACAAAACCCTTTAATGCCAAAGGATCTTTGTAATTTGGCGTGTAAATATTATACCACTACCTGCTCAATTGCTGATCTTGAAAGATCTTTTTCCAAATGCCCAAGAAACCATTTTTCAACAGAGAAAACAACAAAACTGGTGAAAATACACCAGACTAATTTTGAAATAATAATTGTTCAATAAATTTATCCAATACTTTTTCCAAACTTTAACATTTTTTTGTAGTATTTTGTATTTGATAATATATAACATATAAATATGAAACTTTCACATTGATGTCAAATATCATTTCATAAATTTATATAATTTATCACTATAAATTATTGCCTAATGTTTTCCCAGCTCTGGCGAAAGCCCATCACTCACTTGGGTAAATCCATCCTTGATCTACACCTCTGTAAATCCTTGTGTAGAGTTGGAACTGAAACTAGGTTTTTCTACACAGGTCCACTTAAAATGAGCTTGTGTAATTTAATGAAACGTTGGCATGTATCACGAGTGTCCTCACTCTATAAACTCTATTTCCTCGTACACAACTAAGAAAATACAATAATCAAAGTTCAACTGATTAATTGCAAAAATGGCACAGTATAATCCAGTGCTCTATTTCATTTACACCGAATTTATGTTTTAATATTTCTGTACACACACTGTACATCCTTAAATTTTATATTATTTCTTTTGATTTATAATGTCTATTTGTCTTTCGTAATCTGATACGCTCAGGTGACATGAGAAATGCTAATTATTCAGCTCAATTGCTTTTAAAATGTGATTTTTAAATGTGATATTTTTTACCCAGTCTCTGTTTGCTCTACAGTGTACAACGTGCATACACTACCTCCAGTAACTTGTACAAGTGATTGCAAATTAAAAAACGCGTCCTTCATATTTTCTCTTGTGGAATTATAAAAATGTTTTTTCTTCCCATTTCTACAGTATTTATAATGATGGCGTTCAATTTGCATCACTTCATACTAGGGTTCGAAACCGGTCATTTTTTACCAATAATTTATCGGTAAAAACACTTTTTACTTTATCGTTACCGAACACCTTTGTAATTAGAAAATATCAAAAAAATTGCTAAATAAACCGAAGATAATAATGTGCCTGAAATTGAAGAAAAAATAGTTGAAATATTTTTAAATTTTTTTTTTGAAAATCACCTTTAAAGAACGATTTGAAAGAAACTATACATCACAACGTAAAAAATGAGCAACTGAATCTTCTAGATACAAAAATCATATGGAACGACACAATTTCAAAATATTTCACTTTGAAAACCCCCATTCCTACGGCTTTGAAATTTAAGGTATTTTTAATTTCTAATAATGAATCGAAAGTTTTAGAAAACATAGTTAATGTTCTTCCCCCTTTTGAAATTTCTACTAAGGAGCTTTCATCTGAATCTGTTGATATAATAAAAGGAGAAAATTCAATATCTTTTACTTTGAAGAGACTTAATAATCAAAACTCACAATTAGCTAAAGATTTAAAGAAAACACTAAATGAAAGATATTCTTTGCGTAGATGTAGTTGGATTGATATGCTTTATGTATTAATCTCATTTTTCTTAAATAAATATTTTCGGATTAATATTAACACTCATCAGCCCACTTGAACACGATCGTGTTCACACTGAAATAACAGGGTGTTTTTTTCGAAATCGTTTAATCTTATAAATGTTTCAGGCCCTGAAGATCAAAATTTGAAATGTTTAAAAATCAGTGAAAAGAAAAAAAATGAATAATAACACCAAGGATATAAAAAATTCATGTTAAAAAAAGGCAGATTTTTAACGCCATCTATCACTGTTTTTAAAATTATTCAAACCAAATTAATTATTGTAAAATGTTTTTTTTTATTTTTAATGCCACGTACACTAACGCTTATCTCGTCAGCGCTTCATATTAGCTAATTTTTCAGAGATATTTGCAGAATATTATTATAAACTATTTGTTTTCAGATGACTCTTTTGGAAGGGTTCCATGTAAATTCCAACGCGGTAATTTTCACCATGGTAAGTTCCATCACGGGGAATATTGGAACTTAACGTTATTTAATTATTTGTGGTGTGTGTGTGTGTATAATCTATCATTCAAGCCAAACAACAAAGTCACGGTAATATTTCCAAGTTGGAATATACCATTTTTATAATGGTGCAATTTAGCGGTCACCTTTAGAAGTACTGGCTAAAACTGATTTTTCAGTTTTCCTCGCGTTCAATCGCAAATCTTCATAAGTTTCTTTTTTATGCTGTTACTTTTTATATAATATTTGGGAATTTCTATTTTTCAGAGTTTTTCACAAATAGAGATTGAGAAGTAATTTTACTTCAGACATTATTATTTAGATTAGCTGTATGGTGGATAAATGTATAACGAATAACAACAGAAACAAAATTTATAAAAAATTAATTCGCAAAAGCAATCAAAAAAGTTTAAAAATACTATAAACTTTGAAAATAGGTCTTAAAAACAAAGCAAAAGTATTGCAGTGAATTGCTAAATATGTGAAGATTGCGAAAACTTGTGAACGCAATCCTGTGAGTTCATAATTGGTGTCAATCAAAGCAATAAATGTGAGCGCTAGTAGAGATATAAAAGGAGAAGAAGTCCAAATTATTATCATTAAAAAAAGGTTAAAAGTTAAAACCAATGAAAATGAACTATTAGAAAAATTATGATTCGTTCATTTGGCTTACATATAGGCATGGGTGTATAACAAATCAAGATATAACTTTTTTCCATATTATTGTATCTCGTTATTGAACGACACAATAATTTTCGTTGTGCTTTCATTTGTATTTTGATCGAAAGTGTTCATATGTGAATATCACCTCTTTACAATAAGAAGTTTATAATTACTTTTCATTCGACTGCTGCTTATTCGTGGAAATTTTGTACTGTACGAATCTGATGTCTTCATCCTCTTCAGAGATAGCCTGTACTAGTGAAGATGATTTTTTACCTTTTGAAATAGAAAGTTCATCTGAAGATGAGAGAACTGAAATGTACTTACAATTAGAAAACTCAACAACACATAAACTTCTATACCCAGCTTTCATTTATGTCCAAATGATGTCCGTTGGTCCACACATCCTATTTTACGACGCTTACTTTCAAGAAACATGTAGTTTTGCTCCTGGTACTTCTGTTTCTCCTGAAACCGAATATGAAGCTTTCAGCCTGTTTTTCTCAAAAAACATTGTTGACATTATTTTAGCTTATACCAATCAAAAGGCAAAAAATTACAACATTAACGAGTTCACTACTTCAGACTTTTATGCTGGCCGTGCTATTATGATTAGGGCTGGTGCTGACAAAGCGAATTTTGCAAGCATTGAATCTTTATATAGAACTCACGACTCTAAACCATTTTACGATGTGCAATGTCTAAAAATAGAGTGAAAGAGTTTCTTCAAATGTTATCTCTAGACGACAAATTATCCAGAAGACAAAGACAAAGATTGTATAAGCTTGCCGCTATCAGCGATATTTATAATATTTTTGACTCCAATTTGACTCTAATACTATACACCTGGGCCAAACCTAACAGTCGATGAGCAACTTTATTCCTACCGCGGCTTTGTTCCTGGAAGAAGTTATATGCCTCAAAAACCAGCGAGGTATGGTGTTAAAATATTTTGGTTGTGTGATGCTGAAATGGGTTTGCCTTGAAATCATTCATTTATTCAGGCAAAGAGGAAAATGAAAAATCTCAAGGCATTGCAAAAAAAGTTTTTGTTTTTATGCCAGCCTTATTACGGGACAAATAGAAATGTGTACCTGGATAGATTTTTTGTTTCATTCGACCTGTGCAAAGAACTTTTGTCGAAGAGACTAACTATGACAGGAACAATAAAACACAATTCTAGAGATGTTCCTAGAAGTATAACTGATCCAAAGTGTAGAAAATTGTTTGAAACAAAGTATTTGTATAACCATGACAACAAAATCGTTCTTCGTTCGTATAAAGCCAAAAAAATAAATGTGTTCTACTGTTATCCTTTTTTCACACTAATAAAGTAATCTGTGAAGAACGATAGGGAAATAAACCTGATATAATGCTTGATTACAACAAGTATAAAGGAAGGGTCCATATTATGAACCAACGGGTCGAAAATTTTAGTTGTAGAAGAAAAACTAATAGATATCGCTTATTGTTTTATCGAATATTATAGACGTTTCTACACTCAATTCTTTTTTGATTATGAAGCATAACGGACTCAAGTTTTCTATGCTTACATTTTTTTAAAATTTGACTCATTCAATGGCTGAAAAAAGAATTTTAGAAAGGTACAACACATTTTCTCCAAAAAAGAGAAACATTCTTAGCTTATGGTATGCTTCCCAAAGAAACTCTTTCTCAGAACAGTGTGAGTACTGTACAAAGAGCAAGCTCACAAACAAGATGTCACATCAAAAATTGTAGAAAAACCACGAGATGGGGATGTGCTATATGCGGCAAAAAGATATGTTGTGATCACAAAGTCTCTTTATGTTTTAATTGCTCATAAACTTTCTAAATCTGTTGGATCAATAAATTTTTCACTTTGTTTATCACTATTCTTTATGTTTTTTAATTTACCTGAATTTTACTATTTTAGGTAAATTATGTTCAATTTTTGCAAATATCTCTTAATTTTAGAAAATAAAGAATTTTTTTCATAAAACCAAGAAAATTACATTGTTTTATCAGCAAACTTGAAAAAAACTTTAATTCTATTTGTGAACTTACCGTTGGAAAACTGAAAACAATCGTGTTCAGGTGGCCAGAAAGAACTTCTGATTTAGCTAGTTTTATTATCTGTGAAAATTTTTATCAAAAGTATTTTTTATGGTTATGAATTTTTTTAATTATTTTAATCAATTCATTATACAAATTCCTTTTAATATTCAATACTTATTTTACAACTTAAAATTTTATAGCATTATCTATATTTTGATCAAAGCTTTTGATATTTTTCTTAGACATATTTTTGGGATTCATAGAATCAATACGATGGGATTTTTGGACCTTTTTTTTTATCAAGAATGAAATTTTACGTTTATCTCCTCATGTAATAAAAATTTAGCCCGTTTCATTTAAAAAAATTACTTCGTTTTGGGCTTCTTTTTCACAAATAGAGTAATACAAGGTCACTTCACTAATATGCGTTGAAAGATAAAACATGAGAATATTAGCATAGCTTAAACCAAACATGGATATCGAGGTAGCATGTTAATTGACTCAAAGTCATCTTCACACAGTATCTGGTAATGATATCAATAAATTCCTATTGATTACTTTCAAATATTTTTGCAACTTTGCGAGAAATGGTTTAAGGCGGGTTTCTGACTCTTTTCTCAGAGTATTATGACAGTTTGTTTGTGAATTGTGGAGTCAGCAAGTTTTGAAAATTGCTGAACAAAGCTTTGGTCTTATTTTATTTAGGACACGCGCATTCAGTGTTTTTAAAACGTACACCGATTTCTCTTCTAATCCATAAAACTAAAGATAATCTACAATTCGAAAGAAGTTTAACATAGACACTCTTTTTCTCTGCGTTTCTTTTAGAATCAAATTATCTTAAGCAACTTTATATACAGTTATACTCATACATGGAATGTTGTACGTTTCGAAAAAAATTAATCACTTTATATCTAGTATTTTTAAAGTGCAAAATTTTTAAATCGTTCGACATTTTCAAAAAAAATTCGTCCTTAACTTGTTATGTGACGTTTTATAATTCGAATTAAGATGCCTGCTTAGTTTCTATTTGATTTAATAAAATCAGATAAAATTAGCGTATTCAGAATTCACTCAAGAGTATGTAAGTTTATCAGAGACTTTATAAAAATTTTCCATAGTTCAGCGTTTACCTACGACGCTCTATTTGCATTGCTTTTCTTACCCGAGGTTCTATCTATTTTTTAAGCGCGTGTAATATATTTTAAATTGTTCTCTCTGTTAAATATAACTCATGAGTTATTTTGTATAGACCCATAGATACAAGTGTAAAGTGTTGATATATTTTATTTCTAAACTCTGTAAAATTTAAGGGATCCAAAATATAAAGAAGTGTATAGGCTTCGACATTCCATAATATATCACTAGTTGTATGCGGAGTGACTGTAACCTATATAAGTAGCTCGACGGCAAGTTCGCTTTGGTATATGTTAATTACAGAATATTTTATAAAATAAACAGGCATAGACAAATAACTAAATAACGCTAAAGGAAAGTAAAAAATTAAAAATCATATATTACTGCTACACAATTGATGTAAATTTTCCTTTGTTGTTGGAAACAATCTTTAATATTTTTCATCAGTGGTGATCTCCTAATCCTACACTTAATAATCCTACAATTTACTATTCGACACTTTTTTCAGTGAATAATAAGATTCATTGATTTTTTTGTATATTTTTAATCCTGATTATTGCTGCAACCGTAGAGGTCGGATTAACCAATCATCACTTAACAACACAAAATCACTTCATGCATACATGCCAACTATATCGATTTTAGCGTGATTATACCGATTTCGACAATTCAACCCGATTCCCAATTTCGGGATAAAAAAATACATTTCAAAGTCAAATACTCAGTGTGAATACTTAGTATGGTAAAAAATATTCAAACTGAACACCGAAAGGTGAAGCAATTATTTAATTTCATTATAAATAAATGATGATAGATTACATTCTCTCTGTATACACTGTAATCTTTTTGGGCTTCTATTTTAATAAGCTTTGTTGAAAATAAAACGGATAGATAAACCTATGTATTGTATAAAACTTAATGAATATTCAGTTTTTAATAAAATAGTAATAGTTTATTGATATTTGTGATGTACGGATTGGATATTGTTGTTGTTAGCCCGCAGGTTACACTTCTCGTTATTAGTGTAATCTCTCAGTTCATAAAACAATTTTATTTGAGCTGAGAAAGTAGATCCATCGCTGGAATACTCACAGGGAAAAATTCCAAAGTGGGCGCCAAGCCCCCCCCCCTCCCCCAAGGGGCGTTGAAAGCTTTTAAGGGGGCGGTGAAATAATTCTGGGCACTTGGGGGTGTTAAAAAATTAGCTACTCAAATATCTTCACTTTTAAGTTTTTAGTATCTTTAATATAAATATAATATAATAGTATAGTTGAAGCCTCTCTTCAAACAATCATATCAAACCTTTTGGTTTCAACCTTGAATTCCTGTAAATTTCCGAAATTATGGCAAAAAATTAAGATTTTTTTCATTGTTTTCCTACTACGTATATGAATGAACGCAGTTTCAGTGTTATACACAGCTTCTCAGCAGACAAAGAAATCGTTTGCAAATCGCAAGCAGAGGCGACTTAAGATTCCTTCTCAGCCGCATAAAACCAAATACATCAAACTCATCCATCGCATTCAAAAAGAAAAAAACATATATCTAACTTTTTAAATAAATAAAACATTTTTATGTATTTGTGTATCAATTTTTTAATAGGGGGCGTTAGAAAATTTTTTGAAACTTTTGTAGGCGTTGGTCTGAAAAAGTTTGGGAAACGCTGGTCTAGGCTATCAATTTTTCCAAAAAAAATTGAAAAACTTTGATTTTTACCAAAATAAGCTAATCGAAAAAGTTTTTTTTTATCTCTCCATAGTTACAGGCCTGATATGAATCAATATAAATTTTAAAATATTAAAAAAATTATTATTGCACAATTTAAAATTTCAAATTTTTAGATTTTAGTGTTGCACATTTTCAAATTTTAACTTTTCTAGTGTAGTAAATTCATCTATAATTGAGGTGAAGTTGATTTCATCTAGAACCCCTCTTTCAATACACATAAGTGCCAGTACCCCAAGACGATCCTATGTCATAGTAGATCGCTTCACACCCATAATCTGGATAGCTGCGAAAAAAAGCGTTCTTCCGAATTAGTAGACATCAATGACAAATATATTCTAAAAATTACCTCGGTGTTCGGGAATGCAGTATATACCCCGTTTGCGTTCAATAACTTGAAAATGTGTTGGGCAATGCCCGTTAACTCTTTTCTGTTGTATTTTTTGACTGTTGTTTTGTACCAAATAATAAATTGTCTAAATTCTGAGTTAAAGATAAATTTTTTTGGTATAAATTAACAAGTCTTTCGATTGAAACGTTAATATCTTCATCGGACATTGAATCATATTCGGTTAACACACCTAAACGCTCTTGATCAAATGAATTTATAATGCGTTGCTTCCAAGCACTGCTGAGCTGGTCAATTATAACATAAAAAGTTTCTTTTAGGTATACGACGTGATTCATTTTCAAACTTATAAGATTTGTTCGCACACCGGTCAGAAGCTTTTTCATCGTTCACAAATTTATCTAGGCTTTTCATAAGACTAACAGCTGTAGTCGGTTCAATGCTGGAGCTCTGTAGTAGTATGCTGCACTGATTAAAGCGCTGTGAATGTCATTCCATAACTCACACATAAAAGCCACCTCTTTAGTAACCATTTGCTTTGTCAAAGCATTTGCCTAATTTCGAGTGTCTTCAGTTAGGTTATTATCAGTTGCGATTTCTTCTAGAGCACTCTGGAATTTCTTATATCCTCTGAAAACAGCCTCAGTAGCTTTTGCTCTGGCAGACCATCGAGTATCGGATGGATGCTTAGGAACAAGACAATTAGACTCCTGTTTAACATAAGATAACAAAATTCCCCAAACTGGTTCAAAAACCCGAAGTAAGAAACAGCTTCAACGCAACAGTCCACTGCAGATTGGCCTACTAAATTAAGCGAGTGACATGCGCACGGAATATAATCGACTAGACATATTGCCTGCATTGTCATAGGTCTGTCCACGGCAGTAATAAAAATCAATCTTCTCATTCGACAAGTACTGAAGAAGAGTATCTGCGAGATTCTGGCCAGTGTGACTGGAAATATTGATGAAAGTGAGAAATCATTCTAGGGGTTCATAATTTGTCAAACATGACGAATAATTATTGTGAGCTGGTCTGTACGAGAAATATATAATGTTGAATCCACTGAAACAGAGTAATATCTAGACCTAAGAATCTCTTGTTTGATGAAACTGAGCACTTTATGTAACAATTTCATCACATATTGTTTTAGAAAGGTAGGATGAATGAACGCGCCCGCGATTTGCAAATTGACGAATATGTTGAGATAGAAAAGGATCAAATTGACCAGTCAGTTCAATATTCCCAAATAATTACCATTGCTCCTTGATCCGATAATCTCATTGCTTCCCCGAAGTGGTATACCCCTTTGACAAAGAAATTTAAATGTTGCAATACAACGTGTACGCACATTTTTCAATAACTTTTTTGCTCGCAAATATTTTTGTATAACTTTTCATTAATGTGGTCAGCAGCAGAAGAGCGCTCAGCTAGAGTCATACTAGAGTGAATATGTTTTGCGCTCGTTTCATGAACTTTCAAAGTTTGATTAATATTTTTCCAGTCATTATCTCCTGATGTACATAATTTTATACTTCTATCTGAAGAAAGCAACATACATGCAAAGTAAAATAAACTTGCCCTAAATGGAGAGAATAAACAAGCCCCTCACGATCAACAACCTCCCCATTTGGTAAAACGCATGAAAATGCACTAGTATTAAGAAAGTGGTTCACCCTAGAATATTCGCGTTTGGTTTCTGGATATTCATTTCTTTTATTTCGAAAGTGGTCTTTATCAGTACTAATGAGTACATCACGCATGTTCTCTGTTATGTTTTCCAGCAAACCAACATCATTTGGTACAACTTGAATTGATTTTAAATTCTGAATGTCTTTACTGGTTGAAGTTTTTACATCATCATCAAAATCATGGCTATAACTTTTGTCTTGCTCAGTTTCAGGTTGACAAAAAACAGGATGATCATCATCATCCATTCGCCCTTCCGGGCATGGCCGTTTTCCCAGCTAACCAGGGTTGGTCATTTGTTTGCAGCTTCTTTTCCATGTTTTTCTACATTGAGCATCTTCCACTTTTACTCTTCACCGAAAAAACAGGATGATCTTAAAATTATTTTTATATCTATCTCAAATAGAATTATAATCAATGAGATTTTATCTCAAATCTTAGATCCTTTAAATTTTCTGAACTGACTAAAAACAAACTGGAAAAAAATTAATTTTTTTCACATAACTGATCCTGAGAAAAAGTGACGTGTGATTTTTTCGTGGCCTCAAGGCACATGCCTAGTTTCCCTAATGGTTAATCCGATCTGCATAAATGAATGGGTTTAAGTGTTGTATGGATGTGTGGGCAGTTGAAGAGGTGGTGTGTGTTGATTACAAAGTGGACAGCGCGGATTCCTATCTATTTTTGAATCAATTTTATGAAGATACTCATGAAGTAACTGTGATTTGTTAGCTCTAAGTTTTGAGAGCGTGTACCTTGTTTTGGTGGACAAATAATGTTTATGTTTAAGTGTAGAAAGTGAATTATTTTATTGACCTTTTTTTGATTTTGACAGGTGTTATAAAGAATGAGGTCATTGTCTTCAAATATTGTATTTTTCATGTGTCTGTGGTTTTATAGCGTGGTAAAAATGATTTCAATGATTCAATGTGTTCTTTAACAGGTGGTATAAAAGATGTTGCCTGTTGCTAAGCGTAATGCTATGTTTTGTAGAGTTTGTAATTTCGTTATGGATATCGCCGGACCCTATATTGTAGATCTGTATTCTAATATAGGTCGTGTTATAGTTTTATATATCTATTGGTGAGGACTTCTTTGTGTTTGTGTTTTGTTCAACGTTTGTTTGTGTGAATAGAGTTGACTGTGAGTTGTCGGTTAGGGTTAGGTACTAAATCATTTTCGTAGAGCCATTTGTGTATAATGTTTAAGTAAGTTTGCATGTTGTCTTTCGCTATTTTAATGCTTGCGTTTGTTGATGTTATGGTAATGTCGTCAGCGTATGTAATTAGATTGACGTGATCGTTGGGTGGTGTTGGTAGATCTGACATATAAATGCTAAAAAGTATAGGGAAGAGTGATCTACCTAGTGTTACGCCTGAATGTGGATGTCTTATCTGTGATCTACTGTTATGCTATTCTGTTTATGAGTGTCTTCCACGTATGTAGTTCGCCAAAAATTAATGAATTGTGGATTAATAGTTGTATTTTTTCTTATAGGCTTGTTCATAAGCGAATTAATGTTAATTGTGGCAAAGGCGGCAGTTAGATCTAATGTCGTGGCGATTGTACGACGAAATTTGCTTTGTGATTAAATTCGCTAGCAAAAGTGGGTAGTGTCTGTAGAGCAGTGATGGTAGATGGATGGCTGATGTTTAACATATGGTATGTCGGTTTGTATGTTTTTAAGAATAACTTTTTCTAGTAATTTTGCGATTGGTGAAAGGAAATAAATAAGGGTTATGCTTTTATCTTTGCCCGTTTTAAGATTGCTATAGTTTTTCATATCTGTGGAATTATATTAGTAGTATTCACTGCCAAATTAAAAATACTTGTTAAAAAGTAATAGCAATTGGACCTGAGTGTTTTAGATGTTGCTTGTTATGTTGTCAGGTGTGTTTTAGGCTTTGCTCTTTTTAGTGTTGCGGAGTGCCTCTAATACGTCTTTTTCGTTTATTGTTATATGTGTTTTTGGCAGTTGATTTAATAATTTTTTTATGTCCTGTATGTCTTATTTGTTTGGTGAATTGTTTGTTAAATGCTGTTTCGATTTGTATGTTATTAGTTAAGATCCCATCTGTCTTTATTGTTGTTAGTGTATGTATATACTAATAAGTATACTGTTAGATCGCCAGGGATATTGGTACTGGCTTCTTGTTTTTGTCTGTATAGTTAACATTTTTTATTGTTCAGTGAATTCATCAGCAGAGTCGATAGATATATTAAACTGATAAAAAAAACTTTTTTTGAATTTTCCTTCATTTTTGAGCCTTCTAAAATTTTGAATATCTATATTTCAACATTATAAGATAGTATGTCAATTTTGTTTTCCCTTCCCCAGTTTTTTAGTTGTGATGAACAAATTTACTTTCCTAGAACAAACAAATTTGAAGGAAGCGCCGCAGAAAAGCTCATGTTTTTCATTATTGATCTACTTTTTTAGAACTGTATAACTTAGTATAAAACTTAAAAACGAAGTAAGTTATATTTTATCAGTATTGATGATTACAAGCAATTTAGTCAAAGCAGTTCTAATTGTTTTTTGAAAGTGGATTGCTGCGTGATTGTTTTCACCATTCTCCTACTTTTCCGTCTACTCAAAGTGAGAGAATATTTTGCTAGAAAATAGTATCCTTTTCAAGGCATTCTTTCTCATCCACTATTTCTGTAAAAGATTCCTAGTATGCATTGCATTCAATCTATTAATACAACTATTATTATATTATCAATACCAATTTGTATGCATTTTTATAAAGTTATATAAAAAATAAATCAAAACACGAGCTACTTACTCTCTTTATGCCTGCAATCGCTTTCTTTTTAGAGCAAATTCATTGTGGATCTGATCTATGCATTTCAAACAGATGGCAAGCTTTATCTAATACTTGAGTTTTTGAGCGGTGGCGAGTTGTTTATGCATTTGCAGCGAGAAGGCATTTTCTCGGAGTCCACTGCTACCTTTTACCTCGCAGAAATAACACTCGCTCTCACACATCTACACAACAATGGCGTCGTTTATCGCGATTTGAAGCCCGAAAACATCATGCTCAATGCCCAAGGTTAATTTTCTTTCCCTTTTCACTTAAAAAGTATGCACATACGAATACACCGTAAAATAATGAGTATTTAGTGACAAGGGGTTTTCTCCTTTTTTTCAATTAAAATTTCATACAAATTTTTATTTCCTGAAATGATTTCTTTTCGTCTTGCAACGAGGGGCATCTCATTCTATCCTTTAAAAAATCTATTAAAGGATATTTATGTATTTCATTCATTTATTAACAAATTAGTATGATCAAAATTAGCAGATCTTTTTGGAATTGATTCAAGATTATTGAAATTTTTCTAGGCTTTTTAACTTCAAACAAAGATTGTCTGAATTTTTCTTCTCATTTTGTCACTTATACTTTAACTTTTCTTCGGAGTAAAAAGTAAATGGGTAGATGCTTCGCTTGCCTATTGAATTTCTTATAATTAAGCCGCGAAAACCCGTCCTTCGATTATTATCCGTCCACCTCAACATCCGTTTTTTGAGAACAGATTTTCTTTTTTGCAGAAATTTTTGCTTCGATAATCCTTCAATCTCGAAGATCCGTCATTTTTTCAGGAACTGAATGTCCCGAAACGCGACTTCACTAAAAGAAGAAATACAACCAATGAGCTATGTATTATTCAAAATACATTTGACTACTTGTATATCTAATAACAAACATTTATAAAAGTAAAGAATGATAGTTCTATATTACAAGCCTTCGTCAAGTTTTGATACATAAATATAAAGCGCATCTATAATTTTGTAGTCTGAACGATTTAGACGTTGTTTGTCATCAAGTTTTTATAATAATTCTATCCACACTCCCAGCAAAAATTTAAGATTCTTAAAACGATCAATTCGCTTGATCGCGAATGAGATAATCTGAAGTTAATTATATTCATGCTTAACTTTTTAGATGCAAATAAATATAGGCTTTCATCTGTTAGTGCATACTAGAGCCGTGTGCTTGTTGTAAAAATTTGTCAGCACTCAGCTCGCTCGTTATTTCCGACCACACCCACAATGAAAAAATTATTTTCCCTGCGGGTCTCTTTTATTATTTTCACTTACCCGCAAATTTAAAAAACATTTCTGTGGAAAACAACCTACACACTAAAAAGAGCGATATAATTAGAGCTACAGAAAATTTCTTGAACCCTTTCCATTTTTTTAAATGAATAGAATCTATTTAAATTTTTGCAATTTTGCTAAAAGTCTTCAGAGAATACGACAGCTGTATTATGTCTTTTAGAATTCGACTTGTCATATCGTTGATATAAACGTAATCAACTACCAACAAGTATTGTTTAAGGAAAAAGAAAAATTAGTATGGGTAATTTTCGAAGCCATTTTTCATAGGGGGTCTAGGCCCATGAGCCCCCCTCCCCCTGGATCCGCCACTGCAACTGATACAAGAAAAGGAAAAGTACCAGAGTAAGATTTCCATCAATCAAGAATATCAGTACACGTTGAAGGATCTCGAAATAAATTTTGATATATTTCCATTTCTTCTGATTCAACTTCTTTCCAATCATCAACCTTAATTCTTTTTGTAGGATTTTTTCCTGTACTTCTGATTGTTCTATTTTGACTTTCAAGCCATTTTTTCTTCTCATTAGTATATGCAAGTACACACTCCGCTCATCTTGATTTAGTACTTTCATACTTTTTCTCATACCGTCTTTGTGCGGATCATAACATTTGTTAAATAGAGCAGAGTTTTCTTGTCGGATGCCATTCCTGACGCCAACCATTTTGTTTTCAGGATTGGAAACCTTTAGCCTTTGCACTTAATAGTACTACACCCACAAGGCAGTGTTAATTTGAGATCAGAGTTATTTTCTCCTAGAGCAACTGCTGTCCAAAGCTATCGAGCTTGTTCTACCCTGAGCTGTAGGTTTAAGCGCCTATAATTCGCTTTCGCCTCCAGATCTTTTAGTTTTAAACAACCCCGCCACGTGAAGGCAGATCTGAAGACTTGCTGTTCAGAGGCTGTAAGAGACGCATCTGCCCTATGAGGTATTTTATAGGAGAATGAGAGCTCAACTTCATTTCCCACCTCGCCTAAACAGCATTGGGATTCCATTTAACCGTGTGTGATATACTTATTTCTCTGTAACACACGCACGCATGTAGAACTACGTACATTTCGTTTCATGATAATATACTATATGTAGTTAGACAAATTAATTAATTAATTAATTAATTAAGTTGTTTTGTGACGTTCGCACCCATCCTTTAGGATATCGTGGCCCGCTCGGAATGCTGAGTCCAAGTCTAACTGGACTTTCCATCCTACTAATCACCAATCGGCCCTTGTTACAAAAGAATAGCTATGTGACAGAATAGCTAAATTTATGTGACAATATATAAATACAACTGAGAGAACGATACAATCCTAACGCGAACGCTCCCAATTTGGGAAACAAACTTATTGTCTAGTGATAGCTTGATTACTAACCACGTAGAATCGCGTCGCTAGAGCACTACCTAACCGTAAAAACCTTTGAATTCTTCAGAGGAAGAAAACCAGGGTAAAAAACCGGCACAACGGAATGTATCTTGTTCCTAAATAAAAGAATATGATTATAAAAGGTATATGCTACAAAAATAGAAGCGTTTGAAGGCATGCAATATCTTATATACTATTAATAAATAATATTTGATACATGTTATAGGGTTAAGAAAGATATACATAATTTAAGGCATGCTAGGTTAGGAACAATCTACCCCTCGAATTTGACTCCATCCCTAAATGTCGTCCCTAGGATATATGGTTTTAATATTGGAATGTTTAAACGGTCCTACAAGCGGACTCCTATAGAGGCCAGATTACCGACTATGCCTAACCTAGCTCGTAACATGAAACTGTTTTGGGACTTATACCTTGTGCCAATCCTAAATTTAAGTAGGCGGATCTAGAACTCAGAAAAAACAGAACTATATCGCAGAACGCAGAATTCCCTATTGCTTGGGGGCTATTGTATATGGGTAGTCACCTAGGATAATTTTTCTCTTTTTTTTTTAGCATATACCCCCAAGAACGCTTCAGCCTGGGTTTGCGTGAGCTCCCAAGCTTTGCATAATTGTGGGCAATGCTTGTGTGTTCTTAATTTTTCTATAAACTTTTTATTTAATTTCTCCAACCTTTTCTGGAACCAAGAAAAGGAGGTCCGGCAATGAGCATTAGTGAAAGGGTTGCCATAAACAGTCCTAAAAAGTTTATACACGAGGTCATCTATTTTGTTGGTCCAAGTTGAGGGAAGGCATCCCAAAATGGAGTTTCCATAAGTCAATTTCGGCATTGTTAGGATTTTAATGACCTTGCCTACCACCGTGGAATTGACCCCAAGGTCTTTAAGACATCCATATAGCGCTAGATCCTTCTTCCCCTTTTTTATCTTTTCGTGAGCTTCACGATGAAAACTAAATCCTGCATCCCAATTGATTCCTAGATATTTTAGGTGGCGAACTCGGGGAATATTCCCTATAGTTGGCGGGTTATTTTTGGGACAATTAGCGCCAAAGATGATGAACTTGCATTTAGAGTAATTCACCTTAAGGTTCCATCCAATGAAATACCCCCCTAATATGGTATTTACGTCCGTAAGGTGTTTGCAAATACGCGGACACGCTTAGCGGAGTAATATACACATATGTCGTCTGCGAAACTGATTATCCTAGCATAGATTGACTTATTGAAAGAGTCCCTAATATCAGATATGTAGAAGTTGAACAGAAGAGGGCTTAGAGGTGAACCTTGGGGGACCCCGTGGCCTAGGCTTATTCTCCTTGAAAATTTGTTATTTATTCTGATCTGGAATGAGCGTCGAGAAAGGAAACTGTGAACTACCTTGAAGATACATGATGGCACAAACATGCTACTAAGTTTGAACAGCAAACCCTCATGCCAGACCGTATCAAAAGCCTTCTCCAAGTCGTAAGATATCATCCCAACGTAGAGGCCATCATTTAAGCTTTTTGCAACATCATGATGCAAGGTAAGCAGAGCATGATTTGTTGACAAACCTTTTTGGAATCCAAACTGTTCTTTTGGGATAATTGCATGCTCCTTGCACCAAGCATCGAGTACTCCAAAAATTAATTTGTCATACACTTTGCTCAGGCAAGGGAGAAGACTGATAGGCCGTAGGTCACTCGGTTTGCCGCTCTTCTTGCCAGCCTTTGGCACACAAATAAGTATAGCCCTTTTATAGCAGTCTTGGTAAAACCCATCTTTTATAAAAGAGTTATATATTGCCAGCAAGACGTCCCTAAACCTAGGGGGAAGATTCTTGATGAATAGATTACTAACTTCATCCCATCCCGCCGCTTTCCTAGCTTTAAGCTTTTTAATGATTTGAACCAGATCCTCTAGGATGAAGTTAGTGTCGTTCGTCGCAGGTAAACGTCTAAAAAACTCAATTTCAGAATTAAAATTTTTCGGACCTGGATTTGTCCTATACACATCTTCGTAATAATCAGCAAGCAGAGCACATTTATCTTCTGCCTCAATGGCTGTTCGGTTATTCCAAGTGACCGACGTTGGACCTTTGCAGCCAGGCTTCAGCCCTCTAACCAGGTTCCAGAACTTCGAAGAGCCCTGTAGCGGGTTAGAGGCTTTTGTGATGCTTGTGACTTTCCTAGATGTGGTTTCGCCGAGCTTTTTCCTAATGAGTTTTTGTAATCGATTGATGAAATTCTTTGTCTCGGCGTCCCTAGTGTGAATGTATTTTCTATAGAGAGCTCGTTTTTCTTTGATGAGTAATAGGACATTCTTCGGAATTGGATTTTCGTATTTTCTAACCTCCTTCAAGGGAACTGCCTCTCGTGCCGCGGAGAGAATAGCATCGTTGACAAACTCCGCGAGTTCCTCAGGAGGTTTTACTCCTATGCACATCATGACCCGCGGGGCTGAATCATTTAGTAGCGACCTAAACCTATCCCAGTTGGCTTGGCTGAAGACCCACCTCTTCACTAAATTTCGCTTGTCAGCCGTGAATTGTGGACCTAAAGAAACTGTGACCAACAAGGGCTTGTGATCAGATACACAGCAATCCTGGATAACCACTATTGAGGCTAGAAGTGGTCTTAGATTAAAAGACATGATTGCAAGGTCTAACACATTCTTTTCACGAGTCGGTGTTGGATCGTTAGCGATAAACGCATACGAATCCTCTACCAACTTGAGTAAGTCGGTGCCAGCCGCGCTATTGGTTTCACTTAACAGTCTAGTGTGGTGAGCGTTTAGGTCACCTAGTAGTAGCACCTTATCGGAGGAGCGAAGATATCTTTCAATAAGTTCGTAGTCCAACAGAGGGTTACTAGGCGGGTTGTAACAACCCAGCACAACTAAATGTCCAGCTCTACCAAGATCAAGCTTCAGAGCCATTGAGTCCCCAGAGTCACTTATCGTGAAACTGGAAACCTTTAACCCCTCTCGCACACCCATCGCTAGACCTCGCGAGTGGCTTGTTCCAGGATGCACAAATGTCCTATATCCGAGGATGCGGATGGAATACTTGGCTTGAGATTTGACTTCATTCAGAGAGAAGACGTCTATGCTATGTTCGGCCAGAAGCTCAATTAGAGCGCTGCGTTTCTTAGCCAAGCCATTAATGTTGAAATGCAAAAATTTGAGCATGACAGATTGGCACTACACTATCCTATTTACTGACACTCTAGTAGGAGGTCCGCAGCCACTGCGCTCACCATTTTCTCCAACTGTTCTTTGAACATTGGTGACTTGAAAATGGAGAGCGCTATTTTTAAGCTAGTCTCCTCGGAGGGGGAGGACTCGATATAAGTTGGTGCCGTGTACCTAAGGGGTTTACTTACTGCTTGTGCAAAAGATGGGCCGGCTGTTGGTATTGCAGTTGGGTATTGCATTGTTATCACCTTACTTGGAATAGGAGGCGGATTTAACTTCTTTGGATGCATCTTGTTACCTTTTGGAGTGTCTTTGGCCTTGAGAGAAGCAACTTTAGGCGGACAGTTATTGTAGGCTGCCGAATGACCCTCTCCACCGCAAAGAAAACACTTGCTGGCCTTAGTGGTGGCTGAAGTGCAGGTGCGGCGGTCATGCTCGCCCCCACAGATCAGGCAGCACTCCTTGTTAGGGCACGCAGCCGAAACATGACCTAGTTTCTGGCATTTATAGCATTGTAGAGCCTTAGGCTTCGGTGCAAACGCATGGCATGCAAATTTAAGACCTAGGATGTTCAGTCCATCTTTGGTCAGCTGATCAACAGCTGCCTTGTTTTCTAAAATTACTTTCAAACACGATCCCCTTGTCATGTTCTGGAACAAGGTTTCAACCGTGTTTGAAAAACCTAGGCCTTTAACTGCAGCCGTGACGTCCGTCACGTCGGCCATCGTTAGACCCCTTATGACTACTGCGCAGGCCTTAGTCTTAAGAACGTAACTCCTCATAAACGGCCATTGCGGGAATGGCTGGAGCAATGATTCCTTAGATTTGTCGTCGCCGACTAGGACCTTAATCAAGTTTAGATTAGGCAGTTTAAACATGTTTATTATGTTAAGCTTTGGTTTTGGGGCAATAATTGCTTTAAAAGTGCCAAGCTTACTTCCTAGATCTGGCATATTCTTTAAAAATACTGTAATGAATTTATTTTTATTAACAATAATAGGTGGAGAGGGTCGCTTCTTCCTACTCTCAACCTTAGTGAATTCCCTATCTGAAGAGTCGGATGTGTGGGCTCTCTTAATTGTTGGCACCGAGACGTTGGAGCATGAGTCGCTGTCAACGTCTGACCTAGAAGTGGGCTTAGTGGTAATAATATTATTACCCGTACCTTGTTCCAACGTCTCCTTCACTCTACTTTTCTTTTTCTTCATCTAGAATATGTGAGGAAGAGTATGTAATGAGTGAGTGAGTAGGCGAGTGTACGTGAGTACAGTGAGAAAGGATGAGGAAATTTGAGGAAAGAGAGAATAAGCAGTAAGCTGATTGAATCTTTGTGCCATTTGATGTGATTGAATCACATGTGCCATTCATCAATCAATCTGTTATTTAATTTAGTAATTTGTAAATCATGTGATAAGATGTACTCTACGTAGATGTTGGGTGTGTGGGGGGTATACCTGTCCACTGCAGGACTCTAATACATTCCTTTTTTTGACAGTTTTGCTTCTTTATGGTTTTGTTTTTCTGTGTATGTGTAAAAAAACTATGCCATCATCACTAATGAAATCACAAGCTTACTCTCAAACTTTTGTCATCTCTTTATTTCTGTATTACAAATCGTCATTGTAATGAAACGCGCTTGCAAAATTCATCACCACCAATACTACATGTCTCCAACACAATAATCCTTTGCAATCATTATTGCCAAGCGTAATAATTTTCTTACGTATCAATCTACCTTTGAGCAATTTTAGTATTATAAGATGCTAATTGAACAGGCTCGAGAAAATTAATATTTTAATTAAAAAGTCATTCAACATATTTGGTTTTAAAGAATTTTTAAGCTTAGAAAAAATAATAGTAATTGGATATTGATAGAATATTTTTAACTTCTAAGTTTCAAAAAAATATAGTCTTTTCGTACTTATCGAAATTAATATCTGTTTTAAATGAATTAACAGATTTGTTATTGCTTCGGGTTTCATTTTCTCTACGATCTATTATTACATCTTCACCATCGATACGATATTCTGAAAGTTCATAATCATTTAATTCATGCTGGTAAGGCCTTCTTTCAAAATACCAGATTCTCATATATCTAAAGTAAATCTGTCCTGTAATAGACTAAGAATGTTTCAATAATCTTCAGAACCGCAGCTAAAAAATGAACTTCATGCAAAGGAGGTCTTTCCTCAATCTGTTGGCATTTCAATGAAATAATTTACTTTGAATTTCTGCCAAATAAGGCAACAATCAGTGCATAAGTATACTCTCAGAAATCAGGGCGTATGAACGCGTCTTTATATAATAAAGCACCATCTTTTGTGACCGGGCTTTCATCGGGATAATTCACGACTCTACACTCCAAAAATTACATCCAGAGTGGAGAATTTTGCTGGGAAAAAAGTTTCACCCGCCTTATTCTCCAGGTAATGCTTGTTTCGTAGATTACAGAATCATTTCGATGTATTATTAACTCTCAAATCTTAAGAGGATGAATAAACTGGCATTTTAGAAACTGAATGCGTTTTTTGTAGTGGGATTAAAAAACTTGAAAATATTAGGAAAGAGTACATAGAAAGTAATTATGGAAACTACACTCTTCAATAAAATTTAAAATTTGATTACTTATTTGTTCTATTCAAAATTTGGGCAGAATTTATTAGAATGACCTAAATATACCATATTTCAAGGAAGATGGCCCAGGCATACTGCTATAGTTATCAGGAATCTATTATATGATATAGAATATAGTGGCTTTCAACACAGCTATCAAAATCTCAGCATGATAAGTCGATTCGAAGCTACCGGAGTCGTATTCGGCAATTGGATGATGACAATCCTGCAATTTTAATCTTTAAATTTGTCGCAGGTAGTTTATCTTTTGCTTTTAAATATGGTGAAATTTAAACGTTTCTTAAATCAAAAATTTGAATCCAGAATCTCAAAAGCACATTCTAAAGGGAGTCATTTGCGCTTTCTATTGTTTTGATTTTTGAAATAAAAAGAGTTTGGAAATGACACTTGTTTATTGGCATAAAATCGTGTTAGATAGTCTTATGATTCATATATCATATAGTAATTGAGCCACTTTCTGTCGAATAATATTATTGAATTCTAGATAGTTTTTGTCTTTTTTGAAATTGTATTCTCATGAATATGTGGTCTACACTTTCCGTCTTTAACCAAATGTGATAAATAATATTAACTGTAGTATAAAAGAATTTTATACTGTTTGCGAGTTCATCTTACCAAATAGAAACCTTTTAGCACTTTCAGGAGTTTTATTCGAATGATATTATTTCATTAGTCCTAAAACACATTCACTATACTCAGCAGAAAGCAAAAAGTAGGTTGTCTTATACATGTAAAGTTCGCCAGCTTAAAAATATCCAGGGTCGGCTAACAAAAAAGAAATTTGCATTAATAAGTTTCATTGAATTATAAATTTACAAAGTTTTTTCTGACTGGTGTGCAAATACAACACAAGGGCTTAATAAGCGTAACTATTTAGGACACACCGTCTTGACCGATTTTGGGATGTGCAAGGAAGCTTTAAATGAAGGTTCTCTAACGCACACATTTTGTGGAACGATTGAATACATGGCTCCTGAAATCCTCTTGAAAAAAGGACACGATAAATCCGTGGATTGGTGGAGCTTGGGCGCGCTTTGCTACGACATGATCACCGGCGGCCCGCCCTTCTCAGGCAAGAATCGAAAGGAAGTGATCGAGCGAATCATTCGCGCTAAAGTCTTTTACCCCGACTTCGTGAGCAAAGAAGTTAAAGATTTTGTTAGAAAGGTAAGCAATAAAACTGAAATTTTTATAAATTCAAGATAAATGATAAAGAGAAGCTAGACCAAACTTTTAAATCTCTAGCAACGTTAGGGTTGAAAATTTGTTAAGAAATACAAGAGGGCGAAATTTATCGACAAAAAAGGGATCTATAGAAATAATGTAAATTTATAATTACACATTAGGACAAACAAGCATAGATAATAAAATATCACTCATATTGTTTGAAAAGTATTTGATGGGGTCAAATGTCTCTTGTATCATATACATACCCCACCATGGTTCTAGGTCAACTGCACAATGAACAAGTGCCGAAGTAGAATAACTGCCTAACGGACAAGTATATCCAGGCCCGTAGGCAGGGAGGGGCTGTAGAGCCTCCTAAATTTTTTGAAAGAACAATAATTCTAATAGATTTTAGAAAATATTTACTTAAAATCATAATCATTTTGTCAATGTATACTAGTCTTTGCATATTTCACTCTTTAACACAGAATACCGATGAAAGAAATAACAAAAGCATTGTAAAGATAGGATATCAAGAAAATAAGTTTTATAAATTGCATTGAATGTAGAAAAACACTGACAAATTCCAATTTTTCATTATTATACGTAATTATATTTTCAAGTTTTAAAGTGTTGTTTAAGCCTATTTTATTTTATATACACAGACAAATGATAATTCTGGCTGAATGTTAGAGATGTATACTTTTGTACAAGTTTGCCTTTTTTTGTTGACCTAGATCGTTATGATGATGATTTTACAAGTCTACGTAAATAAGAAGTTGTCTATTATATTAACAAGGGCTATTATGAAAAGAATAGTATTTTATAAAGTTTGCCTTCAAACGAAATGTCAAATAACCTAGATAGATAAATATAGGAATAAGGGAATAATATTTAAATGGTTATAGTACTAAAATTATGAGGGGTTATCTTTGGTGTTTAACCTCTTGACATTAGAGTAAATATATAAAGCAAACATTTGATTGTGTAAAAGTTTTCCAATTTTAAACCAAGGACACTGCTTTCCATGTTAAAACCTCTCCAAGTAGGGTAACTTGAATATTCGCTTATCTTGACATGAATTGACTGTCCCAGTGCTGTATAAAAAATAGTAGTTAATTACTCTATTTGTCTTGAGTCACTTTTCTTGGATGAGGCAACGAATTCTATGTTTTGAATGAAATCAAGAAAAGATTAAAAAGTTTATATTTTTATTTTCTGCATGCTAAAAGTCAAATGAAATATTGGTAATATGAATTTTTTTATCAAATTTTGTTTTTAGATTTTAATAATAAAAATTTTGCTCAATTTTTTCGTTTATAATTTTTAATAATGTAAACATTTTCAAATTATATTATTGGTAATAGTAAAATATTTTACAAGTACAATAAAGATCACTCTTAAAAAAACCTGTATCCAACTGTCCAGTATCATCTCCCATTGTCAAAAGGGCTCAAACTTTATAACTTCGGTTGGGAAGAAGTTTACAATATGCCTTCTCAAATTTTTTATATTCCTGCTTCCCCCATTAACGACCAATAATCTCAAGAAATGAAAATTTAATTTATTAAAATATATTAATTTCTTTTTTGAAAGTAGATCCAACTTAGGGAAACATCAAAATAACTTAAGAATACACTTTATATTGTGTAGAAAATCGACAGTATAACACTGGGTTATACAAATTTTGACGAATTTTTAAAATTGACTTTATTTATTATCAATATTTGTAAAAACATTACAAAAACGCAATTTGTATTATTTCCTACAAAACAAAAAATTAATTTATATTACGCCTTAAGGGGGGATCTAGAAAAAAATTTACCCTGAGATAATATTTTTTTCTAAAATGAAATATTAATGAATAACACAACATATATATACTATTTATAAGATTATTTTTAACAAACTTCTGCCTTCTGTATAGATTCTGCATCACCTCATGAGTTCCAAATGGTATTGTGAAGCTACGTTCAATGTGAGGTGAGAAGGAGGAAGTGAGGATTTTTCGCTAGAGACAAGAGAACTGTTCTTTCTATTTTTGCGACACCAACTTAAAAGATTACTTTTAGACATTCATTTTTTGCTGCCACAAGAGCATAACATAGGGTATTTACTATATCCATCTTGTAATCGTAGTAGGATTCTAAACATCTTGACATTAGCACATCAGTTCCATCTATACTCATTATATATAATATTGTATACGAAAAATGTTAACTTCATGTAGTCTTCATTTATTTGAACATAGTAACTAACAAGGATAGATGGATATGTTGTAAAGTAAAACAAACAGTCTTGAAACTTTTTATAGAGAAGCAATGAACAAACGCGAACCATCGGGCTGATGCTTTAAGCCTAAATCTTCAACTAAACCTTTTATCTTAGCGCAAACTTAAAAATCTGTAATGTTAAAATTAAAGGGGTGATTTTTTGATAAATATAGCCCAGTCTTAGCTTGTAAAATTAATTATTGGCTCTTGTCATTTATAAAGAATTAAGAACCCCTATCAGTTTGTTAATTACCATTTTGAATTGTTTACCAACATATCTGAACATTTGGATTGAATTTTTATCGTTATACAAAGCTCTGATTGAAGATCTAGAGAGCCTCCTGGATTTGTATAGAAATTAAGCGGGCTACTGCATCTTACCAAAAAATTTATACAAATTTTAGTACAAAATGCCATTCGCTAAAACGAATTCTTCTGCTGACATATGGTATGCTAATGTTCAATGTACTGTTCCTGTTCGCAATTACGTACCAAAAACAAGATTGCTATAATTATCATTAGCGAAGTTTTGTACGATTTCGATCTTAGTACGTTTTTCAATCGAACGTTTGAGTTTTAAATAAATTTATTAAATATATGACATTTCTGTGGAAATATTTTAAATTAAGTAATATAAAAACAATATATTTAAGTAAAAACGCCAAACGAATCATTTTGCTCATGTTCGATTCCTGTATTACGCTTCCAATTTTTTTCCAAATTTGCATACTTTTTTTAAATTTCCTATTTTTTATTCTGACACGATTTTACTCTAGGAGTTGAAATACAGAAGCTCTTTTCGAAAAGTAACGCAGAGGCCCGCGTCTGTGAGCCCGGCCTTTTTCTGTATCATATGAGTTACAAAATACTACTTAAAACGTAAAATGATAAGTGAGGTAGGTTATCTTTCTCATAATATTAATTTATTATGCATGATGAATTTTCGTTATGTCACCTCCCTTAGCAATGGCCGTTTTAACGATGCCAATAACCGTTACATCCGGGAAAAGAAGCTTTTTAAAACGTAATTGAGGTCTACGCGTTCACACGAAAGATTTAATGCTTTATATAGAAAGCGATTGACTTTGAAAAGATTTTGAAAGATTTTGCTAATAAAAAAACTAGAAGAGTATATGCCTAATTTGTCTCTCTCAATGTTAAAAGTAAAACAATATAGGTATCCATGTTGCCTTTCAATTTTTTTATACCAAGCATTAAATGTCTATTTTTTGATTTGTATGTGTTTTTTATATGAAATATAAACACCGATAAATTTTACTATGTAGAGTCGGGCCCCGCTATCAAATTTCTAATTGGGCCCCGCAATTCCTAGCACCGGTCCTGGTTCCCACATCTTAAGCTCCTTTAACCTGAAAGTCAGCTTTTTCTTTACTTTTTTGAAATGATTTTGAACTTTCGTTTAAAAGTATCACTCATTTTATCAGTTACGCAAAGGTATGCTTTTTCTATTTTATTTTAATTCAACAGTCCTATCAATAACTTTCCGAGCGTAGGTCGTAGAGGAATTTTAATTACAGAATACTGAATCACTGTCGCCTCTGTTCTTTAAGAGTATTTTCGTGCAATAGGACTCTTGTAAATATTAAGTTGTATACTTTGCATAATCAACTCTAATTTTAAAAGCTGGGTAAAAATTTTGTCGTGCATCTTGTAATTGAGTAATTATTATTTTTTTATAAAATGAATGTATTAGCAAACTACTCCCCTTTGAACGTGGGAAAGTACTGCTTTTGCGTGTATAAACAAACAATTTTTTTAATATTTATTTTTAGAAACCATAAGATATTTACGAGCTTTATAACGCAAAATTTTTAAACATAAAATACCGATTTACAAACATCAAGAAAAAGGAGAAAACTTGTTTAAAATACCTACAAGTAATAAAAGAGCCAAATTATATGAAGGAATAATGTACGGAAATAGTTATAGTAAAAAATATCTCGCAAATGCAGCCTTGTAAAACAAGATAACGTTTATAAATCGACTTCTCTAAATCCTTGCTTTATTCACTCGTATTTGTTTTAATTTTTTTAGCTTTTACGGCGTGATAAACTTCAGCGATTAGGCTCTGGGCCTAGGAACTCCGATTCAATCAAAGTAGGTCTCCTTGCAAAGCCTTGTTTTTATAACTCTAAACTTACTCTGTGATAGGTGCATCCCTTTTTCCGCAAAATTGATTGGCAGTGCCTAGAGCAAGGAGCTACAGAACCTCCCATTAAGCCATTTCTCTTGAGTGAGGATGACGTTTCTCTCTTTGACGAAAAATTCACTAGAATGCCTCTCATTGATACTCCTGTTGACGACAGTGTTCTGAGCAAGAGTGCAAACGAAATATTCCGAGTAAGACATTTTCCTTTTCTCTCAAAGGCTTCGCTTTCGCCATTTCACCTTGAAATAAAAAGCGTGTTTCATTCAAAGCGAGTTTTTAACTCTTAAACAAATATATAGAGTAATTATATGCATTTTTTATATGACAATGCCTTTTTTCTCCTTTACCACGATATGAGAGTTACATTTTCGCGACCACTCGCACATTATTATTTTGTCATCAACTACCCCGCGAACTCACAAATGAATGTTTTCCTAATTTTTCAAGGTATTTGAGCGCATATAAATCGCATATTGCAATCCTGTTTTCTTCTTTCAATGATAATTTTTTTAAAAAGGATTTTATTTTACAAATATACTTTATTTAATAGACATGAAAACGCCAAACACTTTTCAAACGACTTCTATAGTTCAGGTTAGCTGAGCGGTTGTATCTGTGAAAAACCTCTATGTTTAAAACAGCTTATAATATACCCGCCTCATTCAGAACGGTAACGCCTACGTCATCTACATGATATCGATAGGAAGCATTAATTATATTATCATTAATACTCACGTAAAAATTTGTGCTTTCAGGAAGCCTTCGCTTCGTTCATCAAATTTACGATACTGAATAGTAAAAATAGGCGTGTTCAAGAAAAGAACACGTAACTAATCGTATGCATTTCTCTCACTACACGCTAATACTGATCACTAACGATTATTTTATTGTGAAATATTCACGGGATGAAGAGAGTTGTAGTTTGTCTTACAGCTTTTCAAGTCCTTAGTGAGTGTCTGTTGGTGGATCGACTACAACAAATATGGAGAACCTGCGGCCTTTGAAAATGTGATTGCCTCAGTTACAAATGTGTTCATACGCTCATGAAATATTAATTTTAATTAAGACAGGAAATTTTTTAACTTTTGAAAATACATTTTTATTGTTCATATATTGATTAATCTAAAATAACTATAGCTCATTGCTATAAACGAATTTGATCCAAATTAAAAACTCCTAACGAACTCAATTACCCAGAAGCACTATGATAGAACGTTGAATCAAAAGGCTCTCTTAAAAAACAAAACCCAAAAAGGCATTAATTGTATTTAAATAATTTTTTGTCTATGTAAATTAGTTAAATAAAAAATGTTATGCGGTCTTTATGGACATAATTGCATATTGTAAAAAAAGGTTCCGCAGCTTTGGACTAGAACCTCCATTTGTTGGGGTATACAAAAAAATGAGATGCTTTCAAATGTTTCTCTTAAATGACGTTGAAAGGAGTGATAAATCAAAGAGTTAATTTGCTAGTTAGTTGGATAGCTTTTCAGTTAATTAGTTATCGTTTGATTGCTTGTTAGTTGATTACTCCCATTTAATTTTCAAGTATTTTTTGTCTTTCTTTTGTTATGTGACTTCTTGGAATTTCCGTATAAAATTTATCTTAACCCATTTACGGCCAATGTTCCTATTTTGGAACATAAGTAATTTCATCCTCGTCTGCTTTTTTCAATGACTTTGAATATAAGTCGTCTGCGTTTTTTTAGATATCGTCTGCTTTGCTTGGCCTTAAATGGGTTAAAGGACTGCCACATTTAAATAGTAATCAAAGAAGTAACAGAAATACGTAAAAAAATTAATTACAATTAGTGTTGCTTTTTGTCAAAGTGTCCTTCGAATTTCTGAATTTTTGTCATGTCTCTCTTTTTTCATGTGACTCCTTTGATTTCTAAATCCTTTGATAAAAACGCATAATAAACACACACATATTTCTGGATTAAATTTTTAGAAATTCAATTATCAAAAAACGTTAACTCGCTATCAATTTTGAGCTAAAGAATCCTTGTTCAATGCAGGATAGGATAGGAGTTTGGTCGACAAACGCTTTGCGTTATAAATAATCCTAAAATACAGACACCATTTTGTCTTTGTACTCTATATGCGTATATGACTTCAGAACGAGATGAAAAATAACAAAATTCTTTTTACAACAGGGCTTTTCCTATGTAGCGCCATCTATTTTGCAATTTTACGAACAAACGCACAAAGAGAGAGAGGCTGCTCATACGAGTCAAGAGGACATCTCCATTGACTTCGATGACGACTGTGCATTTTCCTCAAATGAAGAACAACCTTGTCCTGAAGAAAATCCTGCCATCGTTGATGACGCTTCTCTCACTTCCACTGGCCTTGTGCTAGAATCCACCACTGATGTCTACTCGCATCCAACACAACTCGAGAAAAATAGGTTTCGTACTTTTGCATGTTTCAATTTTTTGTCTTTACAGGCGATACACTTTTTTCGTAAATAGGGCATTTACCATTTATAATTATGTTGGCATTCTTTTGAGATATATCAGTAGGCCTAAGAACCGCTCGTTTGACTTACCTCGATATATACTCGGTATATACTATTGCACACAAGTAGAGATAAAGAAAAATATATACATTATTGGAAAAAAAGATAAAGTTTAAGAGATGAATTGGGACAGATACTGAAGCATAAAAGAGAGCATTGTAATAAATTGTCCGTAAGGTATTTGTAATACTTTTGTTAGATCTTCGAGAAACTACGAAAATTTAAAATAAATCCAGATTCGAATTGTAGAAATGCGTCTCTAAAATTCGATAAACAGGCTTGGTTAAAAATCTAGGTCAAGGCTTCAAAAGTTCAAAATTAAACTTGAAATGTTCATAGAACAAAACAAGGAAGCGACCAGGGATCATTTATGAGTAGTAAATTGTAGCTGTATATAAGATTAGTCTTTACAAGTTTATAGTGAGTAAATATTTTTTCAATTGAACAATCTTTATAGAATTTTTTATATAAATATATGTAAGTACGAAGGATGCTGCTGAATTATTTTCATACTGTATTTTGATTTAATTTATTAATTAAACGATAATAATAATAATATAGCAGATTTATAAGTACCGTAAGCACCTTCCATCTTTCTTTAATATCTAAGTAACTGGTTGATAAAGAAGATTAATAAATATATATATATACATAAGACACGTTTATTTTTTACAGTAAGTTTGCGTTTCAATTGATTCCCCATACTTCTTTGAAGTTTTTATTTGACTCGATCCAAACATATCACAGCTAGAATATCATAACCAGCTCCGTGAAGTGTGTTTTATCAATGAGTAGAATTAATAAACTTTTTCAATCCATTGTAAAGATGCGATTCCTATTATTTATGCGAATCTGTGCATATACAAACGCATAGATACTTCAACGTATATTGGCCTTGGGCGTAAAAATAAATGGATATAATAGTTCAAACTTAATGTGAAGTAAAATAGAGGTTAGCTTGATAGCAAATTGTGGGAGAGGGATAAATGACTCAACCCAAAATTAAGTTTAGGAAAGGAGAAGAGTTCGGTAAGCACTGAATTCTAATCAAATTTAAGACATAGCAGTCTTTCCTTCAAAAAAGAAATATCAGCTTTCCACAATAATTTTTTATCCATATCATTAAATCCAAATGATTAAGGGCATCTCACAGAACATTTTATGATCTCAAACGATTTATATTAAGTGCGTGTTTTTAAGAATGGAGTTGACGCCAGAGATGTCAAAGTCAAGAAAAGGAATGAACCAAACACCATTTAGAGCAAATAGAAAGTCACTCCCCAACCCTACCCCCAAGAATGCCCCTTATTCTTGCCAGTTCGGAGGCAGAGTGGACACCAAAAATTGTGAAAAAAACTCCTCTTCAAGCAGCACAAATAAAAAGACTGGCAAAGAAACAAATGCCTCTTCCTCCTACTCCATTTTAAATTCTCTTGCCAAACTCAATAACTCTTTTTTCAAGCGATTTTAATTCTTGAGTGGCACGTGCTTGCATTCACCTCACCCATCCTATGCACCATCATCTATGTCTTTACGCTGCCTTCAATTTATACCTACCTCTTTTTTCCTTTTGTTACCTTTTTTAAAATTAAAACCTGTGTATACCCATGAAACTCCGCATATATCAGCAGCGTACCTTTTCTCTTATACCTATTTTGTGTAATACGATGTCCTAAAATATGTTGAAATCCAGAATATCTTTTTCCTAAAATCATCACCCTTCATATCTTAATTGTTCTGCTATCAAAAGTATCGGCACTCCATAATGATAAAAATCTCAACTCTTAATTGTCCCTGTTTTAGAGCTCTCTAATTATTATTTTTATTATAATTATATAATTATCATCTAGTCATTTTTACACTTTGTTACACTACAATTAAAATGTTATGAGTTATGTGACCACTCTTGTGTGTATGTACATGCTGAATTTTAGTTAAAGTGCTGCAACTTTAAGAAGCATCCATAATAACATTATATCTTTATTTTTCTTTTACATTTTGATATGCTATTTTAATTTTAGTTACTATATTATAATTTAGTTGTTGACTTTTTGATCAAAGTAAAACTATTATCATCTTATTTCGTCACATTTTTCTTATTGTAGCTTAGGAGCGAGAATATGCTCTGGTTAATCTCGAAGAAATGCCCTTTTGTGTAGTGACCCTTTTCTACAAAACCCTATTTTTGATAGCAAGACGTTTGAGGGCTATGCGCGCAATCATCATGATATTCCTTTGAGTGCAAATTTCTTTTTAACATACAAATTTGAATTGGGTTAATTAAGTCTTTGACGGTTTGTCCATCAGATTGAATCGATAATATTATGCATACGCAAATGTATCTAAATTTGAAAGAAGTATTTTATATCCGATACATCTCTTCCTGAAATATGGCAAGGATGTGAAAAAAGGTGAAACAGATTGTGAAATTAATGCGTGTAAATTGTTTAATGCTCGTGCTTCAAGAGGATATCTACAATGATAACAAGCTACAATGCACGTACACGGAAGGAGTTTATTTGTCAACCCATTAAAAAAGTTACGCTAATTTTGATATGATATGATATGTCTAGACATAAGTATCGATCTTTTTGATTAATTAAAAGGATCAATTATAAATTCCTCTTTTATTTTTTAAAAATTAAATATTGGTTACTCTCAATCTTTTATTTTATAGTGTTCAAGGAAGTTGACTCAACGGGGAAATAGGGATACATTTTAACTTGGATTGGATGTAGGGATGCACATTTAAATGGAGAGGAGGAGGTGTACGCTGTTGGACTACTAAAAATTTGTAGACCTAGTAGGACGAAACGCGCAAGCTTTTGGAAATATAAAAACTAATCAAAATTGGAAGACCTCTGATAAAACAATTACTGTAAGACAAAACTTATTGACTCTATTAGTGCCCCTTCACTAAAAATTAATTGAGCAAAATTGGCTGAATCATCCCTTTCTTGTTTGCTCCCTAAATCTTGGTACTAATTTAGTAAAAGTGAGTCGAAGACAGTTGTGTAGGTGTTCACTGGTCATACATGAGCGAAACTTGTTCTTCACTAAGTTCATGGTAGAGAAAGCAGTAGGTGGAGCCAAAAATTGTGAGAATTTGCACTGATAGTCTGTGAAGAGTGGGAAAATTAGCAGGGGATCCTTCCTTTGACCAAAATGTTTCTGGTGCACAATCACAGAGTACTTGTTTCAGCTCTACATTCTCTTGAAAGTCTATTACTTCCAGTTGGAATTTTGCAGCATCTACTCATTTGCAGGTGAGTTTTGCTTCGACTGAAAATTCTGTGATATCTGTAACCAGAAAAGAGTTTTGAGTGAACAGTAGCAGCTGTTTTCCAAGAAGAAAGTCATCAAAACATACCTTAAAATTATTGATCAGCTTCTCAATAAATTGGACATGTTTAGTATCGGTTTTTTCTTTACATTGCTCCAAAAGTCTGGGAAAATGGAAAAGTTGGCTCTGAATATCATTCTTGAAAAGCTCCAATTTTTTCTGGAAAGCACGAATTACTAACATTAAATTGAAGATGGTGTGTTTTCCCCTTGCAGTTTGACATTGATCACTCGGATGTGACATTATGCCTGCCAAGAATCCAATACATTCCATTTTCTTTTCATCTTTCAAAAATTCAGAAAATGTCTGCCTTCACACTTTTGATCCTCGAGGAAACTCTGTAGCTCCTCCCTAATTGCCAAAAACTCTTGCCTTACTTAGCCATCCCACATTGTTGTGCACAAGTAAATCACTTTAGCATGCGTTGATCACGGTAATAAAGGATCTGAGTAGATCAGAGGTCTGGCAAGACCTCCGGGGAGACAACTTGCCAAAATCGTTAATTGCTAAAAAAAAAAAATAAAAAAATACTTAAAATAAAAATTTTCAAATAATATTTTACACACATATTGAAAGCCACATTTCAAAAATTCTACCTAAAAGTTCAAAAAACCTAACTTTGAAATTGCAGTTTTATTTCATAAAAACTATATGATTGGTTGAAATGTTTATGTAATAATAACCTCTCTAAATCGACCACCAAGGGGACTTTCAAACCTTGGTCGAATTACGGAGGTGGTCGCATTATAGAATTTATCATTAAACTATAAGTAAGTTTATTGTATAAAAGTATGAAATAAAATAAGTCATGTTTTTTCAAGAAGAATGTCATTTTTTTCTGTACTAGACGGCAGTCACTATGCATTCTTTTATTTTCTTCAGCCGTGGAAAGAATATGATATATTTCTCCAAAATTTTTTTCTAAACAAAATAGTTTCACGTCGTTGATTGTATCTATTGCTTCTTTAATGGTTTTTATATTGGCTGTATTTATTTCTTCCACATTTTCATGAGTTTCTTCCACTTCTTCTTCCGTTTCATTATCGCTTTCAAGATTAGGATGATTAGTAAAAACATTTGTGAAAAAAAATTTTTCCCAGTCAATGGGAAGTTCTTCTATAACCGGTGCAACATTATCAACGTCAATATACTCATCAATTTTATCAGTAGGTTCTTGCATGCCAGGAAGAATAAGTTCAAAAATGTTATCAAGCTCGTCATCTTCTTGATTAATAACTTCATGAGAGACACCTTCATCAAAACCACATCGTTGAAAGCATTTCAATACCATTAATTTATCACATTCTTTAACAGCTTTATTAACCCATATTAGCTTTATTAGATGCATTCATATGCATCTAAAACTGTTATCATTTTTACTAACTTTGAAGCCGTTTGTTCATCCTCCATTCTGTTCAAAATCGTACGTAAAAATTTTTTCCTATAATTTCTTTTAATGTGGGAAATTATACCTTGATCCAAAGGTTGAAGCACAGGAGTTGTGTTGGCAGGGATAAAAACTATTTTGACGTTATCTAAATTAGGCAAATCTTTTGTATGGGCAGTAGCGTTATCCAGAAATAATATAACTTTACGCTTTTGTCTTTCCATACGTTTATTGAATTTGATTATCCATTCATTAAAAATTTTACAAGTCATCCAAGCTTTAGAATTATATTTCCATTCCACTGATAAGCTTTCCGGATTTAAATTTCGAAAACAGCGTGGTTTAGCTGCTTTACCAATCACAAGAACACGTTCAAATTCACCAACCATATTAACACATAATAGAACAGTTCATCGTTCTTTTGATTTCTTGCCTCCTTTGCAATCATTTCTTTTTATTGTAAGAGTTTTGTCTGGCAGAGCGCGATAGAATAACCCAAATTCATCCATGTTGTAAATATCTTTTTTTTCATAATCTTCAAGGATGCTTGGTAGTTTACTTTTCCAATCTTGTACAGTCTTGATATCAAAGTCAGCTTCTTCACCACAAATTTTAGCTAATTTTATGTTATGACGATTACAAAATTTAGACAGCCAACCATTAGAAGCTTTAAACCCTTTTAAATTTTTAGCTACCATTAGAACTTTTTCCTGAATTAGTGGTCCCGAAACAGGTATATTGCTTGAACGCGCTTTCTGAAAGCATAACCAAATAACTCTATCAATTTCGTCGTTACCATTTGCCAAATGGTAACCGTTTGTTAAAAGTTACCATTGCCAGTTAATGTCATTTTCAAAATACTATATGTATTCATTCTTTCTTTTTAAAATATTTTGTACTGTTGTTTTTCCAATTTTAAAAATTTCAGAAAGTTGTCTTTGACTTTTGTTGTTGCTATATTTGATTAATTCAACTTTTCTTTTAAAGAAAGCTCTTTATGTTTCTTATTCATTGTTTTAAATCTAAATGTATGAAAATTATTATACAACGAAAGTTTATAAACGTTAATCTTAAAAACGCAACTAAACATATTACCTTACAGCTTTCACGACTACATAATTATGAATTTTATATACTCAATATTAAGAATGTATAATATCAATTATTTCCCTATCAAATAAATCTTTTAAATAGATTTAGAACATTATTTAAAATTCACTCAATTAGGCCTTTCCCTAAATTTTGTTATATAATGCACAATCACACTCTAATTGAATTTTTAAAACAATGCTCTCTCGAATACTGCTATTGTAGTGTGCTGAAACACTGTTCCTTGGTATCCTACATCCCATAAATGCATTGACAAAACAAATAAATTTCTTCTTCATTAGTATAACCCTATGTTTTACACTATACTTAACACATGAAAACTCAGTAAGGATTTAATTAAGCACATTTTTATTGAACAAAATATAAAAGTGCGCATTTTTCTTGTCAACTGGTTCTTTCTTTTGCAGAGCACTGCTTTCACGATGTTTTGTTATAAAGCACAAACAGTACTCACTATACACATGTTAGAGTTGCTTGCTTGTTGTTTATTAAAGAAAGATACCATTTCTCATTGATATCGTCTAAACTCTATGTCATAGTTAAAGAAAACTGTCGAAAATTAATATTTATTTTTTACTTTCTATGGGTCAGTAGTATAGGTCAATATAATGTTTTTCTAATAAATTTTAAATTATTTTTCAAGTGAAATATTTCGATTGAATGTAAGAGTTTTGTTGGATAATCGTAGTCTACTTTTATTTAGTTTAGGGCATTCGTTATATTTATACCGACAGTGTGCGAAGAATAAATCACATTATTGATTGCGTTTGTGAGCGCAGTGAATTCTTATCTCGCATACGCTTCACCACATCTTTAGCACGCGTGTGTGGTTTATTTTATCGAGCTAGTGTGTACGCTTAGAGCTTAAATCTTAGTCAAATATTAAAACGCTTATAACTTTCACATTTCTCAACAAAATGCATCATGCGATATACCAAATTAAAGCATTTTTAATGGGCTTTCAGAATACATTACTTATATCATAAGTACTTGAGAAATACCATTTTACTGTTTTTATATTCCATGGGCTTCATACCATTAATTAGCAGATAAGGGATGCATTTTAACCTAAAGCTCCTTTCATTTGGACAAATTTTTACCTATATTCTGTGACAATTTCCAGCACAATTATAAAGCGACTCTACTCTCTGAATCTAAATTTATTTGTAGATTTTTATAAAATAGTATTAGTTTTTCCTTTTTTTAACCTTCGTTTTTTTTTATTGGTCAGTATAATGTTTATCTAATAAATTTAAAATTATTTTTGAAGTGAAAAATGTAGATTGAATGTATAAGTTTTGTTGGATAATCGTAGTCAACTATTTATTTTTAGATTTTTAGAAAATCATTTTAGTTTTCGGTTTTTTATAAATTAACATTAGTTTTTTACTTCTTTTAAGGTTTGATTTACACTTTGATTCGAAAAAAATATGTTTTGGATAAATATTATTTTTATTATTGTTTACTGCATATAAATTTCTAAAGATAAATAGATCAAAATATGTGTTTTAATCAATTTTTCTCAATAAGTAACCTCATGAATTTATATTGTTTTTTTTTCACTATAATCCTAAATTTATTTCTATATCGACAAATATAATATTATCGTGCAAATTGCAAAGTTCATCGTATGAGGTAGCAAAATATGAACAGAAAGTTTGATTTTTTAAAGAATATTGTTCGATTCTTTGATTACAAAATTTTATTTTGATTATTTGACAAATATAATATTTAAAATCGTGCAAATTGCAAAGTATAGGTAATAACTTTTATAACATCGTATGAGGTAGCAAAATATGAACAGAAAGTTTGACATTTTAAAGAATATTTTTCGATTCTTTGATTACAGAATTTTATTTTGATAAAATATATTATTTAATATCGTGAAAAAATTGCAAAAATATAGGTAATAACTTATCTAACATCCTCTCCCCGAATGAGGTATATCAAATTTTACATCTAGCAAAATATGAACTGATAGGTTGGAGATGAATTATCGCGGTATACAGGTTGGAGATGAACCATCGTAGTATACAGGTATAATGTATATAGGTAATAACGTATGTAGCATCGTCTCCCCGAATGAGGTATATCAAATCTTACATCTAGCAGAATGTGAACAGAAAGTTGAACATTGTCTCCCGTCATTTGTACATGGAATAGAAACCATCGTAGTATACAGGTTAAAGATGAATCATCGTAGTATACAGGTTGGAGATGAATCATCGTAGTATACAGGTTGGAGATGAATCATTGTAGTATATAGTTTGGAGATGAATCATCGTAGAATACAGGTTGGAGAAGAATCATTGTAATATACGGTTTGGAGATAACACTCAAGTTGTCTACCTGCGTTCAACCGTACAGGTTATGAGATATATATATATTTGTATATACGTGTATTAACTCCTTTTTGAAAAAAGGATTTTGAAGTGAAAACTAGGGTTTTGTTCAAGGTTTGTTTTTGTTTGTAATTTTTCAAAAATTTATGTACAATCTAAAGTCTAAACTATGCTTGAAAAAGACATAACGATAAAAATATTAAAAGAATTTACTTTTATTGATATAAAAAATATACGTTGCGTTTTTGCAACGTTAGACTAATACGTGTAATTAAAATCACAAGTTTTTTTAGAAGAATATGACAATTAAATATTACAAAAAAAGCAACTTTAAGCAAAAAATTAGACATAAATTAAAAAATTCATTAAATTTGCCTATTAAATTATTTATTATGGTAAACTTTGAAACATTTTGAGTGTAACGGAATTTCACATCTTTCACATTTTTTGACCGTTTGAGACTTGCAATGGCGACATCGGAGTCTTTTAAAACCTTCATTGTTCACAATGATATGATTCTTTTGGCTAAAGCTGACATCTTCACTTGGGCTTTTTGTAGCTAGAGCTTTGCCTGGTTTTGGAGGATTAAAATCAAGGTTTAGCAGATACTCCACTAATACTCTTCTGAAAGATAGCTGATCTTTGTGGTTGACATGTCTATCACGTGTGTCATAATTGGCCAATACCATTTCTTTCCTCTTATTGAAATGCGATACTGGCTAATATTTTGGTCCAATAAATCAACAAGTATTTATTATATGTATATATTACTTTGGGCTGCCTCAACTGTATTTTTTTTTCGCTTGTCGAATATCTAGTAATATTTTGAATTGGGTTAATGGTTTCAAAGTTCGAAACTACTACAACTGATTTTTTGTCAATCCATTAAACAATATTTGTGTATTCTCTAAACCAAGAAAATGCTTTGCCTTTAATTTTACTCAAACCTGTTTTTTAAAGGACATCCTTTTACCCTATTATTTCTCAAAGTGCCAGTGAGTTTTATATTATTTTCAGAAAGTTTGTCAACAAGTTTCAACGTTGTAAAGTAATTATCGGCAAAATAAGAATATACGTTCGGGACAATTTTTTGCGTATTTTTTAGCAAATTTAAATACATGCGTTAACGCAACATTGATTTCAATTATGCTAAATGATTATCCATATATTCCACAATTTTGTCTAACGTAATAGAAATGATACTTTTAAGTATTTTCATTGATATGGCGCAAAAAAATTTTTTTAATTTTTTTTCTATTGTTAGTTATTTAAAAAACCTTAAAAACAAATTTAAAAAACAAAATTTTATCAATAATGTTTCTGAAAAAAAAATTTTTTTTAATGTCTACTTCAAATTTAATTTGAAAAGGTAAAAAACCAAGGGTCTTTTTATTTTAAAAAAAATCACATTGCTCTCATATTTTTAAATTTTTTTTGATTTTATTGCTTGTTGCGTTTTCGCAACGTTAGACATTAAAGGGATCAAAAAATTCATTTGCATAAAAAACATTTTACATTCTCAATATATCCAATTCAATTAACGGCTGATGGGTTTATTCATTCTTCTCAAAAAAGATAATAAATTTGTATGTTACTATTTCAAATCTATATTTTAATATAAAACAAGATTCTTTATTAAAGTTGTTTTTTTAATTTATAAATTTTGTAATTTAGATTTCTATAAATTGATACCTACTATTGATAATTTTTAAATAACTAAAGTTTTATTAATAGATTTCTTTAAAATCTAAATAATTTTTCAATAATAGATTTCTATAATCTAAATTATTTAGTAGGTTCACGCGGAAATTTTGTAAAAATACTGAATATTTTAAGAAAAAAAGTGTGGACTGAGGAAATAAAAATAGACCATCAAAAAATAGGGTTAATATCGTTTCGGATAGCGTGACTATATCAAAAATATCGTTTGAAAAAGTGGTTGTTAGTTAAAAAATCTGTTCCCAGTAAAACTTTACTAATTTAAGGTGGTTTGGCGTGAACCTGTTTGACACAAATCTTTAAAAAATTGAAATTTAAATATGAATTTCAGGTTTTATAATAAATTTTCTGCAGTGACTACAGATATTAAAATTGAATCAGACTAATTAGCGAACTAACTAGTACTGCGCCAAACTGGGCTATTTCGTTTATCTTGCTATTATATGAAAAATATTTTATAAATTTTATTACGAAACTAACACTTTTTTTAAAGATGATACGATGATGGAGGGATGTTGAAGGATAGAGAATCAGAAAAATCATGCATTTCAAGGCGAGTAAAATAATAAAAAATTCAAATGGCGTATCCAAATATGCTGAATATTTTATTGAACGATACAGAGTTGATAAACTTTGTCTTTAAAAAGTTAGATAAACTGTGGATGAAAAGATCAAGTGAGAAGAAAGTGAGGGCAATTTAAAGATTTAAAAAACAATATTTAATTCTGCATTCTTGGTCTTGATTACAGCGTCATTGTATAAGCTTTCACACGCCTGCATAAAAAAGAAACAAATTATTGAAAATTAGCGTCCAAACACTTCAGAAAACTTACCGTCATCTTAATAGCCATGTCACCAATCTCGAGTTTTTCCTTTAATCGAGAACTAGATAAAAATATTTACGAATGCATCAAACATTTATCTTATAAACCAGGGTGTATAACAAAATAAGTAAATGTAAACAGAAGAAAAATTATATTCATTCGAAATGGACAAAATGAATTTTCGGAACTCCTATTTCATTACGCACGATATCTCTGTTTTTACAACAAACTCAAGCATGAAAATGAAGCGTTTTTAGAAAAGAAAGCAAACTCTTTCATTGCAAGCCATGCATGCAATAATAACCCGTAAAATAATTACCTTAACCATATCAAAAAGAATTGTGAAGGGGATAAAAATTATGAAATTCATTTTTTGTTTACCATCAATCAAGTAGTGTTATGTTTATTGGATAAAGTGGTGTATTCAATGATTTAAAATGATAGATTTTTTGTATCACTAATACAGTTAACATATCCCATGCTAAATTGAATTCTATTTAAAAAGCAAAATTCATTATTGTATTATAAAATATTGATGCCTAACTTACCTGCAAAGTTTAAAAGATTTTAGGTGAAAAAAGTAGGATCGATTAGAACGTAACGTAACGTGGGACATTTTAGAGACGCCTCTCTACCTTTGTTATAAGTGAATTAAGTATCTGTTTTTGACTCGAATTCGATGCAAGTCTATTTTGAGAGCTGGACCGAATTCTTACACAAGGAAAAATGAAGACAAACTATTTCAAAGCAACAATGCAAAACAACAAATATCGTAAAGAGCAAGGCTTCGGGCAGCAAAAAATATTGAAAAATAGGTCATATGCGTGGCTCCAGGCAACTTAAATATTTAGAAGTTAAGGAGAATATTTAGTCTAAACTCAAAACTGTACATTTTCTCGACGAATGTATCATTTATAATACATCGAGTAGAAAGCGTTTTTACTTAAAAGTAGAAAAAAAAGAGTTGCCCCAAAAATAGTTTAGCATTGCAAAAACGCAAAATAAAAAATCTTCATCATTTTTGTCTAACGTTTCATTTTTGCAACCAACAAAAAAAAATTAAAACTTAAAAGCGTGGTTACTTTTTTTTCAATACGAAAATGTAAAAACAATAGGCTTCCTCCATCATGAATGAACAATTTTGGAAATAAAGTTTTTTGGAAAAATATTTTGAAATATATTCTAGCTTTTTAAGTGTCATTGTTAGGGGTTGGAGTCAAAATAAGATCATCAAAAGTAGAAGTAAAATTTTTAAATAATACTATCAAAAACACTTCAAAATAGAATCTCTAAATTCCGGTAAACATTTCGGAAATCAATTGTCAATCAAAGCCAACGAAAGGTTCTGCGTTGCGTCAATGCAACGTAAAGCACAAATGTGTAGTTTCCAACATACACATGACCTTGAAAAATAATATTGATTATTCATAATTTGTGAGTTTCATTGCTCAATATCAATTCTATGCATATAGTATAATAGTTAGGCAATTATATAATCTATTTTATCAAGTGTGTATATAGTAAAAGAGTTAAATAGTTATAGATAATCTGCTTTTTCTAGATTTATTTGTTGTATCAATCATTTTTTTGTTGAATATAAATTTAAAGGTGCCGGAGACAGAGCCGGAGAAGCGCAATTTTTGTCCGGCTCCGAAATCCGGGTAAAGAGTAATGGAAAAATCATGTTGGCGCTGAAAACAAATTTAATCGCATTTTTAAATAACCATAAACATACCCTATTAACTTGTACTTATCAACAGAAGCCTTTCCACACCAAAGCGACAATTTAGCGCGTTTAGTTCTAACAGCTAAAGAAGCACCATTTATAAACTCACCCAAGTCTTCAAAATTTTCTCCAATCAATGCAAGTACCTAAAATATTTAAAATCTAGTGTATAGAAACTTATTTCAAACTGCATTCTTTATTTATCTTTTCAATTACTGTTGTAAATTTCACTCTGTTTTCTATATCAGTGTGTAAAATTAGAGAAGCTTTTGTATAGATTTATATCAAATAGTCTATGGTGTGTCCAAAATTGACATATAAAGGATTCACATTGTGTACACTAAATATACCAATCAAACACTAAGAATCTTCATAAAATATAGACGGATACTCTACCATTATCATTAAGACTTAAAACAAGCATACTTGATAAAACATAAAATTACCTTGAATATTACTCACAACGATTTGAGAGCACGACTAAAGAATGGATATAAGAATTTTGAAAAATATCTTTATTTAAGAAAATAAAACTTAATTCAGTTCCTAGGCTTAAGACCACTCTAATGGTAACATGAAATGACTCAACTAAATTTTTCCGCTATTTTGCGATTTTACACCAGCGTCAAGAAAGTAAAATTGCCCTCATCCACCTTGAGTTTTAGACGCATGTCTGCCCCAAAGTTTTTCCTTTAAAACCTGCACTCGGCATTTAAAATTCAAAGATATTTATGACTTAGAACTAAGCTAGCAAATCATTAAACTTATTCCCCACAACTGAAAACTATTATTAAGATCATAAGGCTCTTTTTTATACATTGTCTGCGATACTGGATGCTTAACCAATTTCGTCCAAACGTCAGTTTTAACTTATCAAATTACTTTCTATTTATTTTGGGATGAAATGAGTTGGAAAAATTATCTCTACTCATAAGCATCAGATTAAGTGAAAACGCCAACAAAATTGTTTTAACTTTTAAATCATTTTTTAGCATTGTTCAAAATTGAATATCATCGAAGCTTGAACTTTAAGCGAATTTAGACATGGTCAGCAAGATCTAGGAGCCGCACTTGCGGCCAAAAAGCATAAAACGTTGAGAGCAACAACAGAAAGTGTTGGAAAATTATAAGAGTTTTTCTCCACCTTGCTATTTTGAACTGTTGATACTCTCGTATTTCGTTTATTTCTTCAGAGCTTGCCACCTACACACACCCATCATTGTGTAATTTTGTTCAGGCACATAATCTAAAACGAGTTTGGATCAGAATAGAAAGTACGTGCGCAGTTTCGGATGACAATAGTCCCGTATGATACACATTACACAACTGAGTAATCGTTATAAACTAAAGACAAATTCAAAATTAAATCCCCAAATCTAAAATGAAGCCATCTGGAATTGTAAGTTTTTTTTAATTTGTCCGGCATGGGTTAATCCGCTTCGCGCAGGGCTCTAGTGTAAAGAAGAAACAAAATTCCCTTTATTAGGCATAAAACAAATAAAATGGCGAAGCGGGGCATCTTAACCAATTTTATTTACCAACAGGCTATGTCTAAAATTAAGTGACGCATGCTGCTTATAACAACTCCACTCTTCGTGCTTGTGAGCTCCTTTAATCTTTAAAACCCTCTCTTTCCCCGATTAACCTGGAACCGATATGTCGTCGACATATTCTTCATTTGGTCCCATTCTGAATCTCAACTTGAGTCATTTACCAACTACGCCAACTCTCAGACAACAACATCCAATTCACACTGGAAAAAAATAAGAAAACAGTCGCTTTCCTCGATATCCAATTCCACACCAATGATGACGATCTTATCACCCACTCTCTATACACAAAACCAACCAGGAAACCCCTTACAATTGATTTCCACTCTGCACACGATATAAAAAAACTCAACAATGATACCAACTTTAGTAAAACCACGGATAATACTAGAGACTGATACTATGGACCACGCATCCAAAATCTAGCGGTTGTGATTCTTTAGTTAATCCACCTGGAATAATTGCAAGATCTGATTAACATTTTTGACTTTGGCTTTAACCCATTCAGTGATATGGGCCCGCATAAACTCGCAGATTAGATTGATGGAAACGAATGAAAAAAACTATTAGATCTTTGAAAGCCCATCTCCTGCTTGTCCATCCACCCCTTTGAATTACCTTTGATAATGATACCAGGTGGAAACTTTTCTTTTGGTAAGTTTTTCTTTTAAAAATAATCATAGGAGGAAGTTTTTGACCATTAGCTGGCAACCAAGAACGACAGTGAAACCCGTTTTTCGATGCCTGTGGTGCGAATAGATACTGAACTAGTTCCTCTTTTCTCGACAGTACGATTCATAGGGATATCAAAAGTTAGTGAAATCTCATCCATATTAGTAATGTGTCCAATGTCTTTTTGCAAGTATCATTCGGAGTAAACACGAAAAAAATTAAAAAGTAAAAATTTAATCTAAAGAATCTAAATACTCAAATATAAAATATTAGGAAGGACCTAATTAATAAAAAAATAGACATTTTAGTTAGAAGAAACGAAAATGATAAATTAAAAATAAAATATAAAACCATTTTTTAAATTAAAAAGATATGTAATATATAATACTTTGGAATAATATTTTTTATGAATTAAGACTGCCTTATTTTACTCTTTTTCATATACAAGACTATAAGGCGAATTCTTGTCCTCATAAAAAATAAAGTTACTCAAAGTGCGCCTTATAGTTCGAAAATTATAGTACTTAAAATGTTTACCATGTTGAACCAAACGTTGTCACAAATCTTCAGTGCCTCATCCTTAGGAAGTTTTCTATTTTCGAACTGGATTTCCAAAACATAGTTAACACCCTTCTCATTAGAGGGATCTTCCCACATTGGCTTAATTCCTTGCTATAAATATGAAAATTACAAAAATTACGCATTTATCGAGAAAATGTGCTTTCCTATTTCTTTTGATGTCATGGAAAGAAGAGACATTCGTGGTGCACATGTTGTGGGGACATCAGTCTGGTTAACACACTGACCCACATGTAGAATCATGCGTTAGAATCAGGGACGCACATACACCAAGCGAGGGAAGGAAAGGGCGGGCTACCGCCCTCGTAATGGCACAAAGTTTTGACTCAAATCTTTTTTCATTTTTTCCTTACCCTTCGTATCATAAACGCATTCATCGTGACAACGATGATCTATGCAAAAATAAAACACTTTTTAATGAGGTTATGATAGGTATATATCATACAAATTTACAACTGAATATCATAATTAATTTTATCATTTATATTACCAATTATATGATAATAATAATTAACATTCATAACTGATATTCAAAGTGTTTATTTTTGTGGTATAGAGAAAGTTCCTCCAAAAAAGTTTACGGGTGACATAGAGTGTGTGATGCGTCTCTTTTCGTGTAGAAAATTTTAATGATAACAACATAATTAATTTTATATTCTTTTTTACCTTATATGGGTGTCACCTGGTAATTTGTATTTAATAATACAAAGCAAAACAAGGATGGTTTTTTAAAATTTGCCAACTCTTTTAAAAATTTCCAAAGAACTAAGATTACCTTAGTACAATTTGTTTATAGACTATATTTAATTTTTTAACATTTTTAATCTCTATAGTAAATGATATTATATGCATAACCTTTTAAAAATGATGTGTTTGGACGCATTAGATGTTTATTATATTATTATACAATTAAACTAGAAGGAATAAATTTTTTTCATGTAATTAAATTTGAAGAAAGTTAATTTTAGACCCGATAAAAGTTATGATATAATATACGTAACCATGAATGTGTTAGAATTGAGGAAGCATTAACCAAAAGTGAATATTGAAAATAGATGTTTAATAGGTGTTACTGTTTTACTTTTAAAGAATATAAAGGAAATGATATAAAATAGAAGGAGACATCAACTTAACTGGTTATAATAATAGGTATAACAAGGAAATGATATAAAATTGAGAAGGCATCTTTCATTTCATCTAGAATTATCAAAATATAAAAATTAAAACAATTAATAATCTATTTCCAGACTTCATTTGGTTATTTTTATATCAAATTTCTTGAATAAAACAAATAACAGGAAACAACTATAGAAGGTAAAAAATAGAAGAATGAAAAATCGCTTTTGCCTCCCTAAATATCTTATAAATGAAATTCCAAATGTAACTCCTCATTCATGCATTAAATTTTGAAACATTGCTCATTTATTATATAATCAGAGGTTTCTTAAACTGAATGGGAGGCACATATGGAATTTCATTTATAAAAATATTTGCAAAAACACTTGAAAAATATTCATTATATACATTAGGAAACGAATTAGTTATTAATCATCCAATGCAAAACGCGTGCTTTAATTTTATATCATTTCATCAAAATAAATAGAAGGAAAACAGTTCAAAGATTTACTACTGAAAAAATATAATTACAATTAAATGGAAATGCCTCCTAAATTCTAACCTTGGTAAGGTTTTATATATACCTATATACAGGGTTGGGTTCAATTATAATTGTAATTGTGTAATTGAAAATTAATTATAACTAAAGTGTAATTCTAATTGTAATTGTAATTGAGAAAAAAAATAGAGTGTAATTGAAATTATAATTGTAATTAAAGCCTCATAATTGGAAAATAATTGTAATTGAAACCCCAATTTTCAATTATTTTGACTAGTAGAAGAGTATGTTGGAGGCGATATGAGAATCTTGAGTGTTCACTGATTTGCAAAACGTTGCTCGCTTCTCTCTCATTTTCACTCGCTCTCTCTTTCTCACCCTTTAGCTAGTTTTTTATGTTACTTTACATTGAACACATGTGGGTCACTGTAGTTTGACTCTCATCATTTAGCAATTACAGATACAAAAATATAAAGCTTGTCTTTGAAAACGGCATTCATACATGAAAAAATTTATAGAAGCAATTCGTTGTAAATGAAACCTGTGCTTACATGCACCATATTTTCAACTCACTTGTATATGATCTAATATAATGCTTTGATGAATGACACCAACAGAAGATTTTCAAATTAGCTGACTCATCTGCTGCAAGAGAAAGTTACAGCGTTAGTCCCACTGAATAAAACAAGAACACTTCAACAAGTGACAGAAGCTCCTAAGAAAAATGCAACTCTTCAATTTCATGTCTACAAAGTCCATTGCGAAGGATTACACAAACTTTTCAAGCACATCGGCTGAGTATCAGATAAAGTCTTATCTAAAAGAATCAACAATTCCGGAGGACAGCGACCCTCTTATTTTCTGGCAACAAAATAAATCTATTTATCCTGAGTTAAAAACGTCATTATAATTTTATCATTTATTTTCTCTTCGCTATTTAGCTATTCCTGTATCATCTGCTCCTGTCGAACGAGTTTTTTCGATTGCTGGCAAAATTATAAGGCCAGACAGATGCCGTTTATCAGATTCGAGATTTGAGAAGCTAATGTTTCTAAGATCAAACATGCATATTGTATGAATCGATAAATTTTTTAAATATCAATTTCAAATTAATTACATTTTTTTGTTCTATAATAAATATATTTACTTATTTTTGTATAAATCGGAAGTTGTCATTTTAATTGTAATTATAATTGAAAGAAAAATTAATTACATAATTGTAATTGTAATTGAAAATTTTTTTTAACATAATTGTAATTATAATTGTAGTTTAAGGGTAGTAAATAAAAGTGTAATTGTAATTGAAAGTTATAATTGACCTCAACCCTGCCTATATATAATAGGATTCGCTTGCAATCTTTATATATTAGATCGCAAGCATTCTAAAAGCATTCAGAAGAAAGTCAAATGTCACAAATAAAAATAGAATCACATAAAATTAATAATCATGAAAAGAACATTATTAAATTTTTTGTCTCAAAAAATTATTTAGATAAGTTTATTTTATAAAAACTTTTTAGATAAAGTATTACAGAAATGATCAGAGTTGAAAACTAACATTGAGAAAATTAACCATTCAACTTTCAGAATGTATTTATTAAAATTCCTGAATATTTTTTAGCTTAAAAATGAACTTTTGGAAAAAACAAGATCTTAGTAAAGATCATATTTTTTGATGTTTTTCAGTTTAATTTTTCTGGAAAAAATAGAAGTGAAAAAGATATCGCTTATGTATGTTACATTGTTACACATAAAATAAAAGATTAAAATTAAAGTACCTTGAAAAAATAATAATCTCCGTGAATCAATGCGCTAGGAAATTTTATGTGATTGAAAACTCTAAAAAGAGAAAATATAAACTCAAAAAAATTAAAAGCTAAAATGATGAGTGTACGCCCAAAAGTCTTCCACGGTATCAACGGACACAACTTCCCTCAGTAAGTCAAGCCACTCTTTTGTATAATCCGGCTTTAGATACCATAAAACCCACGTGTGTTGAAGTGGGTGTTTTTCTTTTAATTCTGGACTTGTTTCTTCCACCTTAATTTCGCTCTCTGATTTCTTAAAAGCAGCATAGCATAAAATAATTCGTGTTCATTTCAAGATAAATTTATAAGAATTAGAGATTGGGAAGAATTACAAAACATTTCTATGAAGTTAAACTGTAAAAATGATTAAAAAAATGTAACATGTAAAACATTTCGTTCCTTTTACTTATTTGTGTATCAATTAAAAGTAAAATAACGCCGAATTTGAAATTAACGCTTTTTATTGTGATTTAAAGGGGGCAAAAAAGCCATTCGCCACCACGCATGATAATTTTCAATTTTGTGAATTATATATCTTTTTTATAGTATTTATTAGACCTGTTTGTCTTCTGAGTAGATTTTAGATATTAATCTTCTTCTTTTAAGGTTAAATCTTAGAATGAATATATAAAATTCATTATTTTCCACTTCATTGATATAATAATGCGCATTTGAGTAAATCAGAGGCAGTGATGTGGCCAGTAATTAGGACAAGAGCCCACGCATTTTTCAGCCGGGTAAATATTTTAATAGCGCATAACTATATAAGAAGGGTATTCTTTATAATTTAAAGCTGAACGGTTTATCCATATTGATTACTGTGAATGAAAAAGTTAAATTAATGTGATAGAATACCCAAGTTACGAAAAGTGCCCTTATTATATTTGCTAAATATAACTTAAACAATCAAGTCTTTTCTTCCAGAAGTCAAATATATAGCATCTTTATTCTGAGATATTCGTTTATTTAATTTTTTAGTTTTTTTTTATCAATATGGCTTTCAAGAATCAATAGTTGGCAATGTTTTCGCACTTACATTAATATTTTTGTTAATAAAACTTAATTTCATTTATGACATTTATAGCGTATAACTTTTGGGATGGAATAGCTAATTTATATAAATTTAAGGCTTGTAGCAAATTTTCTTCCGAAAATTATTTCTTTTTAAAACGGCCAAATTTAAATTCACGACTTCATACCTGTCAATCCATAGACCCAAGTCCTAGATAAATTTTCAAACAATTTACAGACAAACCAGCCCTAGTTTACTAACTGAATATACTACTTAATTGCTACTGATTATTTACAAACTGAATATATGTGTAGGTGGAATATGAAGATGTAAAATGATTCTTTGTTTTTTTTGTTTTACTTATCTAGTTTTATAAAATTTCGCTGCTAAAAATTTTAAATTTTAATTTTAAGCAACAATGCATCTCAGTAGAGAGTAATCAATCCACATAAACAATTCATTTGATATGACCAGGCTTGTTGACAATTAGAGAGATGAGAGGCTGAGAAAAAGCATTTAGCTCCTAATAAATAAATATTGTATCAAATAGCGAAGTTGTCGAATAATCTACTGTGGGATAAATGAGGTCTGACTGCATTGCAAATGAGTCTTCTAATACAACCCTTTCCATGTGGTCTTTAGAAGACAAAAATATTTTTAACCTACGAAGACCAAATACAGAATTGGCTCAACTAAAAATTCTTTTCCCTAAAGGTTTACACAGATCATTTTTTGTCATGGATAAAACTTTCACTAGGTTAGAGTATAGCATATCTAGCGATAGAAACGGCAACTGTGAACATTGATTTCAATAAATGGTAAATAGCAATAAGGAGGGGCAAAGACTTAATTACATCCGATGAGTAGTGATCTATCATATTTGAATGATTTTGTTCTATTATTGAGATAGAAAAGTGGTTCACAATGTTTGTAAAAAAATTCGACGTGGCGGTCTTTTTAAAAAATTTTAACAGCTCGAGATCTCATTTAAAAAAAATAAATCAAAATAAAACTACTGTACTAAAAAAAATTGACACCAGTGTTTATTCAAGTCGGAATAATCCAATCATGTCAATGGGATGTAAGCATCTGCTTTGTCCAAACAGTTGTTTATTTGGCCTTGTTTTGACCAATGCAACGATCACATCATTACTTACTTCACATCTGAATTTGGAGTTCTAATTAAAGTACTTGGAAATTGAGTCTAATTTCTGTAAGTAGTACAACGAATCTCAATCGAGGTTCGATATTTTTCCTCCTTAAACCCCGCAGCGCTGTGTAAGAGTTTCGTTATAATTTATAAAGAATAAATATTAAGTGATGATAATTAAGCTCAAATAAAAAAATTTAAAAAAAACAAAGAAAGAGATGGAGAGTTATAGGCGTATACATAAAATAAGAGTGGAAACAGGATAGTTCAACGATTTTAGAAAAATAAAGCCAGAAGGAGGAAGCGGAGACTTTATAAAATTCTAATGATTATAAGGACCTCATTCGTATAAACTATAAAGTACAGTGTTACAGTGCTCTATATAACTCTAATCTTGTTAAGGATAGTTCCTTGAAATTTCTAGTTTCATTTTTCATTCTTGTTATTGAACACTTAATATTATTTATAACAAGCTTCTTGACAGTTAATATATAAATGGAACTAGAAAATTTTTTTTAATTTTTATTCCTATATTTTATCGTTTCAATTACCATAATTCGAATTTTTAAGTTTTTTCTCATTTTTGTTTTTCTTGTAGGAATTATTATAGTGAATGATATTATAATAAAATATAACCATACTTAAAAAAATTGTTAATTTGATCAATTAAAATAAATATATTAGAATACTTTTTGAGGCAGGACTTGAGTTGCTTCCATTTTCAAAGATTGAGAAAATAATCTAATATAAAATTTAAAAAAAATCCAAAAAATGAATGACAATATAATAAATAGGCATTTTCACAGCATATGTGATTATATATTTTGTCCTTTTTCTAATATAATAGCAGAAATGACTTATGAGTAAGAGGTTTATTTTTTTACATAATTACTTCTTTTTTTGTTGAGTGTTTTCATTGAGATCTAAAAAATAATATGAAAAAGAGATAGTAAGAATGACAATATAAATTAGCATTTTCACAGCATATGTGATTATATATTTTGTCCTTTTTTTAATATAATAGCAGAAATGACTTATGAGTAAGAGGTTTATTTTTTTACATAATTAGTTCTTTTTTTGTGGAGTGTTTTCATTGAGAAGGCACAATTGCGCCGCTTGTATCGAACTATGAGAAAGTAGGCTTGATTCCGAATCGAACACAAGGCCCTAAGTTATCGAAACCCTGTACCTAACCAACCTTAAGCACGCCCCCATTATTTATATACTCGCATATCATGCAATTTTCTCAAAACTAATTCTTAGCCAAATATTAAATGGTCGCACTATAAGCTGATTGTAATTTGTTTGTGTACGTTTTTCTCAATAGGGGTAAACAAGGGGTTCAAGTTGGGAATTAACCGTAACGAGTCCAAAATTATAACTAAATTTTGACTAACGTACTATTGTATAATTATTATAAACACTTTCAAAAAGAATAGTCCTGCGCAGTACAGATGCAGTGTACAGTAAAAGTGTAAAAAACAGTTCAGTGCAGCGTATCTTTTATGAATGCTGTTGCAAAGCAGTTGCCGTTTTTTCTCAAACTTACATTTTTTCAATGGCAGTGAGCAACTTTTATTTGCAATGCAGTTTGATTTACATTCACACTGCTTATGATAAAATGAAATAGTATTTCAAACAGAAGTATCGTGTATAGAATGATCCTCAATATCCAATTTTGATTTACAAGATGTTATTGAATTAAATATTCACCAAATTATATACAACTGGCCAATTTTTTCAATTCTTTCCTCTAAACCAAAACTTAATCTTTTTTCCGTTTGTTAACACTTTATACGTGCCGTTTCCTTCAATTAATTTGGATTGGCAATGAGAATGTTTATAATTTTAATTGTTATTCAATTTCGTTCTAATAGAAAGTTAGTCATTTTGATATCACAGTTCAAATAATAATTATGCCTTCTTCCAGTCAAAATTTTAGAGGCTAATATATTATTTTTGTGTATTAATTTTCGTGTTTGAATCTAAATTGAATAACTTAAAATTATTTAACAAGGATTCAAGTGATTTGAAAGAAAATTTTCAAAAATGTGGTTTAACTATATATTCAGCGTTATTTTTTTATTTTTCCAAAAAAACGACTAGTAGATTTTAATTTTTGTCTTTTATAAACTAATTTATAAAATTATAATGGTAGTAAGGTTTTCAATAATCACATTTATCGTTAGTGTTTTGCCTTACGTTTATGAAATAGGTAGTACAGAACTAGAACAATGTATAGATCTTCCACTTAATCAAGATACATATTTTTTTAATTATTTCTCAAAAGTAAGTCTGATTGAAGCTTTCAGATATTTTTTAATCATAAATGCCAAATCTGAGTCTAAAAATGAAACCAGCATCTTCCATTTTATTATTTGAAGATAGTTTTCAGACGTAAACCGCAAATTTGATTGACACTGACAGTAAAACATCTAAATGCGAAACTGGGTCCTGAAATGAAACCAGCATGATGGATTTGGTATAAAAATATATATCTCATGTAAAATTTTAATCAATATTATTTGGGAACAAATTTTAGAACTAAATGGAAATTTGAATGATACTTATAGGTATATTCAAATCCTAAATGCAAAGATTGAGTCCATAAATGAAACTAGCATGGTTGATTTGGTATAAAAATATATATTTCATATAAAATTTGAGATATATTTGGAAAAAGTTTTAAAAAATTAAACCACATATTTTATTAACGCTTGCAGATATTTTGAAACTTAAAAGCAAAAACTGATTCCAAAAATGTAACTAGCATGGTAGGTAGGTAGGTAGGTAGGAGCAATAATGTGATTCAGCCGCACCGGTTCGTTAGAACCGTCTCACGGAATTTTTTTGTGTTCGTCGAACCGATTAGTCACTCTCAGTAGACTTCTGCGTCTCATTCGAAAAGAACCGAAAGAGTTGAGACGGTACGTTTCGTTAGTAATTTAGTGCATAGTTTATTTATACAAGTTTTGACCAGGTTTGTTAACATGTATATCGTGATGGTTTTCTCTGTAACTTAAAAAAAAGTACTTTCAAGGCGAGGATGCTGGTCCATAAAGATACATTTTCATGTTTTTAAGTGAATTTATTTATCTCTCTCTTCAGAAATTATATTTTTATAGTTTTTTTTTATTTATATTATTTTTATTTTATTTTTATGTTATATTTTTTTATGTTTTTATATATTAAGACAATTTTTAAGGAAGTTACATATTAACTAAATCTCATCTTCACATCTACTAAGTCTTATAAGTAATCTGGAAGACTCTGTGGAGCTTTTGACCAAAATAAATTATGAATTTATTGAGAATTTTAAATTTTCCTTAAATATAGATAAAAGATTAGAGAATATCGAAAAGTTTGTTAAAAAGCCCCCTTTACTACGAATAATATTATTTTTATTTTATTTTTATATGTTATATTTTTTTATGTTATATTTTTTTATGTTTTTATATATTAAACGCCCTTAAGGGGCGTGACTAATTTGTGCCAACCTCTATTTTTTAGTGCCAACCTCGAGAAAACTTTTTTTTAAACACATAATTTTAATCTTATATGTTAAATAATACTTTAAAACTAATATTCATTTAATTTCAAGAATTTTCTTTGCTTCAATTTTTTTAATACTAATTAATAATGTTTTTTTCAAGTTTTTGATTTTTTCTATCGACAATCTTTCCCTCCGACTCTACCTCTTCTGATCTCCCTATTCACCACACAATTCGAGGACACTCTAAAAACATCATTCACTCCATCCAAAACCCAACTTTTCTTCCAATCACACTAAATGAATTAAACATAGCAGTAAACACTCTTAAAACAAATGCTTCATCTAGTTTCGACCATATCTCACCCAAACATATTAAAAAATCAATACACATTCTAAACAAACATTTACTCCTTATTTTCAATGCATGCCTTACTCACTCACATTTCCCCAACGTTTGGAAAATCGGCAAACTCATACTCATTCCTAAAGGCAATAAAGATTCAAGCCTCATTCAAAATTGGTGACCAATCACTCTACTACCCATACTAGGCAAATTTTTCGAAAAAATCATTCCCAAACGTCTAGTCCACTACATCCAATCCCGTAACCTCATCCATCACATGCAATTTGCATATCTTCCCAACATAAATACGGAAACAGCACTATCACGTCAAACTACCTACCATGACTCTTCCCTTTCCACTCAGAAAATTTCTTCTACAATCTTCCTAGACATAAACAACGCTTTCAACTCAGCCTGGCATCCTGCCATCATCACTAACCTTGCAAACAAATCATTTCCTCCTTACATCATCAAATTTATAAGCTCATACTTTTCAAACCGTTGTCTCATTTTCCGACATCGCGCTTCCCTTTGCATCCATAAGCTAACCCTATCGACTTCACAAGGAGGATGTCTTTCCGATATCCTCTGGTCAGTCCTCATAGTCTCGCTTCTCGATCTAATCTACACCAACACAGATTTCTCCCAATATTTTTCAGACGACATATTATTCACCTTCACCAGTAACTCTCAACAAGAAAACCTCACAAAATCCTCTTCATTTCTATTAAGGCTACAAGAAAGAGCAAACACACATAAGATATTCTTTAACTCAAGCAAAACCAGCCTCATTCACTTCACACGCAGACACACAGAACATTTACCCCTTCATTTAAATTCCTCTATTTCTATAACTGCCTCAAAGACTAACAAATATCTAGGACTAAACCTCCAGTCCAACCTAAAATTTTCAATACACTTTAAAAAAATATACCAAAAACTCCCAGCAGCCCTTTTTCATTTAAAAGCGCTATCTCTTATAAATGGGTCCTCTGTCCCAAACACACAAAATACATATACTCATCCTTAATCCTTCCAGTAATTCAATACGGAATTCTTTCCTGGGGTATCTCCTTAAAACATCTCACAACCATCCATTTTCTAAACAAGATACACCGTCTCTGCCTACTTTGCATTACCAACGCATGTTGTACTACTTCCACACAATGACTAGAAATTATAATAAACACCTTACCATTACTACTTCAACTCAAAAAAACTATTATTAAGCGCTTCATCTTGACATACAAGAACTTACTTCCCCCTTTCTTACAATCACACCCCACCCCAATACTCCATCCTATTCTTTCTACTCACATCTATTAGCAAAATACGCACTAAATATTGCTAACTACCTAGTTCATCCCTGAATACATCCATCTATTTTAACTCACCCATCTGCACAAAATCCATTCAAAACATCTATATGCAAAAACAAATTTTTTGCAAAACAATCAATTTGACACCTTCGCTCTACCTCTTCATCCACCCATCTACGTATCTTCACAGACGCCTCAAAGAAATCCCTAAGTACCTCCTTTGCTTGCGCTTTCTTTAAAGGCTCTTCCACTCGCCCCCCCCCCCCCTTCATCGCTCCCGATTAAATCCTCTACTCTCAATCTCCTAATGAGAGATCTTTAGCCTTTTACACACCTGCACTACGATAACTAACAACATTAACTACCTCCTTCCCCACTTTACTACCATCCATTTCTATACCGATGCACAAAACATAATCCACGATCTCTCTCTATCACACAACATCCCCTTTCCCTCCTTTCAACTCGCCTCCTCCCTAATCAATCTTATAAAACTTTTCCTCATACACCTATGCTTGTGTCCTAAACATACAAAAAAACTCCCTCGTAGACTACTTAACCTCAAACTTACACATAACCTCCCACTTCCCTCTCATAAACTCCCTTTCATCTCAAAACATTTCTAACGCACATTCACTTATCCTCTCTAGAAGAAAAGCAGATGTTCATATCTTCATCTCAAAATGCACTAATCTCCTCTTTACCACACATCAGCACAATTCACACAACTTTCAAAAATAAAAAATTTACAATACCGCGTTCAACAATTCGTTGGCTATCAGGCCACTGCCCATGCAAAGCATATCTCTTCCGAATTAAAGTTAGCGAAAATCCATACTGTCGTTTTGGATGCGACACAATAGAAACGCCATACCATCTTATCTTCACATGTCAAATCTTATCTTATTATCGCTAAGATCTTCTATTTCGCTGCCTTTCTTTACTTAATAGATCTCCAACAACACTATCAGATCTTCTGTTACACCCAACACTACTAAAATCCCTAGCAACCCTCATTGACACCATTGAAACAACTCTCACCACCGTTGATAACCCTATAACAAACTAATCTGCCTTTCCTTTCTATTTTTAGAATAACATCTATAACTCCTCCATATCTCTACCAACATCTCCATCCTCCTTAACCAACTCTCAAGCTTACGCGAGCATATCAGCACACGCTGGAAAGTTCTTTGAAATCTACCTACCTACCTACCTACTGGTCAATTGACCGGCAAGTTATTTTCATTCGACTGTAACTCTTGGGAACTTATACTCATTAAATCGAAACTTATAGAATTCTAATATTTTATACAAAGTTATAGGTTCTAATGCTCTGTTTTTATTTCTAAATTTTCCAAAGTGATAAGTTTTTCTCCAACTAAGACCATACCGGTCAAATGAATTTGGTCTTTTTTCCATCTTCCAAAGTCTTGTCGCTAGATATTAAGGCTCTATCTTCGCTTAGAATTTGTATTTTTCTAATAAAACTTCTAGAATTTCTCTCTTTTTCACATAGAGATTCTCCCAGTTCAATCAAAAACTTTCTCTTTTTTTTGTTGAAATTTAATTTCTTTGCATAAAATATAAGTATTCAAACACACGATGTCCAATAAAGTGAAAAATGCTGCGATTGGCTATCTTCTGGAACCTGATTTCGTAGAATATGCTCCTAGCATTTCATCAGCATCATTTAAAAAAAAATTTTTTTTAGCTTGGTAACCTACTAACATGATACCTTCATCTTGCGTAAAAAGGAACTTTGATTCATAAAGTGGATCTTCTCTTCTTCCTGAATTTCTCTTCTGTGAGATCTAATTGTTCTCACAAGTGTTGTCTTCTGTCTCAAAATGTTTTTAGCGCAGGAAAGACTGGTAAAAAAATTGTCGAAAATCATATTCAAGCCCATATCTTTATAGGAATCTAACAATTTCAAAACAACGTGTTCGCCTTGGCTTGAATGAACTCGAGATTCATCTTTACCAGTGTAAGGAAGTGATTGCAAAAGATAGTAACTCTGGGAATTACAAAGCATCCAAAACTTTATTCCAAATTTTGATTGTTTATTTGGCATGTATTGAATGAATTTGCACCAGCTGCGACAAGGATAAAGTTGTTCGTCAACAGTAACTGATCCATGAAGAAAGTAGCACTTTTAAAAGTTTTCCGTTACGTTGCTCCAAAGTGAGCGAATCGCTGTGAAAGGATCTTTTTCTTCTCTTAGAGAACACGAGCTCTTGTCCTCAAATCGTAAATAAAGTTAAAAAAAATTGAAAATCGTTAGAAGATATCGTCTCATTGTATATTTTTCTTCCATAATTCGCTTTTCAAAGTTATGAAGAGATTCACTTCGTCCTTTGAGTACACCTCTCATTATGCAAAGTCCAAGAAAAGCAAAGAATTTCGACAAAGGTAAAAAAAGTTCAAGTCATTCTTTCTTTTAGCTTCATTTGTGGTAAGTTTGATTATTTCATCTATATTTCTGTGTCCATACACTTCCATAAAGGCATCAAAACTGTTGTTTACGCAATTTCTTATGAAAGGTGTACGACCACCAGACTTACGAAGGAGGTTGCGCAAAAGAGTTTTCCTTGATGAAGGATATTTAGATGTCCAAAGCGTAAGGTCTTTTTATTAAAAAGTTTGAACATTACATGAAGAAGAATGAGAAGACCAAATGGAGTCATCATCATTGGTATCACATAAGATAATGAAGAAGAAAACTCACTTGAACTTGAAGATTCATAGGAGTCAGTAGTATACTCTTTATTATCTTCAGACATGATTGTAATGATTAGTTATGTATGATTCAGAAAATCAATAAATTATAAAATTCTATGTAAGGGTAACCACCGCTTCAAATAATAAAACTGCTCTCTTTTTTTGTAAACACCTTTTGGCATTTTATTTGTAAACGATGAATACCCTATTACAATATCAATGAATGCCTTATTACAATATCAATGAATGATGTTTGAACATTTACACACAAGAAGTTTAGTGGTTACAGATGATTTTGTTTGCTTTATATGTCAATATAGAAAAATCCTAAAACTTAGAATGGTACATCATTTCGTCACAAATGTTTTATTGTAAACATTCCGATACAAATGTTTGCCAGCCATAATGCGTATTACACTGATGATGAGTATTTGAACCCTACATAAGAAGTTTCACGAATGTGGAGTTGAATTGGCTATGTATCATTCTATAAAAATCAACAAACTGCATATAATTAATAAACATTTTCACGCATATTTTATATCAATTTGTATCGCTTTTAACTCCAATAAAAGTTATTTGGCATATGTTCGTGTTATTAATTCGCGTTATTGCAATTATAAGAGAATTGAAGCTGAAACTATATCTATGGTCTTTCTTGGGTTAAAGATGCTTTGAAGTGTTTTTGGGTGTTTTTGAGTCTTTTGGGGTGAAAAGACGCTCCCGAAAAAATATACAAATTAACTTTTCCTTATATTTTTTATTTGAAAACTGTCTCAAACAAAAATGAAAACAAATATTTAAAATAAATTTTTATATTTAAAGATGCTTTGAAGTGTTTTTGAGTGTTTTTGGTTGAAAAGACGCTCCCGGTGAGTAGGAGTTTTGTTTATAAAAAATCATTCACTCTAATATCCACTTATAATCTTTCTTGTATGGAAAATCTTTTTGACTTTGTTCATTTACATTTTAAATTAAGATGAACATTTGTTGATTTGCTTGCGGTATATGGTCCTCCTAATTCATACATTACTCCTTTTAATACTTACCTTTACAATATTTTTTCTTTACATCCTTTCCCTAAATTTACCATAGTAAGCAGTGATTTTAATTTGAATCTCTTTAATGTTGATAAAGATGCTAATTACATGAGCTTTATTGGTATTTTGGATTCTTTCGGCTTTTTTCCTACAATAACTAAATTTATTCGCATATCCCCAACTTCAGCTACTTTAGTTGATAATATTTTTATCAATTTCAAATCCTCTTTTTCTTCTTACAATATAATTTACGACATTTCAGATCATTTTCCAAATTGTACTATCATTAAAAAAAATTTTTATAAAAATTCCTCCAAATATCATTTCCACTGGGAAAGAAATTTCAGGTGCACTTTTGTTTCAAAGGTATCTCAAACGAACTTTTCTTTAGTCTTGGAATCTACTGATCCCAATATTGCTTATGATTCATTTTCAAATCTCATTAAGCAATCTTTCGATGCCAGTTTCCATCGCTATAAATATAAAACCAAAGTAAAGAGTGGTTTTCTCCCTTTCTCGTTTCTCTCAAAAAATTTAAAGAAAAGTTGTAGAAAATGAGTGTTCTCTTCCCAAATAAGCTAAATTTGATAAGATATAAAAACATGCTGAAGCAGTATAAAATAGGATTGAAAAAAGCTAAATCGACATTTTATTGAGCTGCAAATTTGATTAACACTGATTAAGACTCCTAAATCTGAAAATTAAGTTCAGAAATCAAACCAGTATGATCGATTCTATATAAAAACCAGTATTTCATGTAAAATTATATTTGTAGATAATTTTAGAAGAAAACCGCAAATTTTATTAATACTTATAGGTATTCTCACATTGTGAATGTAAAAATGAGCCGAGAAATGACACTAGCATGGCCGATTTAGTATAAACCATATTTTATGTAAAATTTGAAGAAATGTGTTTGAAGACCATTTTTAGAAATAAGCTTCGAATTTGATTAACACGGATTAAGACACCTAAATATGAAAACTTAGTTCAGAAATTAAACCAGCATGATTGATTTGGTATAAAAACATATTATTCATGTAAAATTTGAATAAATGCTTTTGTAAATAATTTTTGAAGTAAACTGCAAATTTGATCCACACTTATAGGTATTTTCACATTCTAAATGTAAAAAATGTGTCGAGAAATAAAACCAGCATGCCCAATTTAGTATTAACCATATTTTATGTAAAATTTGAAGAAACTGGACACAATATTTTATATAAAATTTGAAGAAAGCTGGAACACAATTAATTATAAACAGCTGCATGGCGTACTCTAGAAATTTGAAGCTACATAATTGTAACATTTAAATAAATTTGAATGTTAAATGCATCGCACTTCATCAACACTGATTGCGATCTCACATGATTGTGCATCATTCCAACTTCAAATCACCTTTCATAGAATTGTAGCCTCACAAAACATTCAACCTGCTTCACATTACTTTCAGTTTTTACTTTTCTATAATTGCAACCTCAAGACATAATTCAACGCATCACACTATTCAATCACATAATTCAACGCACAACGATCTGAACCCAACCACTTCATCAAAAAAAACAACCAAGAGGTGAAACCTTTCCGAGATCTTCACGAACTCCTAAAGCTATCAATCAGCTAATCCATAAAGGCTATACAATAAACCAAATAATCCCGTTAAGGTCGAAGACGCCTCAATTTCCTTCTTTACAATAAAGTTACTTTTCGTTCAAATTTTCGATTATTGCTGGTTCAGCAATACAATAATTTCTTCGAAAATAAAGGCCTCAGCTTAATACAATCACTTCGCTATGGCTCGAGATATATTCAATCGGAAAGAAATCCAGGAGACTCAAAATCGATGGATATTATAGCTAACGCATACATTATATAAGACTCTATCATAGTGTCTTTAGCACAATTTTTTCGCCCACCCACACCAGTGTAATAATTGTCTTCTTTCAATTTATTGTTTTTTTAGTTCAATAAATAGGAGAGACTTCTAAGTTATTGCTTGATTTTTTAAATAATTATTTCTTTTTATAATATAATTTTAGCTAATATTTAAAATGGGTTCTTTTTCAATCAATTTTATAGTAATTTGATATAGTTCTTTTGAACAAATTTGTAAGAAGTTTGATATTTTAACTCCTAAATTTTTGTATTAACTTATATTCCTTTTCATAATTTATTTAATTAAAAAAGTTAAATATTTTATTCAATTTTATCATTTAGAATAAATAATTCCACTTTGCATTTCTTTGAACAGTTATAATTATTATAAATAAATTGTCCAACTTTCTGATTTTTGGTAGTTTTTATTCAATTTTACCAATTAATAATTCATTCACAAGTAGAAACAAGAAATGCATACACATAGATAATAAACACTTAATTTACAATAAGCACATAGACAAGGGCATTTTTAATTTTCAACCAATCAATTTTGAACGATTCATTAATTCGTAAAAATGCTTTGATTAAATTTTTTGTAGTTAAAATTGGTATACTTCTTCGATCTTTTCTTTTAGGACACTTGCTATTTTTTATGCATCCCTTAGTACCGCTAATGATTTAAAATGTAAATTTTAGCTTTTTTACCACAGTCTTATATTCTGGTAGAACTGATTTTTACATCTGTATTTATTTATATTTATTTATTTATGTGTTACAAAGTAAAAAATCCTAAAAATTCATTGAAAAAGAAAAATAAAAATAAAAATTTAACTAAATATGAGGTAAAAGTGATTATTTTATTACAGATTTCTATTTATAAAACTAATGATTTCAATAAGAAGGGTGCCCTCGCTTTCTTTGCCTAAATCATTTATTTTTGGTTTTATATTTCATAAGTAGACCATATCATCTTTGACGTTAATCATTCATCATATCTTTATTTTTCAGAGGTCTTTTTTCCTTTATACAGGGTAGACCTCCCTCAAATGCGTTGTATGTTCAGTTACTTTCTCCATAAAATTCTATCTCTACACATCTCGATATTTAAGTTCGAATTTATCAAATCATTTTTCACCACCTCTCTTCAAGTCTTTATTCTGCTTCTTTTTAAGACGCCTTCCAATTCTAATTTTTGAACTCTTTTCAATAAACACATCTCGTCTCTTTCAATATATCCAAGCCATCTCTATCAACTTCTTTTCACGCACTCTTCTAGCCCATCCAGAACGGATAAGTTAAAACCTTTACAATAATTTTATTGAAATTGTTCTTAGCATCTTTTTTGAGCAAAGGCCAACTTTTATATTTTTGCTAATTTGTTCCATTATTATTATGAACAGCAAAGGAGTCAGCAGTGACCCTTAGTGCAATCCAACCTGCACATCTAACCAAATACTACACCCAAACTTTGTTTTTACTCTTTGTATCTTTGTAGGTAGCCATCACTGCTCTAACAGTCCACTCTTCCGCGCTGTTTAAGTCAATTTTATCTCTGACTCCTTTTTCTAATATCCATTCTAAACGTTTAAAACTACCTTCTAGAGGCTTTATTTCTCTATAAGATTGGCAATTTAGGATATCACGTTTTCCTTTAAAAATAGGAACACTATCAGACAAACACCAATCTTCTTCTTATTTTCTTACTTCTCTTCTTATTTTGTCTGTTTTTCTATGCACCAAATTTGTATTTGTGTTTTTATCCCAAAATTTTTCTCTATTTAGCAGATCAGAAAAATATTTCTCCCATCTTTTCACTATTTCGCGAGAATTTTTTGCTAATGATCCATATTCCAGAATACCCAGTTCGATTTAGTTATATCCCTTTTTTCCAATTTTCTCTGCATTACGATTTTAAAAATGTATGCATTTTCTCTTCATTTATTTTTTATATATTTTCTTTACATTTAGCAATTTTTTCAGCCTTGATTTTCAATTTAACGTTTTTGCTGGCTTTTCTATATTCTTCCTTCGAAATAGCTTCTTCTACACAATCCTTCAATGCAACTCTACATTTTTTGAATTTTTCTTTCTTGATTTTAATAACAGTATCAATTTGCTTAAATCATCACCATGTTTCTTTTCTGTTGTAAGAGCTTTTCTTTCTACCTAGAATTTTCACAGAACTCTTACTCAATGCTAACACCAAGAATTTCCATTTGCCTAGTATATTTGAATTACTAATCGCCAATAATTCTTTTGCAACTTCTTCCTTGAAGAATTCCTTAATTTCTGAGTTTTTTAATTTTCAAACATTAAATTTATTTCTAACCCCTATTTAAGACTTTTAATTTTTTCTGACTAATCCAATCAACAATCAGTAGTTTATGTCTAAGCATTGTTTCTAATCTCTATTTGAGTCTTTTAGTTTTTCTTACTAATCCAATCAACAATCAGTCATTTATGTTGCTTTATACAATCAAATAAAGGTATAGTCTTAACGTTTTTTGGGTTTTTTTTTTAACTTTTTTTTTCAAACGAGCCACTAATCTATAATCACCACTATCTTAAGTAATAAGTTTTTCATCACTCTTAAAAAAGTGTTCAGTATTTCTAGATCCAATGCAATGGCTGTGTCAATCAGAAAAAACCTTCTTGATTCAATTGACCAATGCCATAACCACCATGGATATCTTGTAGTTAGCTATTATTTAGCCCGAACATGAATAAGCTCTTGTCCTCCCTAGAAATGTCTAATAACGCAACGGTCTCAAATAGCCGTTACTAGCAAATCTGTAGATTTGCCTTCTCTTGGCGGAGTTATTTAAAACCAAACGATCTAGGGGTAAAAAGCGAAAAATATGCTACTTATCCTATAGCTTCGGGTAGAGCAAGTTCGACAGTTCTGACAAACAGTTGCCCTAAATGAAGATAACTGTTTTAAAATTACCACTACCTTGTGGTTTGTGCTGATAGATGTGCAAAAGCTAAAAGTTTCCAATCTTGAAAAATAAATGGCTGGCGTCAGGAAAGGCATCGGACCTTAAAAACAACGCTTTACTTATATTTATGCAATAATCCAAACAAACAAAAGGCGGGGTACAGCCCCAATTTTGAGCTGATACAAGAAATGAAAAAAAGAAGAATTGAAGTGACGTGCGTTCAGGAAACTAAGCGGGGAGGCTACGCTGTCAATGAATTGGCAAAATAGTACAAATTTTTTTACAGTGGAGAATCAAATAAAAAAATGGAGTAGGAATTATACTGTCATAGAAATGGAAAAGAAGGGTAATGGAAGTCAACAGATTTGGGTATCGATTGATAGCAGTCAGGCTTGCAAGAAATGTTGCTGATAAATATCTTATCAGCATATAGGCTGGTTGTAAGGAACAACAAAAAGTATGTCCAAGTTAGAACAAGTGCTAGAGGAAGTGGAAGAAAAGGAGGGATTGATATTAATAGGAGTTGGTTTGAAAATTGTAACGGGTACAAAGAAACACACGGAGGTTATGGATATGGCAACACAACGTATAGAAAAACCCGATCATCTCAAATAGATGTAAGAGTAGCCAAATAGACTTCATTTTGATAAAGCAAAAAGATGGAAAAAACTTAAAAGATTGCAAAGTTATTCCTGTAAGTGAGACTGTCAGTCAACATATGTTGGTTGTCATGAATATATATAAGAACGTAAAATATAAAGAAAACATTCAAAAAGCTAAAAAACTTAAAATTTATAAATTAAAGGAAAGTGAAACAAGACTCGAATTTAAGAAGACCGTAAAAATTATGGTTAGACAATGGAAGAAAAACGATCACATCGATTATAGAAGAAATGTGGCAAAAGATAAAGACCTTAATAATAGTGAGTGAAAAAGTCTTAGGGCGTACAAAGCCTTGAAAAATGAAACAGAAGGAAACATGGTGGTGAAATGAAAGTGTGAGAAGTATGTTAAAAGAAGGACATTTAAAAAATGGCAAAAAACAAATTTGAAAGTAGACAAAGAAATATTTGAAGGAAAAAAGAGAGAAGCCAAAAGGAGCATTTTACTGGCTAAAAATCAAAGGACACAACAACTTTATGAAGATTTAAAAACAAAAGAAGGGGAGAATCGAATATACAGAATTGCCAAAGCAAGACAGGAAGAAAATAAAGAGATTGGAAACGTCAATATTATCAAAGATGAAAAGGGAAAAATTATATTTGACACTGAAAAAATTAAGAAGAGGTAGGCAGAATACTTTGAAAATGCTGAAAGCTGGAGGTCATGAAACTTGCAAGTCGATGATAGATATACTAAGAAAGGTGTGGATTGTGGAAAAAATACTTGAAGATTAGCAAAGGTTCACTTACGCATTTGGGAAAGGAAAGGAGATATTTTGGAATGTGGTAGTTATCGTGGTGTCAAGTTAATGGAACACGGACTGAAATTACTGGAAAGAATCTTTGACAAGAGAATTCGATCAGTGGTAACAATATAATCAAAACAGTTTGGATTTATGCCGCGAAAGAGTACGATAGATGCAATCTTTGTTACAAAGCAATTAATAGAAAAAAGTATTGAAGGAAATTCATTAGTTTTTGTGGTTTTGTAGATTTAGAAATAGCATATGATACTATACCTAGAGAAGTAGTGTATTAGTGCTTGCTCAGAAAAGGAGTATTCAAAAAATTGATTAGGTTGGCTAAAGAAATCTACTCAAAAACAGCTATTAACCCTATTAGTGGTGGGGGGCGTAAAACGCCCCCTCCCCCTTACAAAAAAATTAATTGTAGAAAATTGGCTGAATCATATCCCTTCAAATTTTGTGACTTTTCCTAAAATCGCTAGCTGCATCTTTTGAAACAATTTTCATGGTAGTTGAAGGACCCTTTCATGTCCAAAACTGTCAATCAAAAATTAAAAATTTTCAGCAAAATTTTGACATTATCTGTACTTAACCTTATAACCTAGGATCTATATTATATAATACCCTGAAAATTTATAATTATATACAGTTTGGAACGCATGACACTTTATATATTTAATTTTTTCAATAATCATTTCTACTTTTTAGAAAATGTCAATCAAAATTTTGATTGATCAAAAATATATCTAATAAAATATACCTTCAAATTTTACATAAAATATATGTTTTTATACTAAATCGGTCATGCTGTTTTCATTTCTGGACTCATTTTTTACATTTACGATTTGAAAATACTTATAAGTATTAATCAAATTTGCGGTTTACTTCTGAAAATTGTCTCCAAAAACATTCCTTCATATTTTACATAAAATATATGTGTTATACAAAATCGGCCATGCTGGTTTCATTTCTGGACTAATTTTTTACGTTTAGGATCTGGAAATACCTATAAGTGTTAATCAAATTTGCGGTTTACTTCTAAAAATTATCTCCAAAAACATTCATTCAAATTTTACAATGAAATATATGTGTTATACTAAATCGGTCATGCTGGTTTTATTTCTGGACTCATTTTTTACGTTTAGGATGTGAAAATACCTATAAGTGTTAATTAAATTTGCGGTTTACTTCTAAAAATTGTCTCCAAAAACATTCATTCAAATTTTACAATGAAATATATGCTTTATACCAAATCAACCATGCTGTTTTCATTTCTGAACTCATTTTTCAGATTTAGAGGTTTTAAAATATCAGTCAAAATTTGCGGTTTACTTCTAAAAGCTATATCCAAAAATATTCTCTAAATTTTACATGAAATATTTGTTTTTATACCAAATCGATCATGCTGTTTTCATTTTTGAACTCATTTTTTACATTTAGGATTTGAAAATACTTATAAGTATTAATCAAATTTGCGGTTTACTTCTAAAAATTGTCTCCAAAAACATTCATTCAAATTTTACATAAAATATATGTTTTTATACTAAATCGGCCATGCTGGTTTCATTTCTGGACTCATTTTTTACATTTACGATTTGAAAATACTTATAAGTATTAATCAAATTTGCGGTTTACTTCTGAAAATTGTCTCCAAAAACATTCCTTCACATTTTACATAAAATATATGTGTTATACTAAATCGGCCATGCTGGTTTCATTTCTGGACTAATTTTTTACGTTTAGGATCTGGAAATACCTATAAGTGTTAATCAAATTTGCGGTTTACTTCTAAAAATTATCTCCAAAAACATTCATTCAAATTTTACAATGAAATATATGTGTTATACTAAATCGGTCATGCTGGTTTTATTTCTGGACTCATTTTTTATGTTTATGATGTGAAAATACCTATAAGTGTTAATCAAATCTGCGGTTTACTTCTAAAAATTGTCTCCAAAAACATTCATTCAAATTTTACAATGAAATATATGTTTTATACCAAATCAACCATGCTGTTTTCATTTCTGAACTCATTTTTCAGATTTAGAGGTTTTAAAATATCAGTCAAAATTTGCGGTTTACTTCTAAAAGCTATATCCAAAAATATTCTCTCAATTTTACATGAAATATTTGTTTTTATACCAAATCGATCATGCTGTTTTCATTTTTGAACTCATTTTTTACATTTAGGATTTGAAAATACCTATAAGTGTTAATCAAATTTGCGGTTTACTTCTAAAAATTGTCTCCAAAAACATTCATTCAAATCGGCCATGCTGGTTTCATTTCTGGACTAATTTTTTACGTTTAGGATCTGGAAATACCTATAAGTGTTAATCAAATTTGCGGTTTACTTCTAAAAATTATCTCCAAAAACATTCATTCAAATTTTACAATGAAATATATGTGTTATACTAAATCGGCCATGCTGGTTTCATTTCTGGACTCATTTTTTACGTTTAGGATGTGAAAATACCTATAAGTGTTAATCAAATTTGCGGTTTACTTCTAAAAATTGTCTCCAAAAACATTCATTCAAATTTTACAATGAAATATATGTTTTATACCAAATCAACCATGCTGTTTTCATTTCTGAACTCATTTTTCAGATTTAGAGGTTTTAAAATATCAGTCAAAATTTGCGGTTTACTTCTAAAAGCTATATCCAAAAATATTCTCTCAATTTTACATGAAATATTTGTTTTTATACCAAATCGATCATGCTGTTTTCATTTTTGAACTCATTTTTTACATTTAGGATTTGAAAATACCTATAAGTGTTAATCAAATTTGCGGTTTACTTCTAAAAATTGTCTCCAAAAACATTCATTCAAATCGGCCATGCTGGTTTCATTTCTGGACTAATTTTTTACGTTTAGGATCTGGAAATACCTATAAGTGTTAATCAAATTTGCGGTTTACTTCTAAAAATTATCTCCAAAAACATTCATTCAAATTTTACAATGAAATATATGTGTTATACTAAATCGGTCATGCTGGTTTCATTTCTGGACTCATTTTTTACGTTTAGGATGTGAAAATACCTATAAGTGTTAATCAAATTTGCGGTTTACTTCTAAAAATTGTCTCCAAAAACATTCATTCAAATTTTACAATGAAATATATGTTTTATACCAAATCAACCATGCTGTTTTCATTTCTGAACTCATTTTTCAGATTTAGAGGTTTTAAAATATCAGTCAAAATTTGCGGTTTACTTCTAAAAGCTATATCCAAAAATATTCTCTCAATAAATTCTTTTTCTCTCATTCAAATTTTACAATTAAATATATGTTTTTATACCGAATCAACCATGCTAGTTTCATTTATCGACTCAATTTTTGCAGTTTGAATTTGAAAATACATATAAGTATCAATTAAATTTGCGTTTAGTTCTAAAATTTGTTTTTATAGCAAATAGATCATGATGATTTCATTTCTGAACACAGTTTTCGCATTTAGAGGTTTTACTGTTAGTGTCAATCAAATTTGCGGTTTATGTCTGAAAACTATATCCCAAAATATTCTCTCTAATTTTACATGAAATATATGTTTTTATACCAATTCGACCATGATAATTTTTATTTCTGAAATCATTTTTTTGCATTTAGAGGTTTTAAATGTCTTAAAGTGTCAATCAAATTTTCCATTTACGTCTAATGTCTACAGAAATATTTTTGAAATTTAAATAAAATATCTGTTTTTTATGCCAAATGGAAGATGCTGGTTTCATTTTTGGACTCAGGTTTGGCATTTATGGTTTTAAAATATATGAAAGCTTGAATCAGATTTGCGGTTTACTTCTAGATACTGTCTTCAAAAATATTTTCAAAAAAATAAAATATCTGTTTTATACCAAATCGACTATGCTTATTTTATTTCTGTACTGGATTTTGGATAATACTGTTATAAAATATCTCGAAGTGGCAATTGAGTAATGTATGCCTGAAAATCAGTTCTGTAAAAAATTTAAAAAAAAGTGGTTGCATATTAGGTATATAGTAAAAATATATTTTTTTTTGGTATATTTTGACTTATAATACTTTCTACAATCATCTTGAGTATGAAATATTTATTAAAAAAAATAAAACGTATTATAAAATCTTTTGAAAATTTGTATGAGAGAAGGAACCAAGTTGAAAACTAATTGAAAAGAGAACATGTGATCAAAACAAATAATTAAAAAAAATATGTATCTTTACTAAATGGAAGATCTACAATGTTCTAATGAACTAGGAATTGGTTTAATTATATAATATTAGATGCTTCAAAAGAGATTTTGACTGTGAAAAAGAAGTCCCTCTTTTACAAATGAAAAATATTTAAATCTATAGCTTATCATCTAGGATTACAATTAACATTTAGCTAAGATGGGTAGGAAATCTGAAAATTTAGAATATGTCAGATTTATCAAAAATGGCCAAGATTCCAATATGTGAGAATTTAGTCACTATCAAGATATTTTTAATTTAAATTGAATTTGTCCATCTTTTTCCTTTTGCGTCAAAGAGATAATTTTTTAGATGAAACAACTTTTTGTAATTGAACAATGAACATCACGAATGATTCATCAGAAAAAAAATCTTTGAAATGAGATTGGTTGACAAATATTCAGGCCTGATAATAAAATACACGATCCTGATTAAAAAATCTAAGATCATCAAGAAGATTCTTTAATCAGAATGCTTTGAGAGAGGAAAAAAGTAATTTTATCCCTATAAAAAAATTTTCGAACACACATTGAAGAATATAAATTTCTAATGAAAAAAGAGCTACCAAGAAAGGATCATCATAGAATGAATACCAAAATTACACACTGTAAAGTATAGAAGATATGACGTAGAGACTACAAGCCGATAACGAATTTGTAGCCAAAAAGATGGAGGTCCTATCGAGTTACATAAGTTACTGTAGAATGAAATATTTTGAGTGAATTAAACACCTAAAGTTGGTTTATTCGATTTTTGTATCACTTGAAGAAATAGTCGATGAAATTGCATTTTGGAGTTTGATTCCTAGTGGTTGTGAAGAAAATTGTGGCTCATTTGGAAGTGCTGTCGACGTCATTTGATAATTAATTAATTAATTAATTAAGTTGTTTGTGGCGTTCGCACCCATCCTTTCGGATATCGTGGCCTGCCGGAATGCTGAGTCCAAGTCTAACTGGACTTTCCATCCCACTAAACACCTACCGGCCCTTGTTACTGCATAGCTATACCTTGTTATATATATTATTTTACAAGAATTTATGTGACAATATATAAATACAACTGAGAGAACGATACAATCCTAACGCGAACGCTCCCAATTTGGGAAACAAACTTATTGTCTAGTGATAGCTTGATTACTAACCACGTAGAATCGCGTCGCTAGAGCACTACCTAACCGTAAAAACCTTTGAATTCTTCAGAGGAAGAAAACCAGGGTAAAAAACCGGCACAACGGAATGTATCTTGTTCCTAAATAAAAAAATATGATTATAAAAGGTATATGCTACAAAAATAGAAGCGTTTGAAGGCATGCAATATCTTATATATTATTAATAAATAATATTTGATACATGTTATAGGGTTAAGAAAGATATACATAATTTAAGGCATGCTAGGTTAGGAACAATCTACCCCTGGAATTTGACTCCATCCCTAAATGTCGTCCCTAGGATATATGTTTTAAAATTGGAATGGACGTCATTTGATAGATATTTTAACGTGATGAAGCTGGAAACTTCTGATGAACGGATTATGAGCACTGTTCATTCCTTCTGCAACAACATACGTATACCAATCAGCACTTATTTGTCAATTAAGACAAAATCTAAAAATTGTTTGAATGCACAGAACATGCATGTTGCTATTAGCAACATAGTTCCACGTTTTGAAAAACACATAAGCCAGAAAACGGAACTAAAGCGTCATTGAATTGACAAACTTTTGGAAGTCAGCCTTTCATTCTATTATGTTTCAAACAAGAGATATTTTTTCAATATTAATTTTTGATGTTTCTTTTCTATATTTCTGTTTACATATTAAGGGTGCGGGAGGAAAAAAGGTTAACAACCACTGCGATTAGCTGGACAATCATTTGTAAAGTAATGCATTAATTTTTAATCATCTCAAAAATAAATTTTTAATGATCTGTAAGTTATAATATTTTGAGTGTTAAATAAGTTCACATGAGTTCTTTTACTTATTTTGAGTTCTTTAGCTTTAGTTTATTATTTTTTTTATATATATATATTATTTTTCTTATATTTTTTATTTTCCTTCTGGAAAACATAGCCTGTTAGAACCAAAAATGTGTAAACAAATTCTCTTAGACATCTATTCTACCATCTCAAACTTTTAGAATCATAAATTTTCTAGAACCCGCGATTTTTTGTTCCTGAAGGATTACAAATTTATTTTCTTTTATTAGTATATAATTAATAAGGTATATAAAGATACCAAAGGCATATTTTCATCGAAAAGTCAATATTCACTATTTGTGTCCCATTTTAAAATAAGATGGTCCCCCAATGTGTTTTCAGTTCGCTATTGAGTTTAAAAGCAAGAATACTCTATTTGCTTAATATTTGAGCAGAGATATTTTTATAATGTTCGATTGTTAAATTTTATAAGTAACACTGTACATAATTAATTAAATCTTTTTTTTTAGAAAATTTGTTGATTATTATAATAAAAATATAATATCGGAACAAAATGTTTCAGTTGGTAAAAATGTACTTAATCTATTTTAAACAGCTGTCAGAATTTTATTTGTGGACAAAAATATTAAAAAAAACGCAATGATTTTATTTTCTCGTATACTTTGATTTATGTTAGTTTAAATAATTTTTTAATGATTTTGTGTTTTTAGACTTAAATAATTTTATAAAAAGTGATTAAATTACCATTTTTGTATACTATGATTCTAAACTCTCATTCTTTATGCCTCCTATTATTTTGAAATTATTCTGAGAACAGACGGTTCCTTTTTAAAATAGTGGAAATTGCTTTATTAGTTTATTTTGTTTCCTTTCTCTCTTATGTTAATTATGTAGCAAATTTTTCAATTTTGAGTAAAAGGTAAGGTGCAGCGGATGTATTTTCATTGACCAGGCACTGATGTACCGCTTATGTCAAACTATGAACAAATTCGTATCGATGAGGAATCGAATCCAGAGGCTTCCGTGATATGTCCATCATCTCAACCAACCTCCCATGCCACCCATAGAGTATGCTGTAGGGGATACGTCAAATTAGTTTTTAAAAAACTTAAGTTATGCTCTAAAATTTTTTAGTTTTTGTTGAAGCTCTATAACTTTTTCTGATAAACCTTTTTTCCTTAAAGTTTATTATAAAAGGCAAATCATTGCAAAATGTTAAAAGTTATTTTACTTTTTGTGGCTTGTATCAATTTAGCTTTTAAACTATTTTTGAATGATGCTGAGTAAAATGAAATAATGCGATCTTAATTTTTTGTTTTATTTTTGTTTGCACCTTATAAATTTAGGACTTTAGGTATGCGCTGAATACACTCTATAAAGGATTGCTTAAATATTTGGTCTCCCGTGGTATTTCCAAACCATTAATTTTGAAAATTGCAAGAAAAAAATTTCGCCCCCCAATAATTTTGAGGATGTGCGCCCCTCCTCTGGGCCCAGTATACTAATTGAGATTATTATGGTAGTTTTGAAAAATTGATAGTATTTTTCAAATGTTTGTAGTAGATTAGGAAAATAAGGAGAAATTTCTTGACTAAGATATGCTACATAGTGTTTTATGGCCTCCAGGACATCTTTTTTGATCAAAATTTTATTTTCATCAACAAATATGTTTGAAAATCTAGCAAAATTTTTCTTGTCTAAGAATGCCATTATTCCATCTTCATTTCAAAAGCTGTCAATTTTTTATTACAATGGAGTACATGGCCCAAGGGGAATTCATAGATTCAAATATGTTCACTAAAAATGATAGGAATATACGAAAATGGAGATCAGAAAATTCTACATGCATGTCTAGTTTCCTTTGCAAAAATTGCTGCATTTCTTTCCATAGTATCGCTTCGAAACTTTTCGTTTGGAAAGCCACCTCACGTTTGAGTACAGCAAGAGTTTTCGAATCATTTTCTTCGCATAACTCTGAAACTAACAAGAGTTAAAGGCATTTCCTTCAATTAAATACTCTGTTTTAATAACTTCATTGAGAACACTTTTCAACTCATCAGGCATGGTTTATCATTATTAAGGCTTGGCGATGAATACCGCACTGGGTACCAATTACACCTGGAGATTTTTGTTTAATCAGAGTATAAGAACTAGAACAAATAATTGCTAAAGCACAGGTCAGTACACACTCAAAGTGAATGTTCTGGCTTAACATGTGCTGTAAAAAATTGCCCACCTTGTCAAATATTTCTCTTGCACTGGTTCTACTCCTAAGAGTTTTGTAAAGCAAAAAATTGTCTACCAGGTGCTTGTTACATACACCTTGCACGTTCAATCAATAGTTTCATCAAGCCGAATTGCAAAAAAGTTGAAAATCGAATTTCAAATCAATAAAATCACCTGATGTCATCGGACATCTCCTATTAGCCTTCTAACGGTATCATTTGACATCAAGATATGCTTCAAACATACAAGTTCAGAACTTCATAGCACATTCAATATGATATCTTTGCCGCAAGATATTATCAACTGTTCTCTTTCCTATGTGGTGAGATTTTTTGAAACTTTTCGAACCATACCTATTATTTTGCAAAAAAATTTCTTTGTTATCAAATCTGGATTTGTATAATCGTTCAGCTTGATTCTTAAAATAATTTTATAGTTATGTTTATCGAACTGTAGTGCTTCATTTGACCGACTTTAGAAAAGTGGATGCTAACACTTCAGAACACTTATGTTCTTCTATTTATGAGTCGTCATATTTCATTTTTTAAACCACTAAGAAAAATGAACATGAAAAGAAAAGTTTCAAATCAATCAAAGATGTATGAGCATTACAATTATCCATCATTTCTTCTTCTTTCTTTCTCCATTTTTTTATCAAACCATTGTATCCAACTTTTAAAAAATTTTCTTCTCATAAATGCTTTTGAATTGAGAGCAAAATTGAATATAAACTCTTTAATGTTTTTGAAACATTGTGGAATTTGACTTTTACCTATGACAGTCAAAAGGTACTTTTCAGAGTTTGGTACAACTAAAACGAAAATCCTTTCTTTGCTTCATTTAGCTCCAACACAATTTTTCTTTTCCTCTAAACTCAAGCGTTTTGTTTGGTAAAATCTTCCAAAAAAGTCCCGTTTCGTCAAGATTGAAAACATGTTCAGGTAAATAATTAATTTAAGGAAATTGAAAAGGGTTTTATTATTATTTCATCATTACTATTTATTTATTAATTTTTTTAATAGTTAAAATTACATTTTTTGAAGTTGAAATTTACAAAGCTTCGGTTTTCTCCGACTTCTGGAGTAAAACGTTTTCTTAACGGAATGAATACGTTATGCCCAACTTATTAGTTAATAACCGAACGTAATTTTGTTATTAGTTAAAAGCAAAGCGCATATACTTACTCTAAAATTTTCTTAAAAATGTTATGAATCTCTAAATGAGACCAATTTGGGCGCCAAAGATATATACATATATGCCGTGGCGTAGTCAATATTTTTATTTAGAGAGTCCCAATGGGTACTGAAGTATTTGCATAAGTTTACCAGGATCCATTGTCTGAATTAAAGTTAACAAATTGTGCTTATACAAACTTATTTGTATTAGCAAAGGGAAAAAATGAGAAAAAAAATTAAAAATTACTATTTATTTTTTATAAAGAAAATAAGTTTCCCAACAAATTAGATATTTAAATTTTAACATTTATTAAATATTTTTTATATTATAAAAGAGTTCCTTGATGTCAATTTTGATTAAATTACAGACTCGGGAATTTTCCCATAATGCATAAGAAAACTGCATCTCTTTCTCTCTCTCTTTATTTTATGTTATCCTTTCAATTGTTACCTTAGAACCCCTATCATTTTTACAATAAAGAAACAAGCAATAATTTTCCGATTTTATGTCTGCATATAGAGTTGGAGATTAATATTTTTGGTATTGAAAGTTTAATGCTATCGTATTTTTTTAGAATGAAAAATATTTCTATATCATTAATTGTTGAAGCATTATTCCATATAATTATTGGGCTTTTTGGACCCATGTTTGCCAATAACGCACTGTTGACATCTTTTCTTCAACTACAACGGTAAAGTTTTTTTTACAATAAATAAGTGATATAATGTAAAACTATAAGGCGAAAGGAAGCATTTTCAGGAAATTATTTTGAATATTCAATACAAAAATGAAACCTTAGGTAAGATGGATCCATGTTTGCAATTTCAGGGCTAAAAATGAACATTTTTTTTGAAATTTTGAAATTCCATTGAGAAATAAAATATTATCTAAACTAAAGTTTCCAAACCTATGATTCGCGACCCCAACTGAGGTCGAAATAAATTTTTTGCAGGTCGTAGGATTAAATGCTTACTACCCTGACTTAGAACTTTTTTCTTTTTCATGCAGGCTTACCATAAGCGTGTTTTAAAATTTTATGTCGTTTATTTCAAGCAGAAGTAAGATATTTTTTGAATTTGAAAATAATAAACCCTTTAGCCATCAATGTCATTATAAAATATAAACTGCTTTTTGTGTAACTGCGCTAGGTAAGAAAAACTATACTTTCAATACTCTAAATCTGTTTTATTATATTTTGTGCTTTAATTTTTTACATTTTATGTAGTACAATGGGAAATCCTATGTGCCTTCAAAGACAATGTTAATTTTGTTTGTAAGTCCAACATAAAATACTTGAATGAAGTAACTGTTTAGTGATCATTTACCTTTTACTGTAATCATATAGTGTTACTAAAAAATAGAAGCAAAGCATTAAGTTCAATCTTGAAAGTACTTTATGCTCACAGTTTCAATGTTGTAAACCAGTCGTTCTTAACCTAAGGGGCGCGCGTAACTTTTAAGGGGAGACGTGAGTTCGCATAATAAAAAATGTTGTCAGGCGTGAAAAAATATTGAGAATTTTATGAAACAAATGCGTAAATGCCACGTTGTAATTACTTATTTACAATCTGCTAATCTATTTTCAGTATTGAGTAACTTGATGTATTCTTTTAATTTTGAGTTGTAATGTCAAATAAATAAATTTAGTCATTTACTTCCTAATATCTCACTAATGATCAAGTAAAATGTCAAACAAATAAAATTACTTTAAATTCATATCTCTATCTCACTAATTTATATGCATTGTTAATAAAAAGAGTATGTTAAATGTGTGGATGCAGGGGGCGTGGAGAGAAAGGTTTGTTGTTAAAGGGGCGTGCTGGTGAAAAGGTTGACAGACACTTCTGTAAACAGCTCACGGCTGTTTCTAATAAAATGTTCTCATGTGTATTCCTAAAATTTATTAGATATTAGGTATTTTCTGTTAATTCTTTCATATTGAATTGCTGTTCTGTAAGTATTTTTATGCTTTATATTTATCTCATTATTTTGCTCTCATTTATCGGTAAAAATTAGAACAGCCAAAAATCTTTAGTTTTTGGGATATTTTATTGTTAATATATTTAATTACAGATATTTTTCGTTAATATTGCTGAAAATAGTAACAAATTTGGGTAGCCAGCATAAAAAGGTTGGGAACCACTGATCCAAACTGTGTAAACTAGATGTTCTCTGTGCAAGTGCAATTACTATAAACTAACGTTTCGTTATCAGAAGCACCTGAAGGAGGAATGTATGGGTATTTTTTATAGCTATTGTAGTAAGCAATCAAAACATGGATAGCTTTCCAAATTCAAGCACTCCAATCTTGTTCTTGATTTATTTTATAGCTCATATACTTTTCGAGTTGTCTGCGAGAAGCTAAAATTTCATATTTTTCTATCTTGTTTCTTGATCCATCAAAATTGAAACTTTTTACTTAACAGAATATCACGTTGGAATAACAGTCGTAGTTAAAAATATGCATTTCAAAGTATTTTTACTAGCATATCTTCTATGAATATAAAATCTTATAAAATGAGAGTGAGAGCCTAATGGAAAACTTGGATGGTATAGCTCCTACACTCCCACCATCAATTCATAAAAGAAACCTTGTCCGCCCGTATTTGTCTTCAGTTTTTAGTAGCAAGTCTTGTATGCACATGCACCTGCCTGTTCATGGATCAATAGACTTGTATCCATGCAGGTTTCTAATAAGTATATATACATATTACTAAAAGAGACATATTTTGTGTTATTATTTTATTTTCTTTCAGACAAGTTTATTTTTAATAAAATAATTACTTAATAGTAACATTTTATGGAGTAATACATTCAAAAGGTTCCTTTGATGCAAAGTTCCTTATCCCAAGTGGCCCAACAAGCAGATATAAGTAGTAATGCGTTGGCGATTACACCTTCCTTCATATTTAATATTGATGACATTGTTAAAGTTGTTCAGTATGGCTACTTGGAAAAGTTGAAGTCCTTTTTCCAAACAGTCGGTAATCATGCTGTCAATCAGTTAGACAAAGAGGGATGTTCGTTTTTGCACTGGGCAGCCTTAAACAATCGACTCAAAATCGTGCAATACTTGATCGAAAATGGAGCAATTGTGGATGTGGTTGGGGGCGAGTTGAAAGCAACACCCCTGCACTGGGCCACTAGGCAGGGTTTCCTTAAGATGGTTGTGCTTCTTGTGAAACATGGAGCTGATGCGTGTAGCAAAGACATACAGTACTGCAATTGTTTTCATGTTGCGGCCCAATTTGGACATTCCAACATTCTCACATTTTTACTGGCTAATTTACGTATCAGTAGACAAAATACTCTTGAAGATGTTTCTGTCGTCAACAAAGTGATAGATGACAAAAATATTTACGGCCTCACTCCCCTTATGCTCGCATCAAAACACGTTTGCAATCCTGATCCGGTTCGCATTCTAGCAAATTTTGGTGCAAATCTGGATCTCAAGGACAGCATAAAGGAGAACACCCCTCTACACTGGGCAATCATTTCAGGGAATTATGCCGCTGTCTCAGCACTTTTGGACTTCAACGCAAACACTTCCTTAACCAACAAGAAAGGAGAATCTGCCATTGACATTGTTAAAGAACATCAACAACCCTGGTTTTATACCGCTATCCAAGATGCTATCAAAGCTCACCCCCAGCCAAATGTATCCTTAACGCGGGTTCAACTCCTTAAAGTTTACTCCACTAAGTTTCTCACGTGTATCCTGCCCTTGCTCTTTATACTCTCATTCGGCTTCGTATTTGCCTCTTCCTTCGCGTATTTGGTAAAGTGTAGCATTCTGATAGCCATTTGCCTCTTCCTATACCTGTGCATAAAATATTGTTTAGACGATACGTATTTCTTTGTGCTTCCTTTTAGCATATACATAACTGTTAAAGTGTGCATGACTCTAAGCCTGTTTCTCGTAATATTCTCTACGATCCCCCTCTCTCTTCAAATTTCGTTCGTAGCATCCTTTCTGCTGCTCTGGTACTACTTTCTTTACGCCTGGATTTCAGATCCTGGCTACATACACACTAATATTGACAAACAGTGCGAGCACATTATCAATCTCTCCAACAATGGCAAGCTAGACATCGTTAACTTTTGCTCCACTTGCCTGATGCATCGCCCTATACGCTCTAAGCATTGCTCCGTATGCAATAAATGCGTGGCCAAGTTCGATCATCACTGTCCATGGATCGGAAACTGTCTGGGCTTCGGTAATCACCGCTACTTTGTCTTTTACCTCTTCTTCCTTCTCCTAAGTTTGGTGTTTTATATCGTCTTTATTTTACTCTACTTTCAACATGCATCTACTTGTTCGCGAATTTTCTTCCTTGAAAAATTCTTTCTATGTAACCCATGGATCACTTGGTTTTTCTCCTTTTCTTGCATTGCTGTTATTTGGGTGTTTTTCCTTTTACTACAGCATCTCTATCAAATATCCCAAGGCTTAACCACGAATGAGCGCATGAAGGGGGCACGCTACGCCTACTTGACAAGACACACTGCCGATGCTTCCAACAGCTCACACAAGCAGTCTACGCTCAAGAGTCCATTCAATCGCGGAATTTGTTTGAATTTGGCTGATTTTTTGCACGTTCGTATTCCATGCATTTGCTCACAGACAATTCTATATAACATAAACTGGAAGAACATATACGAAATTGAGGATTATTACCTTGCGAAAACGCAGAGCCAGACCAAAAAAAATCAAGAATCAAGCGTTTTTCCATCACTGAAGTACAAAAAATTTGCCTATGAAGTCATATAAACAATTTACCTGGTCTTGTGTCATCGCTTTTATTGTTTTTAATTTTGTCGTTTTGATGTACGGTGCATGTATTTAAAAATATCAAAGCCTATTCATTTTTACTTTATATTCGATAAAATAAAATATTTATTTTACTTTTTAATCTCAAATCCTGCACTGCTTTTCACTGTAACGAAATTTCCTCCCAATCAATTATTTTGCATTGCTTTTGGTTAGACTTTAGATCATGGCGTGTGTACTGTAGGTGATTTCATTTTTTCTAAACATTCGTTATTCGGGAATGGCCATGATGTCGATTTCAACATTTTTAAACTAAAACATGTTCAAAAATCCTTTTTTTACAATTGTGTTTACCGTTTTCAACATATTTTCTTTATTTTTAAAAAAAATACCCAGTAGAGAAAAATTATGATTATGTTTACCTCTTTTGGCCACAGTGTTATTTTCGACATGTTATTCCATTTGTGTTTATTTTAAAACATCATACTCATTTTTTGCCCTTGTAAATCATAAATAAATAAAATGTGTGTTGTATGGATTTATTCATAAATAACACTCACCTATTTTTTAATACACAAATCAAGATGAATTAAAGAGCACATAAACTTCCTCTTTCATTTGAGCTCATCTTGTACTTGTACTCATCAATCTGAAATAATAAGAAGAATCACTGAAATCGAAGCTCAAAAAACACATTTCTTCTGGTCCTTCATGATTTGCTTTACACAGTAAGTATGCTAGCGGCTTATCCGGAAATCGACATAATCTTGACATTTTTTATTATAAATGAGAATTTTGAAATAAATAAAATGGCAAAGAAAAGTTTTTATGTTATTTATCTTCCCTTGTGCAAAATAAAATTTCATTCATTCAAATACCACAAAAATTATTTGCTGTTCTTCACACATACATATAACTATTTATTGTTAAACTATTTCATATAATTGACACATATTGTTGGCAGCTTAGATTATTATGTTTTTCAACTAACACCTTTACTTTTCTTTGCCTTTTTATTTATTTAAACATTTATAATTTTTATATCCTTGCTAAGGACATTGATGTGGACAACCTTTGGCTAAATAATGTTTTCATAGTTTCCTCTTGATAACTTTTCAATTTATTTTATTTTTACCATCTTTCAAGTTAAATATAATCGAAAGATTCGCCAAACATCTTATTATCAAGGATTTTTTAATTAAATTTGAAATAAAACGAATTACACAGCTGTAAGGTAAAGCTTTTTTGTTATCGATTTAAATCTTATATCTATGGAGTGACGTATTTACGCTTGAAGACAGATTCTTGTTTTTCTTACGCCAAGTTTATCATCTCTTTAAGCCTCCATAATATATTTTAAGCCAGGGGTGCGAAAATTTTTGTTAAGTTTAGTAGCACATAGAAATTTTTGCACCACTGAGCCCGACAAGCATGGGGGAATCAAGGTTGGCTGTTGTCAGTCTTGATCTGAGGTCTGTTTTGATGCAGTTCATTCTGCTGAACCCTCTTCGCAACTAGCAGATGAACTTGGTAAAACCAAAACAATTGGCATCAGTTTGGATAACACTAAGAATCTTTCAAGGCGTAGCATAACCTATTTGCAAAGGTCTTTTCTCAGAATTTTCAATCTAAACCACTCATCAAGCAGCTATCTAACTTCTATGTTAGATAAGGGCTCCTTGAAATGCTGCACTAGTTGTTCAAGCTCAGCCTCCCAAAAATCTCACAGTTTCTTCTCCTCTGGCCATCCCATTGTATCAAATATGGATATATTCTGTGCTACTCTTGCATCCATGGTCTTGAATCGCTCTGTCATAGAAGCTTTCAAATCAGAGAGGATAATTCTTCTATCCTTTTAGTAGCTTGTTTCCCCTGCTTCTACTCTTTCTAACTGGACTTCTTTGAAGACGCCAGTGGGAGACACGTCAGACAAAAAAAGACTCAATCTCTCCTGGGTTATGTTCCAGTTTGTTTAAAAGAGAAATAGCATGGTTCACTGGTGGTTTGATTTCTGACAACATCAGGGTTTCTCTTTAAAATGTAGCAGAAAGTGAGCGTAGGACTGCCAGAAAGTCATAAAGAAAATGACAGTACTTTAAAAACCTAAAATCACAAATGGCTTTCAGCAGTCCTTTTGCTTTTTGAGCATCAGAAGTTCCCACATTAGCGTTGTTCTGCAACTAAAAGACCACAGCTTCCCAACGTTCAAAAATGCTTGAAGTGCCTGTTCTTTGCTGGCAACCCATCTCACAGCATTGATGTCTCTTAGTTTTAGCAACTGCATTTCTAAAGCTGCTGCAACTTCTTTTAGCTGGGATGAGCGCTTTGGTGAAGAATGATAATAGATATACGATCGTGTGAGAGTCGTCTCAACTTTTTGCATAAATAGTACAGCTTTCAATGAATCCAGGACTGCCAGTTGGAGTCTATGAGCCAAACAATGAATGGCAACGAAATGGGGAATATCTTTTGCTAATTTAGCAGCAACACCACCATGACAGCCCAATATTGTTCTTGCTCCATCGGTTGCAAGACCTACCACTTTTCCCTGGTCAAATATTACCGACATTATATTCCTCAGAATAACATCCAGCTCCGAGTGAAGATATTACTATGGTTTATGAAACTTGAAATACAAAATTGATCGCTGCCATATTGTATTTTTAGGATGAAACATTCAGTTTTTCAAAAATAAGCTAAAATGGCCACACCTATATCGCATATTATTATTGCCACCTCGTCAAGTCGATTTTACAATGCTAAGGTATAGTTGCGTCAAAAAATTTTATGCCTCCGACATATGACTGTTATTCTGAGAACATTGCAAGTTACAGTCGCACATGCACATTTTCTGGTCGCGCGGCGCGAGTGCGGTGTTTTTGCACTCCTGTTTTAAGCTGTTCTCTCTGTTTAATATAGCTCATGAGTTAGTTTTTTATAAACACATGTGTAGTACTAAATATTTTATATAAAAGATGAACACCTGTGTCGAACCCACTTTGCACCACTAAGTTAAATCTTTAGAGTACTTTTACATTTCGATTGCATGCCGTTGATCCAAGTTGTATTAAGTCTTTTTGACATCTATTTTTCACTCCTCACCACAAACTTTTCCTACTCAACGCCCCCTTAGAAAATATTTTTTCAAAGAAACCCCTTAATGGGTATTATTTGAAAAAACGCCTCCTATACCACTTTACTTCAAAGAAACGCACCCTTAGACGACATTATTTCAAGGAAAGCTTCTTAATTATAAAAAATACCTAGACTCCAATGTGACGGTTAAGTTTGGCGTTTACCCTTCAAATTTAAATGTTGTTTTCTATATTAATAATATTAATTCTGATATCATACTCTCACAATATCTATACGCTTTCTTTCATTGCTTAAATTTTATTTACAGTACTAAATCCATTTTCTGACATACAATCTGTGGGAAAGATAAAAAATATTTGATTTCCAAAATGTATAGCTACTTATATATGTTATTTTGCAAAATACAACTCTCATATAAATTATACAAAATATTTCTTTATTTCAACCAAGAAAAAAATTTAATATCTACTACTTTTTATTGTAAATTTTCACAACGCCCTTAAGAATTTGAAAATGCCTGAGTTTATTCAAAAAGTTCATCATGTCAAATCATAATACCCGAAAGGAGGAATTGAAAGTTCTTTTAATGTTTTAAGTTATTTATCAGCCTTCAGTCAATCTTAAACTTTTGGCTCATATAGCATGCCGATATATCATTGGAATTGAGGCAGATCAGAAGATATCTATAGAAAAACTTTATGCTCATAAAATTGGCCCTTTATTTGCAAAGCTAATCAGTAAAAATGATTTTAAGTTTATTTCAAGATTTTTACGTTTTAATTATCCTTTTTCTAGAGTTATTCAATGTGATAAAATTGCTCCAGTAAGAATTTTCAATGAACATTTCAAACAAAACTTTTCAAGGTAAGTTTATTTTCTAAACACATAAAACTCGTATCTGGATGACTCAAATCCTTTAAAAAATAATAATGTAGAATGCAAAAGTATATAATCATAAACATATTAAGAATTCTAAAATCTGCCATTAGATTTTTCGTTATGCTGCATTTAGTTCCTATCCTCTTGATTTGTGAACTCTTCTGAATTACATCTGCCAGTCCATTATGTGGTATGTTATTTTTATTGGTTCTAAATAAATTTAATGGCTGAAATTGCCATTTTTTACTTTTTTCGTATCACTAGTTATGTAGGCGAAAATCTCTGACACTTCGCTAATTGGGGGTTTCGTAAACATCAGAATTTACTCTCCCTTCAAATTAAAAGTTTTGCCTTCAATGGAAAGTCCTGGACATGCGCCTGTTTGCAGGCAACTCGAAATAGAACGGAAAGATGAGTCAGTATTGCTTGTGTCGCGTAAAATTTTTGAAAATGGAAAACATCACACTGTAACATTCTTTTTTGAGTGAGAGATGGAGTATCATCAATGATACGTCATCATCATGGCTTGACACTTTCCTAGAAAAGGCTGTAACCGATGTGCTCAAAGGAGCATTTGGTAGCAAAAAATTGAAGTGGTTAGCTGCACAAATCAATGAGAACTTTTATCACAAAAAATAAATAATAGCAATGCATTTAAACTAAACTCTTTAGACAACTTTGCACTAATAATTATGAACAGTTCGAACGTTTGTTCTTATATTCATTCAAAAATTGGATGGCTGTCAAAAGGAAATGGCTTGAGACGTTTCTAATCACTACTTGATAGTTGTAAGATTCTACCAAGATTCCTTGTGCTAAATTAAGAATCATTAACTGTGTTTTTCACCTATTAAAAAATAAGTAAGCCTATTCAAAGACAATATGTCATTTTCAATCAGACTATATAAAATTTATTCTGATGTAAAAAAAATTTATACGACATGTGATTTTTTATCTATTAGCATTTTTCATGAAGGAGTGCCATTATTATTTTAAAAAAAAGTACCAATTTTTTCCACTTTTTCCATCAAGTATTTGTTGAATAAGAGCTCCTGTTTTCAGTTTTCTCTTCTTCCCACGACAAGTATATACAGTGATAAATTTTAATACCATATCGACCCGGTTTTGAAAGATCGTATATTTGGATTACTAGTAGATTCCCATGGAAAACTTTATTTAAAGAAATCAAACACAAAAACAACTAAAAATATGACATATTACAAAAGGGTAATATAACCATAAAAAATGATATCTTTAGTGTTCTAGGGTCGAGAATCACGGGTGGGCGTTTAGAGAGGATTAGGAAATTGGTTTTGAGCAAGACTTTCGTGGAGGCAAGGTGAAGAGAGAAAACAAGAAACCTAAGTAGTGCCGTTGTTGTATCGGCTTATATAGACACTCCTAGGTATTTTCTCGTGACTTTGTTTTCGCCAGTTGTTCTTGCTGGGTTATTCATGGTGTTTATGTATGCAGAGTTCCTTTGCAAGTGGTAGAACTATTTTGGTCTTGTTCGATCATTGCGAAGATGATGATGCAATTGAGCTGAGTTTCCGCTGATCCACCCAATTCAGCGATAGAATCTGAATGAAAGAAAGGGCTGCCTTTGAAGTGCATACCGGCTACGGTGAGCGCGATCAGTTCTGCCACGGCAATTGGGAGTGGTTTTGGAAGTTCTGCCATGTAATGTTCTTTTCTGAATACGAAAGATATGGAGGAAGGCGTAGCGTCCAAGAATACATTGAATTTTTTTGTATTTACTTCTTTCTCCATTGCGATAGGCTTGCCGATGCATTCCAGCGCTTTGATTCAGAGTTTTACCGGGATTGCTTGCTTTCTAATGGGATTGAAAAGGGGAAAAATCTTTTGTTCGTTTTTGGAACCGTTGCGAGGTAGTATGTGATGAATCCCAGGGTCCTTTGGAAAACTATGTCGCAAACCTTTTCTTCCCATTGAAGGCCAGGTAGGGTAAATAAGGCTTTGAAGAGCTTTCTTCGTCTTTTTCGCGTAGGATAACCTCCTATCGATTAGGATGATGTTCATGCCGAGGTAATCGATGTGTTATGCCCGAGTGCCGGAGCTTTTGTCTTCATTGATTTCGATGTTGAACTTTTTGAGGAAGTTGATGAAATCTTTGATGGTATGGCTTGCATCTTCTTCGCTTTCATTGACTATGAGTAAGTCGTCTAGGTAGACTAAGAGAATAAGTCTTCAGTTTATGAGTTTTTAAAAATAAACTTCTGAATTTGGATACTGTTTTTTGGAGGACCCGAGAAGAAAAAGATGCTCCCATAGGTAGTCTTTTAGATTTGTATGCTATTCCATTTATTTTGAAGGCGAAGCATGATTGATATGCTAATACCGTAAAATGCGTTGCCCAAATCGATTTTGCAATCCCATTTGAAGTTGCTAGGTATGTAGCGGAGCAGCGCAGGAGCCTAAAGAGAAAAACCAGATTTTTCAAATACTTCTTTTGTAAATGAAAAGTTAGCAATAAGCCTGCCTTTTCCATTTCTTTTAGGAATAACAAATACTGGTACTAGGATCTTTGCTTTTTGGCATCTTTCAATTACATTTGCTCTAAGGAGCTTAGGAATGACCTTTTTATTATGAAATGCTCCTGCGATAAAGGCGAACTTCTGAAAGTTGAAAAAGAGAAGAAAGGGTCTGGAGCTTTGATTTTCGGCGCATAATCATAAAGAAGAATCTTTTTGGTGGCTTTGTGCTTGAGATTTTTACACGCACCCCATATTTTTGCTTCACAGGAGAAGCTAGCACTTGCCGGAATTTCAGCTAAAACAGAGATCAGAATGTTTCCATCTAGGAAGTTCATATTCATAGGAGATTCATTGATATCATCCAATGTTCTGTTCCCTTCTTCTTCTTCGTTTTGCTCCTCTTGTGTCGTGTCTTTGCTGGTGGACAGGATATCTGAAAAAATTTGTCGCCATTGTACTTTGTTAAAGGCGTCTTTAGCTGGGAGATACTCCAGGTTAGTCGCCATTTTGAATCCCATATCAGGCACTAGTGGAAGGCTTTTAACGTGTTTGACAAATTCTTTAGGTGAGATGAATTATCTATCTTCTGATACTTCAATAAGTTTGCCAACTAATGTGTTTAGCATTGGAGTTTCCTCCGTGGGTGGAATCTCATCAAGGACTTTCCAGAGGTCTTCTTCAATGAAAGAGTCGTCTTCGGAAGCTGCATCAATCCATTGTTCATCCAGCCCGCTGCTAGTGTTGACGATCTTCTCCTTTGCAGATTGAATTGGTCTAGACAAGGAAATTCTTGATCGTATCAACTGATGTAATGGAGTTATGAGAGCTGCTTCTAGATGTCCAGAGACTTCCCAATGACAACGATGAGGCGTATGAAGATGGAGGCGAGGCGAAGCCTGAACTGGTATTCCTTAAAACAAAGTAATGCCAACTCGTCGAAGTGATCTTACTTCTTCGGCCCCTTTCCTTGAAAGGGTTTCTTCTTTCTAGGATAACTGGGGGTTGCTGTTGGCTTGCTAGGAATTTCCACTCCAACATTCGTGATGTGGCGAATTGTTTTGCCGCTGCTTCACGTGTTGATTGGGCTGCCGCTACAGCAGTAGAGGCCCTTTGATTTAAATAAAGCCAATGTCTTCATCCCTGAGTTGTTCTAAGTAAAAAAATTCCTACAAATTTTAGGGAATTCATGAAGTCCCTAAGTGAAACAGTAATTTCACGAAAACCGTAAAATTTTTAGGTTCAAATTTGGATTGTTTTTTTTTATAGATTTCAGGATCCTTTATTTAAAATACCAGCTCTTAGTGATTAAAATACTCCTAGATGTTGATTTTGGCGAAACAAGAGTCAATACAAAATATGTAAAATAATTTTAAAACTGGTTACAAAAATGTTTTCGACCTCTCTCCCACATCATATTTAGTGGAGTTTATATAAATCTACCTGTAAACCAAGTAGGTGCCAAAGCATAAAATTTTGAAACCAGCGAGTTAGACGCTAAAAAGGAAGAAAAATTTCATACTCAAGGAATGAGAGTGCTGCAAATTTTCGTTCCAATAAATGCGCTCTTCCTGATAATTGTTTCTCATGGTATCCAGGGATGTCCAACTAAAACAAGCAGCGGGCCATTTAGAAAAGTTATTGGACACGGTCGGGCCGCACCTATTTAAAAAAATAACAATAATTTTTTTATAAAATATTTATCAGAAACTTTTTTATCCTGATTACTGATTATCACAATTTTTATGAAAATTAAACATAAAATGAGTAGTTAATTGAAAGAGTTATTTTAATTTGTTGAAATTTTTATAAACTAATATCTATATAATTTAACATCAACCTTATCTCATTTTCTTAGAGGGCCGCAGAAATTTGCCTTGCGGGCCGCGTGTTGGACACCCCTGGATACACCATGCAAAAATAGCCCTGTCACACATAGGAAGAAAGTGTGACTCTCAATGACGCTTGATCTCACAATTCTGTTGGTTCCTCGAACGTCTTTTCTATTTTGTAGATTAGTAAAGAAAATTGAAAAAAATAAATTTACAAAAATGTTGTAAATGAAAATTTGAGTAATACTGAATAATTTTATATTTTGTAAAATCTTTGTTAAAATACAGTAAAACTTGTATAAGCTGCTCCCTCATAAAACCGGCCACTTCTTTAAACCGGCTGTTATAAAAAGTCCTGGCCGCTAGCTATTAAGTTTAATGTAAATTATTCTCGTTAACGCGGCCACCCCTAAAGCGTGCATCGACCACTTTTTTGAATATATGTATGCATATATAAAGAAATTTCACCTTATAATATCGGCCGTTATATTTTGTATCTGCATAACCAAGGATGTCAACTGCAAAACAAACACGCTGTAAAAAAACAGTTATTATTAACAATAATTCATTATTCATTTATATGTGAAACACCCTATAAAATGGGGAAAGTTGTCGAAAGTAATAACAAAGACAGCCTGCTGAAAAATATAATATTGGTAAATCAACTGTAAGAGACATACTTCGCAAAAACAATCACAGCGGTATGAAACCACTGCAAATTAAAATAAACTACGATTTAATACAAACTGTACATTTTTTGATAAAAAGATGTAGTATGGAAGTGGTTTAGAAGTGCTCTTGCAAAAAATATACCTATCACCGGACCTATTATTATTCTTATCTGAAAAAGCACTCATATTCGTAACTAAACTTAAAATAGCCAAATGAATGGTTCGGCAGATGGCGCGGACGTTATTCTGCCAATGCATATAGACTCTATGGAGAAAATAACAGCGTGGATACAGACATTTTAAAATCGTCTCCTTGAAATTACCAAAAACTACTCATCCAATGACATTCAGCTGTGATGAAACTGGGTTATTCTTTCGAGCTCTACTAGAAAAAACACTCAGTACTGTAAAGGTGGAATAAAGCAAAAGAAAGAGTTACTGTGTTGTTGGGTGTAGCTTAGCACGGGAAAATCGTAAATTAATGGTTATAGGTAGAGTACAATTTTTTTAATGTTTTACTCAAATCCACGTTCTTTTAAGAGTGTTAACAATAGTAACATCACGCAAATAAAAAAGATTGAATAACGAAAATTTTATCCACACTCTGGATCGATACACACAGTATCAATGTTTTGAAAGTTGAACGTCGGAATATCCTAAAGTTCAACTCTTCATCCTGCACACAAGATATTCGACTCAGCAATATTACACTTTAGTTTCCACCACCAAATACTACCTCTCTACTTCCGCCACATGATGAGGGATTCATAAGTTCATTTAGAGCTCATTATCGAAAACTAATTATTACTTCGCTTCTTATTTAATACTAAGATCGACAATGGACATTCAGCGGAAGAACTTTGTTTCCAGATCACTATTCTCGAATCAATTAATTGGATAACTAGAGCTTGGGACACCGAGGTGAAACTACTATTGAAAAAAATTTGCCTTAGTTGGATTTTCACCCATGAACGTAAATTTAGAAAAAAATAATGACGACAACGATCATCTTCAAATCAACCATCTGGCTGAAGAGATGAAAATAGGTAATGTTACTCAATTTTGATGATGGATTGCCTACTCAAGATGACTCCAATGACTCCAGGGAAAATCTCATCGTTAGCCATTTTGGCCGGTTTAGAGAAATTTTACTAGTCAAGAAAAACTATTTTTCCATAACAGGTATAACAGAGAAGCGAAAATTATTTTTTACCCTCTTTCTGAGATAATAAGTTATCTGAATAAGAAAATTTTTTTATTAAGTTTAACTTTGACCTTGATGACGAAGTTTATCTTTAAAGATGCTACACCCTTTTATCTTAACTATACGAAACTTGTTTTTTATATTTGAAATCTTTTTTCACGAATATGAGTAAAGTGCTTCTCACTGTTTTGCTTTTAAGCAGTCTTATCTTATATAACTAGATCTGCAGTACATAAACTCTTAAAAAATAATCAAATAGGTTAATACACACGAATTAAATTAACTCTTTTGGAGATATCTTATAGCGTCGTAAAAGTATGAAACAATAAAAATTGGCATTATAATTCCTAGAAGCAAAATAGCATAAACTTTGTTCGTTTAAAAAAGAATAGAAATAGGAAGGAATTTGAAATGAAAGTCGATGGCGTAGACACGCTGGAGCGATAAACGACTGAGCGATATACGTTAAAGCGACATGCATGTTTAAGCGATGATCGCTTGAGCGATAAAACTGTCAAATATTTCCTACATACAATTTTTTTGCTACATTTTAATTGAAATCACTTATATCTAAAGTTATTTAATTTAATTTAATAAATACAAAAGCATTTTTAAAAAATTTATTCAGTTTATAGTTTAAACATAAGATTATATCCACATTTGAAGGGATATAATTTAACCAATTGTGCACAAATTTTTTAGTCAAGGGGCCTAATATGGTTAAATCTAGACAACAACGCCTTAAACACTGGTACAACAAGTAATCTCGAACTATCTACTCTTCAACTTAACAAATCGATCACAGAGAGCATTCACGCCGCAACCCCTACAAACCAACCTCCTAAAAGACAACAAGCATATTTTTAGAACCGTATCTTAACCCTATTAGTGCTGGGCTAAATTTATCCGCTCAAGTGCTGTGCCCCCCCCCCCTAATTTTCTCAGATATTAATAAGTTTTTAAAAATATTTTTGTTGTTACATATATTTCAACTATGCTGAATTCAGAGGTGATGTCCATTTTTTATTAAAATCATTTAAACCTGTCAAAAAATTAATTTATATTTGACAACTCATCTCAAAAAGGAACTTTTTATTTAATTAATTATATAAAATTTTTTACACATATATACCCATTTTCAAGTATGCTGAATTAAATGGTGTTATTCATTTTTTATGAAAAACATTCAAACCTGTCAAAAAAGTGATTTACATATGACAGCTCATCTCAAAAAAGAAACTTTTTATCTAAATAATTATATAAAGTTTTTTACACACATACCCATTTTCAAGTACGCTGTGTTTAATAGTGATATTTCTTTTTTTATAAAAATCAGTCAAACCTTAAAAATATAATTTAAATATAACAGCCCATGTCAAAATTAAAATTTTTATTCCTATAAAAAGTTTTTTATACATTTCATGTATGTAGAATTTAATAGTGATGTTCATTTTTATGAAATCAATAAAACCTGTCAAAAAATCGATTAAACCTGTGAATCAATGTCAAATATATAAACTTCAAAATAAATTCTACTTGCAGTATTTCTCTAGTAATTATTTTCTTAATTTATTTAATAAACCAATTTTAGGTGTTTAATTCACTCAAAATATTTCATTTGTCAGTAAATTAAGTATCTCGATAGGACCTCCATCTTTTTGGCTACAAATTCGTTATCGGCTCGTATAGTCTCTACGTCCAGTGGCGTAACTAGGTAGGGGCGGTGCGCTCCGGACAGCACATTTTTAGGGGTGGCATATTTTGAAATCACTCATATATTGCAATCAATAGGTTAAGATCTTTATAACAAAAAAGATTTTGACGAAGTTATTGAAGAGTTTGCAAACAAAAAAGCTAAAAAAGTTCATCTATAAAAAGTTGAAAATGAATATTTGTATGTAATTAAATAAAATTTTCAGTTTTTTTTTATTTTCATATTAAGCATTATTTTCTATTATAAGCATTTATATAAAGCTAATTTATAAATAAATAATGTTTTATCCGTTTTTAACCAATTTTTTTAAATAAAAGGGGGCGTCAAATTTATGACCCGCCCCGAGCGGTAATTCTCATGGTTACGCCACTGTACGTCATATCTTCTATACTTTACAACAGGGGTTACCAACCTTTTTTTGCTTGTGGACCTTTTGAGCGATAGCCTTAGTAACTATGGACCCCCATGATCTATAAGAGACATGTATAAATATGTATATTCTATAGGGAAAAGATTTCAATTTTAATTGTAAATTAAAAAAAACGAATATATATTATATTCATAATTTCCATCTAACGGCTTCCTTAGAAAAAAAATAAACAAAAAATATACGATGATGACTATCAAAGCGCCAAATAGCTAGAGATTACTGTAATCAACCTAAAAGAAGTGGATGCTGATAACTCATTTGTTATTTGTTTACATATTATTTATTTTTGGAAAAGACTTCATCGACCCCTTAATGTGTTAAAAGGACCCCCTAATATTCATATTTTTGTCGATGGACCCCCTTAATTTCCCAATGGACCCTTAGGGATCCATGTGGACCCCGTTGGGAAACCTTGCTTTACAGTATGTAATTTTGCTATTCATTCTATGAAGATCCTTTCTTGGTAGCTCTTTTTTCATTAGAAATTTATTTTCTTCAATGTGTGCTTGAAAAAATTTTTATAAGGATTTATTTTGAACTGATTTTTCCTCTCTCAAAGCATTCTGATTAGATAATCTTCTTCATGATCTTAGGCTTTTTTATCAGTATCGTGTATTTTATTATCAGGCCTGAATATTTGTCAACCAATCTCAATTCAAAGGTTTTTTCATTTATGTATTCAAGTTTCATTCTTTCATGAACAAGATTTAATGTGTTTGCTATGTGTATATTTTGTATATATTGTGATTCATAATTTTTATCGTGTAATTTCTACTATATTTCAGATTCATTGATACTACTATAAGTCAGTACTAATTGAAGATGAAGCGACAAACGACTTCAACTGGGTTTTTAAAGAGTCAAGGTGCAGCAAAAAAAGTCAGAGGTGAAGCTGAGCAAACTGTCGATGAATCAATGCCATCTTGTAGCTTTGAGCCATCTTTTTTCCAAGATATAGATGAAGAAAGCATAAGTTCTGAAGAAATCGCTTCAAAAAGGTGAACTAATTGCCAATCGGACTTACAGAGACACTCTATAACATCTGGAAAAATCGTCATCCATGGCTCACTCACAAAGATCAAAAACTTTTCTGCAAAACGTGCGAAGAATATGAAAATGCCGTCTAAGTATGCATCAACTGGCTTACGTGTAGAAAAGCAGTGGAGTGAAATAGGCGTCTCAGGTGGAGGAGTAAAGGGCAAAGAAAGAAAAAAGTTATTTGAGAAAGTTAGCGAGCACTCGAAATCAAAGTCGCATGATTTAATTGTTGAAGCTATCAAAGACAGAGATAAGGATTTAATTACGGCTTCCATCAATGAACAGCGTTTACAAGCTTCAAATTTCATGGAATCTTGGCACCAAGAAACGGTTCGAGTATTTAGGACAGCGTATATGATTGCTAAAGGAGACTTGTCTTTCAAAAAGCACAAAAAAATAATAGAACTCCAACAACTGAATGGACTTAAAATGGGATTATTACCATTTGCAAAAATATTATCACATTTATAGCGCAAGAAATGAAAGCTTAACTCATTGCACACATACGAAGTTCTGAATGTTTGCACTTTTCAATTATGGCGGATGAGTCAACCACTGTAAACAATTTGTCTGTTTTAATTTCCTATGTTAGAGTTGATGTAAAAGGAGACGTTCAGATTTATTTTGGGAAATGTCAAAGTTAAATGATGGGAGAGCTGAATTAATTTCCCAGACCCTTTTTGAGTCATTTGTGCCTGCGCTTGGCATCGAAGTTGTCAAACGTAAACTTTTGGCTGTTGAATCTGATGGCGTATCTGTGATGATTGGTCACAAAGGCGGCCTCATTAAAAAATTTTCTGATCTCATTGGTGTTCCTGAATTGCCATCTTTTCATTGTCTCGCTCATCGACTTGAGCTCACTGTGCACGATACAATAAAAAGTGTCACTCCACTTCACCATTTTTTTGGACAAACTCTATTCTACTTTTCCCACTCTCCAAAAAATCAAGGTTTGTTGGAAAGTGTTGCAAATGACTTGGGGTGTAAACATCGTAAAGTTGGTAGGATTTTTAATGTGAGATGGTGTTTTTATCCATTTTCAGCTGTTCATAGTCTATGGAACAACTATCAGGCAATCCATGCTTTATTCTCTAAATCAGATGCAAAGTTGAAGAAAATGGCTAATATTATGGAGCGATTACAAGTTATTGAACAAATGTGTACTATCAAAGACTGTTTATATGAACTGAAAGCATTAAGTTTAAATGTAAGAGTCTCTTGATATTTTCTTTTTTTTGTATTATGTATCCATATGTTTTTACGTTCATTTCTTTTTTAAGATGCAAAAACAAACAGCTAATCTTATATCAATTTCAGCAGAAATCCTTCGACTTCGAAAAATTTTGGAATTATACAAAGAAAAAGGAGGACCATCTTTTCTCGAACACATGGAGGAGTATGAAAAAGAGGGAACTTTCAAAGGCATTAAATTATCTTGTTCTCCTCAGTCTAATTTCCATAGCCAATTCATTCAAGCTCTTATTGACAATTTGAGTAATCGATTCGATTCAAAATTGATGACAAATTGTAGTTATATGGACCCAAGAAGGTGGCCCAAAGAAGAAGATGAGTTGCTTACCTACGGAGACAGGGAAGTGATGGACGAGGCACGATATTTCAAGCAGGATGTCTTTTCCATCTTTTCCGCTAATTCAAATCATGGGCTCAATCAACCGAGTACAAGAATTTTTTGAAAATAATAAATACTTTTCCCGTTTCTACAGCTGAGTGCGAACATGGGTTCAGTGCAATGAACGACGTTTGCACTCTAGAGCGAAACCAAATGAGCGTGCAAACTTGTAGTGCTATACTTTTCATCAATTTAAACGGACCACCAATTGCCCGCGTGGATTTCGGCAAGTATGTTCAAACTTGGCTCAACAAAAATTCTCGATCTACCATCAGTCAAGATCGTTTTTCGGAAAATGTGTCTACTTTGTCTTCTAAACATACACTTTTTTAATAAAATAAATATCTCTTTTTTGTATTTATTTCGCGGCTAAGATAAGTAATTTTAACAATTTTACATAATAGAATAGCATGAGAGCTCATATATTGTTTGCCTTTTGTTTAAGAATTTGTTTAACAATAATTCAAAAAATTTGAAGGGATATGATTCAGCCAATTTTGTACACTTAATTTTTTAGCGATAAAAAATGCCACCTTAACCCTATTAGTGCTGGGGGGGGCGTAAAACGCCCCCCCCCCCCCCTTCACTAAAATTAAGTGTAGAAAATTGGCTGAACCATATCCCTTCAAATTTTGTGACTTTTCCTAAAATCGCTAGCTGCATCTTTTGAAACCATTTTCATGGTAGTTGAATGACCCCTTCATGTCCAAAACTGTCAATCAAAATCAAAAATTAAAATTTTTCAGTAAAATTTTTAAATTATCTTTACTTAACCTTATAACTTAGGATCTATATTATATGCTGTAGTGGTTTCATTTTTTACGTTTAGGATGTGAAAATACCTATAAGTGTTCATCTAATTTGCGGTTTACTTGTAAAAATTGTCTCCAAAAACATTCATTCAAATTTTACAATGAAATATATGTGTTATACTAAATCGGCCATGCTAGTTTCATTTCTGGACTCATTTTTTACATTTAGGATGTGAAAATACCTATAAGTGTTAATCAAATTTGCGATTTACTTCTAAAAATTGTCTCCAAAAACTATTCAAAATTTACAATGAAATATATGTTTTTATACCAAATCAAACGTGCTGTTTTCATTTCTGAACTCATTTTTCACATTTAGAGGTTTTAAAATGTCAGTCAATGTCAATAAAATTTGCGGTTTACTTCTAAAAGCTATCTCCAAATTATTCTCTCAATTTTACATGAAATATATGTTTTTATAACAAATCAATCATGCTGTTTTCATTTCTGAACTCATTTTTTACATTTAGGATGTGAAAATACCTATAAGTGTTAATCAAATTTGAGGTTTACTTCTAAAAATTGTCTCCAAAAACTATTCAAAATTTACAATTAAATATATGTTTTTATACCAAATGAACCATGCTAGTTTCATTTATGGACTCAATTTTTGCAGTTTGAATATGAAAATACCTATAAGTATGTATCAATCAAATTTGCGTTTAGTTCTAAAATTTGTTTCCAAAAATATTGATTCAAATTTTACAAGAAATATATGTTTTTATAGCAAATAGATCATGATGATTTCATTTCTAAACACAGTTTTCGCATTTAGAGGTTTTACTGCTAGTGTCAATCAAATTTGCGGTTTATGTCTGAAAACTATATCCCAAAATATTCTCTATACTTTTACATGAAATATATGTTTTTATACCAATTCGACCATGATAATTTTTATTACTGAAATCATTTTTTGCATTTAGAGGTTGTAAATGGTCAATCAAATGTTCGATTTACTTCTAATGTCTACAGAAATATTTTTGAAATTTAAATAAAATATCTGTTTTTATGCCAAATGGAAGATGCTGGTTTTATTTTTGGACTCAGGTTTGGCATTTATGGTTTTAAAATAAATCCTTATAAAAAATTTTTCAAGCACACATTGAAGAAAATAAATTTCTAATGAAAAAAGAGCTACTAAGAAAGGATGATCATAGAATGAATAGCAAAATTACACACTGTAAAGTATAGAAGATATGACGTAGAGACTACATGCCGATAACGAATTTGTAGCCAAAAAGATGGAGGTCCTATCGAGATACTTAATTTACTGACAAATGAAATATTTTGAGTGAATTAAACACCTAAAGTTGGTTTATTAAATAAATTAAGAAAATAATTACCAGAGAAATACTGCAAGTAGAAATTATTTTGAAGTTTATATATTTGACATTGATTTACAGGCTTAATTGATATTTTTATCAGGTTTTATTGATTTCATAAGAAATGAATATCACTATTAAACACAGCGTACTTGAAAATGAGTATATGTGTGTAAAAAACTTTATATAAGAATAAAAATTTTAATTTTGACATGGGCTGTCATATTTAAATTATTTTGTAAGGTTTGACTAATTTTTATTAAAAAAAAGGAATATAACCAGTAAACACAGCCTACTTGAAAATGGGTATATGTGTGTAAAAAACATTATATGTTTCTTTTTGGGATAAATCAATTTTTTGACTGTTTTGATTGATTTTAATAAAAAAATGAATATCACCACTGAATTACGCATGCTTAAAAATGGGTATATATGTGTAAAAAACTTTATATTATTACTTAGATAAAAAGTTTCTTTTTAAGATGAGCTGTCATATATAAATCACTGTTTTGATAACTTTAATTTATTTTTATAAAAAAATGAATATCACCGCTGAATTCAGCATGGTTGAAAATGGGTGTATATGTGTAAAAAAACATTTTATAATTATTTAGATAAAAAGTTTCTTTTTTGAGATGAGCTGTCATATGTAAATCACTTTTTTGACATGTTTGAATGATTTTCATTAAAAATGAATATCACCACTGAATTCAGCATTCTTGAAAATGGGTATATATGTGTAAAAACATTATATAAATATTTAGATAAAAAGCTTTTTTTTAGATGAGCTGTCACATTAAGATCAATTTTTTTGACAGGTTTGATTGATTTTCATAAAAAATGAATATCACCACTGAATTCAGCATATTTGAAAATGGGTATACATGTGTAAAAAACTTTATATAATTATTTAGATAATAAGTTCCTTTTTGAGATGAGCTGTCACATTTAGATGAATTTTTTGACAGGTTTGATTGATTTTAATAAAAAATGAATATCACCATTGAATTCAGCATATTTGAAAATGGGTATGCATGTGTAAAAAACTTTATATAATTATTTAGATAAAAAGTTCCTTTTTGAGAAGAGCTATCACATTTAGATCAATTTTTTGACAGGTTTGATTGATTTTCATAAAAAATGAATATCACCACTGAATTTAGCATATTTGAAAATGGATATACATGTGTAAAAAACTTTATATAATTATTTAAATAAAAGGTTCCTTTTGAGATGAGCTGTCAAATATAAATCAATTTTTTGACAGGTTTGATTGATTTTAATAAAAAATGGACATCACTACTGAATTCAGCATAGTTGAAATATATATGTAACATTAAAAATATTTATAAAAACTTATTAATATCTGAGAAAAATAGGGGGCACTTTACGCCCCCAGCACTTGAGCGAACAAATTTAGCCCAGAACACATTTTTAAATCTTTTCGAATCAATTTGCATAATAACCAAATAAAATGACAGAATTAACCCGCTTTATGTCGAAAAAACGCCCAATAACCAAAACATCGCAACAACCACACTTCTTCAACGTAGCACATCCTCCAATCATTCTCATCGATAAAAAAAATACCCTACTCCAGAAGGGGGTAGCCTATCAGACATCGTATGACTAATCCTTACCAACCACATTTTTAATTTCATTAACTCACTCAAACTCGGCCTTTGCACAATGCTACTCTAATGACATCCTATTCGCCTTCTCAAATACGCAACCAGTGAACATCACACCGCGAACCTAATCACAAGGGCGAACAAAAGTCAATAAAGTTAAAAATTGAATTTTTAAAAAAAAAAGAAAATGTCACTGTAAACTAATTTTACACTAGTTTGAACTATATTTTCTTCTGTGTTTTGGATTTTTTAGTTCAATAAAAATATTTTTTGAGTTAATAAAAAGTCAAAAATTTATTTAGTGTAAAACTGTTTTTAGAAAATTAAAATACTTTAAATGATTATTTCCTGTTTAATTTATACTTCTATTTCCAAATTTTTAATGCCCATTAATAATTTAATATTCATCATAATTTTTTGGGTTTATCTGAAATAAAGTTGGTTGGTTGGAGATATCAAAGCACTTTCAGCCGTAAGTCTATATGCTTGCATTATGCATTATTTGAAGATACACTCCTTTTGAGGAGAATAGAATTCAATAAAGTCAAAAAACTTTAAAAACAAAGGCAAAAGTCATTGTTAACCAATTTTAAACTAGCTTGAACAATTTTTCTTGGGTTTTTTGTAATTTTTAGATCATAAATTTCAACAGAAAATTTAAAAACTATAGCAATTTTAGTAAAAAAATTTTATTTTTTTAATCGAATATATTCTAAGAAAAGAGTCTGTTTAATAGAAAAAACTTCAAATTTTCCTTAGATCAACAATTTCGTGTAATCAGTCAAAAAAATTTGATTATAAAGACAAAAAAATAGGATTTTTCAGTTCAAGAATTATTTGCCCTACTAATCACAATTGTGAACGACCCATACCTAGTTCTACAACAACTACACCCATACTCCCTAGTCCACACTCTGAAAGCCACCCATTGCACAACTCATATATGCCACCTTAAGTTGATGGCACTCAACTCTATCAAACATCAACGCAATTTAAATGCGCATCACTAATTATCAGTTTTTACTGATGGCTCAAAATCACATAACAACGCAACCTCTGCTTGTGCCTTTTTTTTAATCACAATGCAAATACACCCTTCCTCATACAACAAATACATGCAGACAATAACACTTTCCCATATGAAAGTGAAACTCTAGCACTCCTAATATCATACAGCGACATTATTTCTAACATGTTCAAATGCAAGCACATAATCTTTTTCAGAGACTTACAAAACATAATCAACGTCCTACAAGTAGACAGAAAACCTCCCTTTTAAAATTAAGCATATCCAAAAAATTTATTAACATAAGCAATATTTTCTCAACTACAAATAAATGGCGTTACTTAAACAACATACCTACCCCTTATCCCAATTTGCAATAAATAAAATCATTTCTCTTCTTCGGAACATAATAAGATGTTTGAAATCACATTACCCGTGTTATGCTTACTTCTATAATTTTAATTTACACTCTTACCCTTTTTGCAGATTTAGCTTCCCACATTTTGAAACTTCCATTCATATTATTCTCTTATCAAACAACATTCAAACATGTATAACCATAAACAAGCAACATAGAACATACTTTTCGCCTCCTCATAAAATAGTTCATACTTCTATTATAGATCATAAACTCACTTCCAATCCTTACTAATACCCAAGGCTCACATCTTCAAATTTTTTAGGGGGGGGGGCGAAATTTTTTTTGCAATTTTCAAAATTACTGGTCTGGAAATACCACGGGAGATCACATATTCAAGCAATCCTTTAAAATACGTTTAAATTACGTACATTTATAAGACTACTTTATATTTTTTCCAAAATTGATGACATTTTTTAACTAGAGAAAATATTTTAATAAAATTTACATAACGCATATAGGCTAGTTTAAAAAAATCGGAAATTATTGGGGGGGGGGCGAACAGGCTTTTCGCCCCTCCCTCTCCCTCCGAGATATGCGCCCCTGTCCCCAAGTTAGCAAATGATGCCAGCGTTGGAAAGTGGCTAGATATCTCCTACCTACACACCTACCTTGCCATATATATTCTAAATTTAAAACTTAAGGATGTAAAAAATAATATATTTTTTTTAATTTGATCCATTATAGTCGTCTCACGAAGCGCTTATTTTTTTAACTTTTTTATTTAAGAATCAATTATGTATAAGATTTTAATTTTCTCTTGATAGTTTATTCAAATATATTTCACAGATAAAATAAAATGTAAAAAAACAGTAATTCAAGTATATCCTTGCTAAATTATTTTTAATAATAGTCACTGTGTCTCAAATAATTAGGCAAAAGATAACTACTATTTAGTCTAATTTATAAATAAAAATGTAATAACTTTTTTTATTTTACTTGATAAAAAATTAATATGTAATGAATTGTAATGGTTGAAATACATCGCATTATTTAATTTGTTAGAAAAAGGATTTTAAGAACTTTGTATTTTATTTCGCATTATTTAAATTTATTTTGGTAAAAGAAATTTTCTATATAGACTACAGAGAGTTTTAAGCAATATTGTACTGTAAAAAAATTGATTAACATAATGCAGCTATGATAAATTAGATATCGATAACTAAAAAAAGGCTAATTTTTTTCGTTCCAAAATAAAATTATTAATAGTTTAATCCATAGTGGTATCTTTAAAATTTTATAATTTAACTATATTTATAAATATGTTTAGATGAAATGGCACTGAGTCATTGAATAAGAGACATGGAATAAATAAATCATAAATAAAAAAACACTAAAAAGCCTTTATTCAAAAATTTTTGCATGAAAAATTTTCCACTACTATCCTCATGAACAATTTTAAGTTGTTGGAATTAAAATAAAATATATAAGAAAAACTTTTTTTTGTTTCATTTTTTAACACTGCTAAAATGTCTGCCAATTTTTTAAATAATATTTCAAATAAGTATTTAATTTTTCTTATTTTTTAAATAAATTCTTTTTTATGATTAAGAAACTCATAACTAATCTATATTTGCTGAAATTTTTTGTAATTCTTATGCTAAAATAAATAGAAGCCAAAAAGTAGTTTAAAAAGTACATTTTCTTTCGGGTATATAAAAATATTTTAAAAAATCTTTAAAAATGTGATATTTTTGTGAATTTTCTAGCTATAATTATATTATTTGTGTGTTTGTTTCAGTATCGCATAGAAGTCGCAATTTAGCCTTCTGTGATACCTTGCAAATAATATATTTCATATTTGTTTTGCAAAATAAACCCTTTTCTTCTTATATGCTTTGTATCAAGACACAAATACAAAGATGATACATAGCCGATTCTTTGTATCAATGCAAATACAATGAAGAAGAAGATGATGATTTATTGATATCACATAAATATGAAACATGTAAAATATTAAGTGTAAAAATTTGATAAATTTGTATACAAATACAAACAAACAAACAAAATGACAATCAATAGTAATGATGAAAAAAAATGTGATAACAAGTACCTCAAAAGGTTTAAAAGAAACCCGCTTGGAGAAGTACTATAAGTGATTAAACTAAATATAACTCAAATGAATAAGAAAAAAAAAATAAATAATATATAAACAATCACAATTGAAAGACTTAGTAGTCTTCATATAATAAACTATAACTATAAAATAAACTATAGATATAACGATATATCTATTCGATCCTTATATAAAATATAATATAATCGATTTTTAATATTTATTTAACCACTTGTCAATATTACAGAAGCTAAGCCTAAACTTTTCTCAATTGTACTTTCTTGAAATGAAAAAACAATCTCTTACTTTTGAAGAAAGATTTAGCCAATTTCTCCCCTTCTAATGAAAAAATTCATGAAAATTCTCCCTGATTAATTAATTACACCACGTTTTGTAGTTTCAAAACTCAAGGAAAAAAGTTGATATTTTATTGAATAAGAATAATTTTCACTTTTATCTTTTAAATATACTTTTTAATTTACAAGTTTGCTAGCAATAACGTTCCAAAATCCAGTAAGAAAATTATTAAGTCTTCAGTTTTTGAATTTTTTAAATAAATAATGGACTAACTAGATATTTAAAAACTAAATAAACCACAAAAAAAATTCTCGCCTAAAACAAAAAAAATGAAATGTGACGACTCACACTTTAAATTTCGTTTTACTGCATTAAAGTCTGGTGGGGAAGAGGAACATAAGTGTCCTTTGTGTTCGGAAGTGTTAGCATCCACATTTTTAAAGACCGTCAAGTGAAACTTGCGCTGGTAGTCAAGTACTCAAGTTCGGTAAATAAAACTATTGGCTGAAGGATTACACAAATTCATGTTTGATAAATAACATAGAAATGTTTTTGCAAAATATTAAGTATGGTTTGAAAAGTTTCAAAAAAAAATTTGTTGTCAAAATGTCCCAAAACCTAACAGAACAGTTGATATTACCTTGCTGCAAAGATATATTGAATGTGCAAAGAAGTTTTGAAGTTGATGCATATCTTCCTGACAGACGATACCGTTAGAAGGTTATAGGAGAGATGTCTGATAACATGTCAGACGTGGTTTTATTGATTCAGAATTAGATTTTTAACTTTTTGCTCAGATTGATGAAACGATGGATGCTACAAACTTATCTCAGCCTTGCGTTTACGACAATATGTATATGGCAAGAACCGGGTAGACAATTTTTTATTTTGCGAAACTCAGCAATAGAACAATCGTGAAAGAAACATTTGACAAAGTGATAAAAAATTTTACAGCACGTGGTGTCGAAATCAGGCTAAGCAAAATTTCCAGATGATATTGATACCCAGTGCGGCAAGCCATAAAACCATACCCGATAAATTGAAAATGTTTTCAATGAAGTCATTAAAACAGTGTATTTCATTAAAGCAAATGCTTCAAGTCTTGTTTGTTTTCACATTTGAAAAAGTCTTTCTGCACTCAAACATGATGTGGCTTTCCAAATCAAAATTTTCCAAGCGATACTTTGGAAGAAATCCAGCAATTTTTGGAAGGCAAACTAGACATCCATGTAGAATTTTCTGATGTCCGTTTTTGTATATTTCTATCATTTTTAGTGAACATATTTGAATATATGAATTCTTTTTGCACTGGAAGGAAAAGAGATTAGAGTACCTCATTAAAAATCTCAGCTTTTGAAATGAAGCTGAAATAATTGCATTCTTTGGCAAGAAAAATTTTGCTCGATTTTCGAACATATTTGTTGATAAAAATAAGATTTTCATTATTAAAAATGTCCTGAGGCCTTAAGACACCATGTAGCATGCCAAGAAATTTTTCTTTATTTTCTTAATCTACAAAAATTTGAAAAATAGTATCAATTTATCAAAAACCCGTTTATAATCTCGATTAGTAATCTGAACTCAGAAGACTTCCTAATTTAAGAACAGTTAATTGCTTTGGTTAATGAGTGAGGAGGTGCAAAACATGTTTTTCAGAAATATCTTATTCCGATTTTTTGATTGAAATGGGAGAGTCCTATGCTTGCAAAGTTTGCTCTGATTCGATTTGCCACTACATATGAGTGTGAGCAAGCATTTTCCATGCTACTTGCCATTGAAACCAAATTCGGAAACAGATTGGTAATGAGTACTTATATCAGAGTTGCATTGGCCAAAACAGCCATTTTTAGACAAAGCAGGTGCCATTCATCCTATCGAGATTTCGATTGTTCAAACAATTTTTGAATGAACAATTCTGAAAATTTTTTAGTACAGTAGTTTATATGTTGATTTATTTTTTTTAAATGAGACTTTTTATAGTCTATTAGAAATACTATACTCTAACGGATAGTCTTGTTGCTCCGGATGGTACCATTTTTCAATGGGAACCTTTATCCTCAACATATGGCAGACCATTTTCACAAAATATTAGAAATCGTTGGAGTTCCTTGGATATTTTCAACTATTTTTCACTCAAGAGATTATTTATTACATATTTCGCTGCACTAAAACAAAAATGGATGAAATTTTTTTGCAAGTTTATTTAATTTTCTCTTTCATTTGTATGTAACCTAATTCTGAATGTTGAAATAAGATTAGGGATGTAGCAATTCCACATTTTGCCGATATATTCTTGAAATTATATTTGCCATTCACCGATTCCGATCATGATTCCTATACCTTGTTTTACCATAATTTTGCCAAAACATTAGGGACGTACATCCGCCCTTAAAAATTTTATTGGGGGTGTGAAACCCATTTTGCAAAACCATGTTGTCCTTCTGAATGTGCGTCTCTCTCTGTACAACCATGTATATGTATATATACAACCATATACATTTATATATGTATTATATATAATTTTACCTTGGCTATTATTTATCTTATTTTTAAGTTGAAAAATTTGAAAAAAATTGCAATTTAAAATCGATTTACAATTATATAATATCCACAAATTCAAAAAACTTAAATAGGCTTTTTCATAAAAGTTTTTAAAATAACAAATAAGAGACTAATTGTTGCTTTAATTAAGCTTTATCTAATTTAATAGTTAAAAATTAAAATTAGAACTTGTCGTGTTAAAATGCACAAATATTAATTTTTCCCCAACTTCGCAAGTTGGTAGCCTCTACTACCATTTCGGCTGCGATCCTCCCTAATGAAGATTTTAAAATGGATAAACTCGTATTGATTATATATCGTGCTTATAACTTTTATGACCTTCCACCTTCAAAATTTTAAAAAATAAATGATTTGAGTAGTAATTTTTTGACTCATAAATAAAAAACTGCTAATAGACTTTTTTTATTTTGTAGAAGTGAAATTAATCATTAGCAAAATTTGAAATACTGTTATGATAAGTTTCAATTTGTGATTTGTTCGCGTATTTTTCTACTCTTTTTTCATTGGTCAAGCCTAAAATAAACGCCTTGAGATAAAGTATCTATTTTCACAAAAAACGGAGAGCATTTTCTCAAAGCTGTGATGAATAGAGATATGTTCTCATCCGCTTTGATGTCAGGAGGGAAAGAAATCTCAACGATAAGTTGTCCCCAATTCGAATCCTACATGATCATTTTTTTCAAAGCTGAAATAAGTATTTCACTCCTCATGAATATGTTACCATAGATGAGCAACTTATAAAGTTTTTACAGGGTTGATAGACAAACGCAATTTTGCTTCGGAAGAAATTGTGAAAAGACTTGCAACACAAGCAGAACTGCCTCATGGTTCTGGAATTTTTACTGATCGTTTTTTTACTTCACACAATCTTTGTAAATGGGCAAAATTAAATAATTATGGAACCTTAAGAGCTAACCGCAAATTCATGCCTCTAGTTATTAGACCTCAGTATTTTAAAAGACTTAAAGCAGTTTAACTGAGTATTACAAAACACGCCACTAAGAATTTTAAAGCTGTATGTTTTGTCCTCACAGCACTTGAGTATGATAAATTTGATAGGTGAAAAACATAAGCCTGAGACATTGATAGAATATAACAAATATAAATCAGGTGTAGATGTTAGTAATAGAATGCTGAGAGAGTTCACAACATATATAAACCCTCAAGGAAATGGCCTTTTCTGAAATTTTGTAATTATCTGGACATTGTAGCTCACAATAGCTGGATTATACAAAAGTACAATTATCCAGAATTTTTTCCTTCAACTCGCAAAAGTGGGAGAGAGTACTTCATCAGAGATTTATCGTTGAAGTTAAGTGGACTATCAATGCGAGCAAGGTGCAATGATCCCTTTACACACCGTCTTACAAGAGATCTCATAAGTTTCTATGGAATTGAGCAAGATTCAATTCAACCATCTACTTCTACACGAGGATATTGTTATGTTTCCACTTGTAAACCTAGAAAAAAACCACAATAAAGTGTTCTAAATGCAACAAATCAGTCTGTAAATCGCATACAATTTATTTGTGTGAAAAATATGACAAATAATATTTCATATTTTTTTATTATCATTGAAAATTGTAATGCTTTGTTTTTAACTAATTTCATTTTTTCTTAATTTTAATCTAAAATAAAGCGTTTTTAATGAAATTTTTTATCTTTTTTTCTGAGAAAAATAAGGCTGTTATAGAAATATACGTGATAATTTGAATATAGGGTTTGTATATGTTAGTAGGCTAAATCTGCAATTCAAAAATGTATTGGAGTAAAACTCCCAATTCTGTCTTGCGAAGGTTAAGGAGCTGAATTTTTGGTCGAATCAATTTTATATTTGTTCTTCGAAGGTTAAACATGTTTTTGTCTTCTAAAGACCACGTGGAAAGGATTGTATTAGAGGACTCATTGGCAATACAGTCCGACCTCGTTTATTCTACAAGCCCACACTCCGATGCAATATTCATTACGAGCTAAAAGATACTTCTCGGCCTCACTAATGGTCAACAAGCCTGGTTCATATCAAACGAATTGGTTACGTCGATTCATTACTCTCTACTGAAATGCATTGTTGCTTAAAGATTAAATTTTAAAATTTTTAGCAACAAAATGCTACCAAACAAGATTAGTAATACAGAACTCTAATATTTAAGCTTTAAATTATAGAGTTCTTATATAGTTATGTGGTATAAAAAATATTTGCCTCGCTCAAAAATGCATGGACTCTTATTCAAATGACTGGCTACTTTACTGAAATGGAAAAAATTACCAAATTATTATTTTTTTTAATAATTATATTATTGATTCTTTTTTTTTAATAATTATATATTCTGATCAAATATAACTAAAATTTACATTATTATATCAATGAAGTAGACGTTAATGAAAAAAAAAGATTTAAATATTGATTCTAAGACTTAACTTTAAAACAAGAAAAGTAATATCGAAAATCTACTCAGAAGACAAACAAGTCTAATAAATACTATAAAAAAAGATATATAATTCAGAAAATTGAAAATTATTGGTGGGGGGGGCGAAAGGCTTTTTCGCCCCCAGATGTGCGCCCCTGGATAGTTGTTATATAGTTAAAGTATTAAAAGAATTTATAAGGATTGTAACTTGTTAAAATAATTTTTAATTTTCCCTATAAAAAATTCAAAAATTACCTTACACATTTATAACACATGAAGGCCACAGTTATGGAATATAAAGCTTATTTTTCTGCACGACACTTTCTCTTTTTTATGTAAAAATTTTTGCACAATTACAATGTTCTTCCACTGATATTTTTCCTTAGCTACGTTGTTTTACTGCACTTAAAAAGGTGCATTCGTGTTTTTGCCACTTTGAACATTTTTTTCGAGTTTTTTTCTAATGTTTTTGAAAACATTTTGAATTAAAAATAAAAGAATTAAGACGGTTTAAATAATCTCAAGAAAGAAAGTTCTCAGTGAAAAAATTCTTTGCGAGTTTACCCCAATAACTCCTTCCTTTAAAATATTTATTATGTCAAATGACGTTAAATATATTTTTAGATTTCTAAAATAATAATGCGAACTTTTTGTATTATTTTGAAAGCGAATCAGTAATGTTTTGTTGTCAACAGCCTTCAATCAAAATTCAAATCTAAGGCGCTATTTCTCTACATGCTTAAAATGCTTCAAACTTTTAAATGCATAATCACTCCAAATTTAATCGATCAAGAACCACATTTTTATTTTGAATTGATGAAAATTCTGTCCTAAATCTTTTTATCCACATTTTATATAATATGTATCCTGGCCAAAAATGTCAACCAGATATTTTGATTTAATATGATACATATCTTTATATCTGTAACCATCATAAATAACCGGTTCTTATATAGCTGGCATGGATAGTATTAATTCAAGTATTTTATGTTTATTCCTTTCTGTGTATGAATTTTAAACTTGTTTTCAACTTTTTTTATAGATTGATCTTTAAAGTTGATGTCTGAAAAAGATTATAACTCTGTAAAAGTGAAACGGATAAAATTGAAAAGTAAAAACAAGTTAAAAGTTACAAGCTCGTCGTTTTTGAATAAGTCTGGAACAGTAAATAATAGTGAGAAAGCAACATCCACCTTAAAGAATGAAACATGGTGGACAGTTTGCGATAATGAAGAAATAAAAGGCTCTATTTGTATCGAAGTGTATCCTCTAACATATCTCATGTCTCTTGAAGATGGAACCTTCACACTGGGTGTCAAGAAGTTGGACGAAGACGAGGAACCAGATGCTCAGGAAATTTTAACCGCTGTGAAGCTGAACAAGTTTAAGTTTGCAATGAAGACAGGATTCGGAAAATACCTAGCCTACGATGACAATGGTAATTTAAAGGGTATGTCGGATGCCATTGCTCACCGCGAACAATGGGAGGCTGTGTTTGAAAGTGGAAAGATGGCGCTTTTGGCTTCAAACAACAAATTCTTGACTTGTTGTGAGGGAGAAGAGGATGATAAGAGTGAAGGGTTTGGGGGAAAAGAAATTTTTGAATGCAAGCAAGGCAAAGCTGGCGAGAAAGAATTTCTCAAGATCAAATCCAACGCTTCAAAAGCCATAGAAGACGTAACGCCCATAGAAGAAAGAGGGAGGATCGGGCAGGTAGAAGAGTGCTACGTCAGAAAATTCCAAAGCTTCAAGAATGGAAAGGTCAAGGTCAATGAGAATGATAGGAGTACGCTGAAGCGAGCAAAGAAAGAGGGAAACCTGCATGAATCCCTGCTTGATCGTAGAGTCAAAATGAAAGCAGACAGGTATTGTAAGTAGACAATTAAAAAGCCTCCCTCATTCCATGCCTGAATCAAAGAACCGAAATATATGCGTTTGTAAGGAATAAATTATTTGCATAAAATAACCTTCTCTCTATTCTCACTGGCTCCATCATATATCTTTGATTGAATGCGTATGTAGTTGGAGATTATAATACGAAATTTAGAAAAAAAATAATATGGTGTCTTTTATTTTCTTTTCATAAATTAAATCCTTAATATTCAACAATGGACTAGAATAAGCTGCTGCTGAGCTTTTCAATTTTATATAGCTAAAAATTTATATAAATCTAAATTATTTTACATTGTAGCTAGGGTTGACAGCTGGATATCTATCTCGCCTTCGCATCTCTACTCTTGAAAAATTCTCGCCTTTCAAAAACCAGAATATTTTCATTTTTAAGTGACGAGTAGGTGGACAACTTTTTTTTAGAGTAGGTATGATATTTGTTAAAAAAAATATTAATTACTTATAATGTTTTCATGGTTGCCAGACAAAATGTTGACGCTTTTAATCGCGACAGACAAAATGCGAACTTTTTATTTAAACAGATGACACTAATATGAAGTATAGCACTTTTTATGTTTATTTACAATGTTAATCAATAAAAGCCATCTTACTGTCTTTCTTATTGTTGTAAATTCTTCTATTATTCCATCCATAACATCCACACCACTTTTATTTTGATTATAACCAAGTATCGCTTTTGGCTTTAAGTCCTCCCTAGAAGAAATGCTAATTTGAGAACGGATGCATTTTTGTTTTTTCTAGGTACATAAGAAAGAATACAAACTTTACTTTCACATGATCATACATTGAAAGAGTAGATGGAATTTGACGACTCTTCAATTTATTTATAAATGTAGGTACTTCTTTCCTTAAACTTTTGGTAGTTATTATAAGCGTCAAGTTTTTTTAGCCAATTCAAAAGCAAGTTTTTCTGAGGTGTTACCTATCTCTATAAATTTCTCTACTTGAAAGAAAAAAGGGCTCCATCAAATGGAACATAATACAACAAGAAAAGCTTTGCTTATATTTTTCGTCAAGACTTTTGTCTGCTCCGAAGTAAATATATGCATTGAGTTCAAAGCCGGTTGAGGCCTCACATCCCTAGTATATTTTGACACCATATTTACGAGGTATATTCGGCACCTAAACCCTACCATCCAACCAATTGCTTATCACCGTGAGATTTGCATCTGGAATGGCGAAACAAACGATCTAATTTTTTTTCTTTCAACGCGATTTCAAAAATTATCAAAGCAAAGATCTTTAAAAGAACTTGAATCTTAACCCTATCAGGGCTGGGCTAAATTTTATTCGTTTACCCCCCCCCCCCCATTTTTCTAAAAATATTGATAAGTTTTTATGTTACATATATATTTTAACTATGCTGAATTCAATGGTGATGTCCATTTTTTATCAATCAAACCTGTCATAAAATTGATTTATATTTGACATCTCATCTCAAAAAAAGAAACGTTATCCAAATAATTATATAACGTTTTTTACAGATATATACCCATTTAATTATGCTGAATTTAGTGGTGTTATTCATTTTTTATGAAAATTAATCAAACTTGTCAAAAAATTGATTTAAATGTCACAGCTCATCTCAAAAAAAACTTTTTATCTAAGTATATATATAAAGTTTTTTACACATATATACCCATTTTCAATCATGCTGAATTGAGTAGTGATATTCATTTTTTATGAAAACAATCAAACCTGTCAAAAAATTGATTTATCTCAAAAAGAAACATTTTATCCTAATAATTATAAAGTTTTTTACACACATATACCCATTTTTAAGTACGCTGTGTTTAATAGTGATATTACTTTTTTTTATTTATGAAAATCAGTCAAACGTGACAAAAAAATTTTAATATGACAACCCATGTCAAAATTAAAATTTTTATTCTTATATAAAGTTTTTTACACACATATACTCATTTTCAAGTACGCTGTGTTTAATAGTGATATTCATTTCTTATGAAATCAATAAAACCTGATAAAAATATCAATTAAGCCTGTAAATCAATGTCAAATATATAAACTTCAAAATAATTTCTACTTGCAGTATTTCTCTGGTAATTATTTTCTTAATTTATTAATAAACCAATTTTAGGTGTTTAATTCACTCAAAATCAAAATATTTCATTTGTCAGTAAATTAAGTTTCTCGATAGGACCTCCATCTTTTTGGCTACAAATTCGTTATCGGCATGTAGTCTCTACGTCATATCTTCTATACTTTACAGTGTGTAATTTTGCTATTCATTCTATGATCATCCTTTCTTAGTAGCTCTTTTTTCATTAGAAATTTATTTTCTTCAATGTGTGCCTGAAAAATTTTTTATAAGGATTTATTTTGAACAGATTTTTCCCTCTCTCAAAGCATTCTGATTAAAGAATCTTCTTGATGATCTTAGCCTTTTTTATTATCAATATCGTATATTTTATTATCAGGCCTGAATTTTAAAGTTGTCCACCTTCTTCATCTAAAAGACTCTCTCTTTCGCACAAAAGGAAAAAGATGGACAAATTCAATTTAAATTAAAAAATATCTTGATAGTGACTAAATTCTCACATATTGGTATCTGTACCATTTTTGATTAATGTGACATATTCTAAATTTTCAGATTTTCTAGCGATCTTAGTTAAATGATCATTGTAATCAAAGATGATAAGCTATAGATTTAAATATTTTTCATTTGTAAAAGAGGAACTTCTTTTTCACGGTCAAAATTATTTTAGAAGCACCCAATATTATATAATTACACCACTTCCTAGTTCATTAAAACATGATAGATCTTCCATTTAGTCAAGATACATATTTGTTTTTATTATTTCTTTTGATCACACGTTCTCTTCTTTTCAATTAGTTTTGAGATTGCTTTGTTCTCTCATACTAATCTTCAAATTATGATACATTTGTTTTTTTTTAATAAATATTTCATACTCAAGATGATTGAAAAAAGTATTATAAGCCAAAATATACAAGAAAAAAAGTATATTTCTACCATATAACTAATATACAACAATTTTTTGAAAATTTTTACAGAACTGATTTTTAGGCATACATTACTAATTCAATCGCCACGTCCAGCTATTTTTTAACCGTATTAGCTAAAATGGAGCACAGAAATAAAATAAGCATAGCCAATTTGGTATAAAAACAGATATTTATTTTTTTGAAGACAGTATCTATAAGTAAACTGCAAATCTGATTGAAGCTTTCAGATATTTTAAAGCCATAAATTCCAAACCTGGCGTCCAAAAATGAAACCAGCATCTTCCATTTGGCATAAAAACAGATATTTTATTTAAATTTTAAAAATATTTCTGTAGACTTTAGACGTAAATCGAACATTTGATTGACACTTTCAGACATTTTAACACCTCTAAATGCAAAAACTGATTTCAGAAATAAAACTATCATGGTTGATTTGGTATAAAAACATAAATTTTATGTAAAATTAGGGAGAATATTTTTGGAGATAGTTTTCAGACGTAAACCTCAAATTTGATTGACACTGACAGTAAAACCTCTAAATGCGAAAACTGAGTCCAGAAATGAAACCATCATGATCTATTTGGTATAAAAATATATATTTCATGTAAAATTTGAGTCAATATTTTTGGAAACAAATTTTAGAACGAAACGTAAATTTGGTTCATACTTATAGTTATTTTAAAATCCTAAATGCAAAAATTGAGTCCATAAATGAAACTAGCATGGTTGATTTGGTATAAAAATATATATTTCATAAAAAATTTGAGATATATTTGAAAACAGTTTTCAAACTTAAACCACATATTTTTTTGACGCTTGCATATATTTTCAAAAAGCAAAAACTGAGTCCATAACGAAACTAGGATGGTATAAAACTTATTTCATCTAAAATTAGGGAGAATATTTGTGGAGATAGTTTTCCGACGTAAACCGCAAATTTGATTAACACTTATAGGTATTTTCAAACCTTTTTAAAAGTATTTCCCCTTTATGTCAAATTGCTTTTATTAAAAACTTTTTTCTTTCCTCCAATTTCTTACAGTTTGATAAATTTTGGACATGCAAACTTGCATTCTCTTCAAGTTTTGTACAAAAAAGCGATAAGAAATGTTGCCGGTACAAGAAAATATTCGCATACTAACAATTTGTGGAATATGATCTAAAGATCTCTTCTCCCAAAAAATTGGACTATTTCTCATTTCTTCATTTAATACGACGCGTGGACTTTTTCGGAACCTTATTACGTACAAATAGAAAGACTTATTCTTTTCGCTGTCCACTCTCATTGAACAAACCAAATTTCAGGTTAGCACTTTCAAAGCTGTCCATAAGATACAAAGTTGTCGGTTTTTATGAATGTCACAAAAGTTTAATTGGTGAAAGTTGTATTAAAATTTTAGTGTTAAAATTCATTAAATGTACATTTTATACACAAGATACTATTTAGGGGTAGATATTTAGTAAATACTTTTTCAATCTTCTTCATATGAAGGAGTTACCAAAAATTATAATACCATATTCAAGAATACGCCCAACTAATTAATTAAATAAATGAACAGCAACATTTAAGTCAGATAAAAAAATCATTTTTCAGCATATGAAGTACAGAAAAGCTTTCTTGACACTACAAGACACATGTTCTGTAAAACAGAGTTTACAATTGTGTTTTAAAGTTTTCTTTATTGATTTTACTCCTATAAAAAAGACCTGATCATCAGATCTTTCAATTTAAAATGATAGCACTTATTGGGATTTAATTTCAAGTCACATTCAATGGTCCATTCATAAATTGAATGCAAATCTTGAGTAGAAAGATTGAAGATTCATTAGAAGCAGTATATATTTTGATATCGTCAACATATAATTTTCAACAAGATTTGAGCTTGTTAGGGATATTGTTTATGAACAGACTGAAAAGAATTGGACCCATTATAGAGCCTTGTTGAACGCTACCTGTAACCTCTGCAACCGTTGAGTAATTTCCGTTTAATCTTACAAGGCTTTTGCATTTATAGTCTTTTATCCAGCTCAAGAAATTGCAAGAGAAACGATGATAAGATAATTGATAAAGATATTGATAAGATAATTGCAGTTTTAGTAGGAGCCTTTCATGAGGAACGGTATCAAATGCTTTTTCGAAGTAAAAATAAACAACATTTACTGTTTTACTTTTGTTCGCTTCAAGGGTAACTTCATTTATATATTCGATCAGGTTAGTAATTTACACTTTTTTTGACGAAATGCATGTTGATTGTCGCATAATATCCCATTAACTTCAAGGTGAGCCTAAACCTTATCATTAATTTTATTGATCCCAAAATTTTAAACCTTACACAGTTAACTGATATTGGTCTGTAACTTGAGACACATTTTTATCACCTTGTTATGCAACTCAATTTTCAAGCATCAGGACGTCTGGATTCTTTCAGAGACTTGTTAAAAAGAAATGTCAACGGAACAGCAATAGTATTAGCTAAGTTTTTGAAAAAGATGGGTGATTATTATCAAATCCTGGACTTTTTGATGTATTTAAATTAATAAGCTTACCCCGAACTTCAGCATATCCAACACAAACCTTCCAACTTCTTAAAAAAGTTTTTAGGTTTAATGTTGTAGTTAACAGTGGACTTTCTTTTTTATGGATAGATGCGAAGTAGAGATTGAATCTTTCAGGCAACAAATCAGTTTCTATTATTCTACCATAATCTTCAATCTTGGTCTTTGCTATAGTGTGATTCTTTCTTTTTTGATTTATATAACTCCATGTCGGTTTGGAATTTTTCTTAAAATCTTTCAAGATGTTTACTTCAAAATTAATTCTAAGTTTTCTTGTCATAAGATGGAGTTCATTACTAACTTTTTTATATTCATTAAAGTTGACAGTGCCACCAAATTTCTTGAAAAATTTTTCTTTTTTTATAGAAAAGAATAGTAAACGATTTGAATGTTTTTCTTTCAGAAAATAAAGGAAGATGAAGTTTTATTTGGTCATTAATTATATAGTCAAAGTAGATAAATGATTCTTCTATATTTTTGTCGGTGAAAAATTGCCAATTAATATTTTCTAAACTTTTTTCGATGCTGCTGTAATTATTAGCAGCATAAAATTGCACTTGATTTGACAATACCTTTTATTTTCTGCACGACTGTAAAAACTAATCAGTAATGATCACTTTTTGTTAAGTTTTGTAGCGCGGTGAGATCGCCCAAAAGATTTCCATTACAGCAAATCTAGCAAACTTTCTTTACCATTAGGGCTAATTCTTGTTGGTGTCTGTCGAATGATCTTTTTGGGAGAATTTAATACTAATATATGTTCCGCTAAATTTGTATGTGTCAATGGAATTAAATAAAAATTAAATTGCTTTTGTAATGCTAAAACTTGCGGTTAATTAATTTATCTTGTTCAAAACTTAATTTAATAAACTATTTTTTTTTGAAAACAATATAATAATTTAAAGTTTAGTAACTTGGCAAAATAGTAAGAGAATAAAAATATAAAAAATATGGAAAAGATAAAATTATAGAAAATATGCAAATAACTGACTCATCTGAGGTGATAACTAAATAAAATTGTAATATACTCAATGAGAACTTTTTCGTCATTATCTGGTGACTCACTTAGCACATTTCGAGAGTCTGCTTAGAAGTCATCCATATATGACGCGCAAAGGTAATGGAGGAGAGGGAGGGTCAAACCGAATCAGAATGCTCTATGTTGGAAGTGATGTCATTTTTAAGATCTAATATAAGGCTATACATTATATATGAATCTAAAGATGATTGATAAACGTAGTTTGTTAGTTTTCTTCCAATCGGAGCATGTTCTGAATTTGATTGTTCCATTATAGTCTATTACTTTCCAAAGTATTCTGAAAGAACTATGAGGCCACCGTAAGCGGTTTTGTGTAGCCGAGTCAAAATTCAATCGAAGAAAAGTAAGTCAAAAAAGAAAGATTAACTGTTTTTCTTGATTTTGTGCAAAATGTTATCTAAAATTTGTGTAGATTTATATGACCAAATAAACTTACCTTACAGCGAATTTATACAAAAAATTTTATTTAAATTGAAATTTAATATAATGAAATTATTGTCTGTATGGGTAATGGAATAGCGGAGTAACAAGTGCATTTCTTTACTTTTTTTAAAATAATTTCCTTCTCCCCAGCCCTAGCAAATTTAAATTGCCTTTAAGGAAATTTTCTATATCTTTTTTATGTTGAAAGGCCATGTTTACAACTGTCGAAAGTCTTTTTTCTAGTATGAATTTACCAAATCCAAATCTAGGAACGGACTCGCCCCAATATACTTGGAAGTTATTTCAATAATTAAAAAAATAAATTTTTATAAAAATAAGATGAATCTTTATAGAGTTTTTTTTGCTGTAAGTGGAAGTATCTGTAAGCTCTCTGGTATTTGATCATCATCACGCTAACTATCGGGTTTGAACACAAAAAGTGGAACTTATGAGGCTTCAAAAGCCAAAACTGGTCTTTCACAGAGTGAACTAAGTGCAAGAGAACCTACTACCACTTCGAATTGTATTTATTGATAAACTAGTTTTAGTAGAGTTTGATTGGATACTGGAAAACAATGTCTGTGCGTTTTTTCTTGTTTTCGAAATAGTGATTATAGCTTATAAATTATAGATTATAGCTTATAATCTATAGCTTATAGATTATAGTTTTAAAGATAAGGATGAAAAAGATTTTTCTAGAAATATATCGGATATCCGCATCCGTGGATCATTTAAGTTCAACTTAGAAAAGTTGAAAATTCAAAAACTTAGAAAGTTCTAAACTTAGAAACAGAAGAATTAGCAAATACCTTTGAAATTCCAAAAGGTACATTAAGTTTTCCGAAAGGCGATGTAGAACTATTAGGAGTTGATTTTGCACATCTTCACCCTTATCCACAAATTATTCGCGAGCACGTAGTGTTCTCTAAGTCTTTATAAGGAAGTGTAATTTGGGATAGAGTTTCGGATGTAGGCAAAAACGGAAATGTCGTTGCGACCAACTTTCATGTCAATTCAAATTTGTTAGAGGATTTTTCCAGCACAGAAGCCATGGGGGTAGAATGTTTACCCATATATGGAGGCTGTAAGTGTGGTAATTGTATTTTAGGTTCAAAGAAAATGACATGGAATGAAGAAAGAGAAATGTATATGATAGAAAAGGGTCTACGTTTAGATGAGAAAAGGAATATGTGGACAGCATGTTATCCTTGGAAACATGACCCAAAGGAGCTACCTAACAACAAGGATTATGTCTTGAAAAGATTTCAATCTACGGAAAAAAAGCTCTTTAAGTTAGGTAAAGAATACTAATGTTATGAAAAAGAAATAGCTAGCATGCAAAAAAGAGGGGTAATAGAAATCACCGATAAACATAGAAATTGGAAGGGTCCGATATATTACATACCTCACAGACAAATGTTGAAAGATAGTGAAAGTACACCGCTAAGAATAGTATTTGATACATCAGCTAAGTATAAAAGGGACATTGTTTAAATGATTATTATTGGTACTTGAAGTTAATGAAAAATATATTTGAAGTTTTGATAAGATTTAGAGAGAAAAAGTATGCATTTTCTGGTGATATAAATAAAATGTATCACGCTGTACAAACCACACCAGTCGAATGGCACACACACGTTTTCTATGTAGGAACTTTCAGGATCATGAGCGAAAAGAGTTTATTTTCAAAGCGAATTAATCAATTTTGGAAAAAACGGTATAATTACTACTTTAGCATCCTCAAAATTATTATTGAGGGGCGACATTTTTTTTTGCAATTTTCAAAATTAAAGAGGTTTAGCGAATACCACTGGAGAACAAATATCCAAGCAATCCTTTAAAATAGAGTGTATTCAGAGCATACGTAAATTTATAAGACTACTTTATATTTTTTTACAAAATTGATGAAATTTAAAAACTATACTTCCAACAAAAATATTTTAATTAAATTTGCATATCGAATATACACTAGTTTAAAAAAATCCAAAATTATTAGGGGGTGGAATACGCTTTTCATTTGAAAAATGAACTAGTCTACCAGGCACATTACAGGAATTGGTGAAAGGATATTTGATTGATAGAGAAAACAAATGACTGAAGGTTGGAGAGTCTTATGAGTGAATGTAGTCTGAAGGAAAAGAGTCTACTAGATACCCTGCGATGTTTATATGAAAAAAATGTGTTTGATTCATGGGCGCACATCCTTGAAATTATTGGAAGGGCCGACTTTCAAGCGTCTTCCAAAAAAGACAACACATTTTTCTGAATTACTACTCCTCTCTTGACTTCTATTTCATTCTTAGACTCTCAAAAAGGGTATAAAATAAAGATTATATTGTGCAAACAAAAATCAAACAATAAATTAAGATTGCATTACTTCATTTTTCTCAGCATCATTCAAAAATAGTTTAAAAGCTAAATTGGTGCAAGCTACAAAAAGTAAAATAACTTTTAACATTTTGCAATGATTTGCCTTTTATAATAAATTTTAAGGAAAAAAAGTCTCAGAAAAAATTATAGAGCATAACTTAAGTTTTTTGAAAACTAATTTGACGTATCCCCTACATCATACTACTACATACTCTACGGATGGCATGGCTGGTTGAGATGTTGGACTCAGCATGGAAGCCTCTGGATTCGATTTCTCATCGATACATCAGTTCCTGGTCAATGAAAACTACCTTTTACTCAAAATTGAAAAATTTGCTACATAATTAACATAAGGGGAAAGGAGACAAAATAAACGAATAAAGCAATTTTCACTATTTTAAAATGAAACTGTCTGTTCTCAGAATAATTTCAAAATAATAGGAGGCATAAAAAATGAGATAGCTTATTGATATTTTCAAGTTTTCATAAGCAGCAAAGCCGACGTTGAAGTAGTTTACCCATATAAGGTGATTTGGTAACGCTTGTATTTTTTACATTTTGTAAGGAATGATAGTATACAAAAATGGTAATCACTTCATATAATTATTTAAGTCTAAGAACACAAAATCATTAAAAAACAATTTAAACAAACATAAATCATAAAAATTATAGTATACAAGAACAAGAAAATCATTGTTTTTTTGACTATTTCTGTATACAAATAAAATTCTGACAGTTGTCATAAATAGATCAAGTAAATGAAAAATTTTGTTTCGATATTATATTTTTATATAATCAACAATTTTCTTAAAAAAATTTAATGCGAGTCTGACAATATTCATTGATATAAAATTGTAACAATTGAGAACTATTTTTCTCTCATTTAAAAAAACAAATTTTCGTTTTTGCAAAATGTTTGGTGTATTGATGGAACTAAATTTTTACCAATAATCTGTGATTAATTTGAATAGCTCAACTTTGGTATCATGAGGTTCTGAAAATATTGAACTTATATTCCGCTAAAAACTAGTTTCTAATGAGATAAAATAGAATTAACTCTAAATACAAATTAGGGAGAAGCAGTGGGACAAAATATTATTAGTAGCCAGAAAAAAAGTTGATAGGGGGGGCACAATTTAAAAAATTTAAGCAACATTATTTATACTTTCTTGATCTTTTCATTGGAGAAATTTTCGAAAACAGATATCGCATAAGGTGCATGGGGGCATCATGCGGTACATGGTTCACTGCCCATCATGCCCCACCCTAGCTTCGCCACTGGAGAGAAGAGAGCAAAATGAGATAGGAGAGCTAACAAGAGAAGAGACCTTGAGTGAAAGAAGAGAGCTTCTTTCAATAAGGTCATTTTCGCCCCCGGATGTGCGCCCCTGTTTAGCACGTTGATAAATCAAAAAAATGGTATAGACAAAGCGAAGGCTTAAATTTGGGAGAATATGTACTGATTAAAAATTCAAACCCTCTTAAGAATAAATGGAACTATGGAAAAATAGTTGGGATTATCAAAGGGAGGGAGAATGGAGACAAAAAAGTTTTAATAAAAACGAGTTCATCGTTAATAGAAAGATCGCTACGCAGTTTAGTAAGATTAGAAGTAATATAAGCTATTTTGGGAGGGGAGTGTAACATTTAAATAATTTTCAATGTTAAACGCATTGCACTTCATCAACACTGATTGCGACCTCACATGATTTGCCTTTCATAGCACGACATATTAAACGCATCACACAGTACACACATATATAAAGTAACACAGCACAACGACCAGAACCCAATCACTTCATCAAAGAAAACAACCAAGAGGTTAAACCTTTTCGAGATCTCTACCAACTCCCAAAGCTATCAATCCGCTAATCCATAATGGCTATACAATTAGCCAAAGAATCGCGTGAAGATCGAAGACGCCTCAGTTTCTCTCTTTTCAATAAAGTTGTTTTTTCGTTCAAATTCTAGTTGAGCAATACAATGACCGAATATTATAATGCGAAGATATACATCATTACTTTTTATCATAATGAGTTTATTTTTGTTAAATTTTGGTAAATGAAAATCGTGAAATAAATTGAGAGAAGTGAATTACGTCAGTAAGTTTGATGTTAAGAATTTTACGAGTCAGTTGGACAGACAAGATAACAAATGAAAAAGTACTAAAAAAGTTGGAGAACCAGAAACAAGCTGCTTAGAATGATACTCGAACGAAAAGCGAGATTTTTTGGACATATAGCGAGATCATCGGCGGGCGAAGCACTGAAATAAATAATGGAAGGAAATGAGAAAAAAAGTTGGAAGACGAAGAACATGGTGGCTAACACAACTGAAGAAACGAGGCTAAAGATGGAAGAAACTGATAAAAATTGGAGACTAAAAAGTAATAAGAGTTACCAAAGATCGATATCGGTCATGGTCAAGAAGAAGTTTGAATGGACTAAATTATTATTTAAACATAAAGTTGCATTTTTATTTTGTTCATTTTGCGTTTAACCCTATCAGTGACGGGGGGCTATTTTAGCCCCCCCCCCCCCTCAACTAAAATTTCTTTTGTACCAAATTGGCTACATCTTTTGCTACCATACTTCGTGACATTTCCTAAAATTGATAGCTGCATCTTTTGATACCATTTTCATGGGAGTTGAATGACCTTTTCATGCCTAAATCTGTCAATCAAAATCAAAAGTTAAACTTTTTCAGCAAAATTCTGACAGTATCTCTAGTTAAGCTTATAACTTTGGTTCTATATTATATACTCTTTTGAAAATTTATAAATACAGCAGAACTCCTCTAATGAGGTCACCATAGGGACCAAGTCTTTTGACCGTTATTTAGGATTGACCTCATTAGAGGAGTAGTTATGTTATTTGAAAGTAAAAGGATAACTGTTATAATCAATCAAAAACATTTATATTTTTTTCTCTTCTTTATATTATTAAAATTATTACATAGTAAAAAAATTGAAAAATAAACTTAAAATGTCACAGAGAAATAAAAAAAGTAAAATCTAAGTTATTTTTATTTTGCAAAAAAACAGGTACAAATTTTACTCTTTAATAAAGTAGGTATCGTGTTTGCTTTTTTGCTAGCTGTCCAAAAACCATTAATTGCTCAATGTCTTTTTCCAGTTTCCGTGCAAGATCATAGCTTTGTAACATTCCTCTTTTAAGTGCAAACTTTTTAAGATCGATTGCAAAGGTTAGAGCTCCAGAAAGATTTTTTATAGAACATTCACTCTCACCAAGCCATTTACTATTAAAGCCACCGGATCTGAAGAATTTTCACCGAGGATGTCTTGTACTAAATCTGCTTCCCATGTACCGGTAAATCATCATCAATTAAAATGAATCATATGGTTTTCTATTTCACAGCGCTGAGAGACTTTTTTGATAAGATCATCAAGTGGGATGCCCTGTTCAAGATTCAAAGATTGTGCTATTTCGATAATAACGTTTAAATGTATGAATTATGCTCTGATCAAGAGGTTGTAGAACTGAAGTACAATTAGCAGGAAAGAAAATAATTTTTTTATTTTTCGTCTTAACATCTTTTGGATAGCCAGGAGCGTTGTCTACAAACAACAAAACATTGCGTTTTTGCTTTTTTCAACAGCTTATCAAATTCAAGCAACCATTCACGGTAAAGTTCAGCAACCATCCAAGCTTTTTTATTGGACCTCCATAAAACAGGGAAAGCTTCATGAGGAATCTTTTTAAAACAATGTGGCTTCTGAAATCTTCCTATAACGAGCTTACTAAGATTGCTTTATATGTGTTTGTGCTATACTACTACTACTTACTATCCTCTTGATTATCACTAATCCTCTCACATATATACAACATTGTCCTAAGCATCATATAATGTTCACAGCATAAACACAAGAGGGTAATCATAATGCTTCTCTAATTTTATATCAATAGGGCAACAGAAAAAAGAGATGCTTAGGAAGACTGATTTAAAATTCGCAACTAAAAGTGTTTCACATTGTGATGTTAAAATTTGATCCCTTTGAAAATTTACCCAATTTCTCCGTTTTGACAAAAATAGATGACCGTAGTACGCAATAAGGGAGTGACCGTTAAACTCAATAATTATGCAATATATACAAATATAAAAGAATTCGCGACTATACTTTCTGACCGTATTAGAAGCATTGACCGCTGTCAAGGAGTGACCGTAGGGAGGAGTTCTACTGTATATAGTTTTGAACACATAACAATTTATAGTTTAATTGTTTTCAAAATCATGGTTACTTTTTGAGAAATGTCAATCAAAATTTTGATTGATGAGAAGCAGTGGCGGATCCAGGGGGGCTCATGGGCCTAGCCCCCCCCCCCCTATTAAAAATGGCTTCGAAAATTACCGTTACTAATGTATACCCTTACATGTATAAAAAATAAATTTTTGCAATTTATTCATGGCAAAATAATGTTAAAAATATGAAAACATAGGTAATTAGTGATTCTAAAAGACCTAATACAGATATCGTATTCTCTGAAGAATTTTAGCAAAATTGCAAAAGAAATTTCTGGATCCGCCACTAATGAGAAGTATATCTAATAAAATATACCTTCAAATTTTACATGAAATATATTTTTTTAATATCAAATCGGGCATGCTGATTTCATTTTTGGAATTTAGAAATTGAAAATACCTATAAGTGTGTAACAAACCTGCGGTTTACTTCTAAAATCTGTCTCTGAAAACACTAATTCAAATTTTCATTGGAATATACACATTATTATAACAAATTAACAATCTCAATTTCATTTATAAATTCTTTTTGCATTTAGAATTTGAAAATGCTAATCAATGTGAAACAAATTTGCGGTTTACTTCTAAAATCTGTCTTCGAGAACACTCATTCAAATTTTATGTGAAATTTACACATTTTCATATCAAATCAACAATGCCAATTTTATTTATAGATTGTTTTTGCATTTGGATTTCAAAATACTTATAAGTGTGAAAAAGTTGTGGTTTATTTCTAAAATTTGTCTTCGAGAACACTCATTTAAATTTTACATTAAATATACATATTTTCATACAAATCAACAATGCCAATTTTATTTATAGCTATTTTTGCATTTGGATTTCAAAATACTTATAAGTGTGAAATAAAGTTGTGGTTGACTTCTAAAATCTGTCTTCGAGAACATTCATTCAAATTTTACATGAAGTAACATTTTCATATGAAATCAACAATGTCAATTTCATTTATAGATTGTTTTTGCATTTAGATCAAAATTATCTATAAGTGTAAAATAAATTTGTGGTTCACTTCTAAAAAATTTTCCCAAAAACAAAATTTGCGGTTTACATCTAAAATCTGACTACGAGAACATTCATTCAAATTTTTATAACAAATCAACAATGCTAATTCCAATTATAGATTGTTTTTAGATTTAGAATTTGAAAATACTTGTAAGCGTGAATCAATCATAAATTAATCATACCTGTCAAAAAATGATTTACATATGACGCTGTTATACGTAGCTATATATGTACTTTATTTTGTCACAGAACAAATAGAATTATAAGTAGGCAAAACAAAATTGCAAAAAAAAGAAAATATATCTGAAAATGATATAGAAATTAAAAGCGGGATTTTTTTTAATGAAATTAATTAAATACAAAACAAGGACTCTGTAGAGGAATATTTTGATGCGCATCATTTTATTTGAAGGAGAAAGACAGTTCGTTTATACCATTCACTCTACAAAATCTCGAAACAATCTGAATCGGACAATTTAAATAAGTTTCGTGTTTGACCATTTTGAGAAAGTTTTATACGTATAATCAAACAATATACAAATGAACAAAGATGATAAAGTTGAAACATAATTTATTTATAATAAAAATTTGATTGTTTTTTTATATCTAATCATTTGATTGTCCTATCGTTTCCTTAAAATGAAAAATATTTTCACCTCAACATGAGTTTTCTGCATAAAATTTGCTATTTTATTTAATAATTGCCGGCAGTATTTAAAAAAAAGTGAATGATCTCCTTTATTAAAAACTATCAAGGATAATAAAAATAGTTGTAAAAAAAGAGAAAAACTTTATTCGAAAATTTGTCTTTTTGACAATCAAGATTCAAAAACATTTAAAAGAAATTGACATTTCTTGGGTTTTTCTCATTATTAAAAGCAAAAATAGTACCAGAATTTACTCTAGATAATAAAAATCAATTTTAAAGTATAATGATGAGTATCAAAATTAATATTTGTGCCTCATTGGAAATTGTGATACTGAAAAAATTTGTTTTATTATAGATTCCAAATAAAATCTAAACTTCAAAGAGAAATAAATTCATTTGTAAAATGACTAAGAATTTGAATATAGTCTTTGGAGAATAGCATGAAAATAAATCGTTCAAATATCAGTACAATATATCTGACCGCAAACATACCACGATTTTAAAAAAGTCACAAATTAATCAAAAATGTTAATAAACGTGACCATTGTATTCAGTATACACGAAAACGGGTGTATATAAATAGAAAACTTTGTATAACCATTTAAACTAAAAGGTTTTTTTTAAGTTGAGCTGTCATATATCAATCAATTTTTTGACAAGGTTTGAATGATTTTTTTAAATTAACGTGACCATCGTATTCAGCATACATTAAAATGAGTATATATGTGTAAAAAAACTTTGTATAAGCACTAAATCTAAAATTATCTTTTTTCAGTTGGGCTGTCATATGTCAATCAATTTTTTGACAAGGTTTGATTTATTTTTAAAAAAAATAAACGTGACCACCGTATTCAGCATACATGAAAAAGGGGGTATATAAATAGAAAACTTTGTATAACGATTTAATCTAAACGTTTCTTTTTTCAGTTGAGCTGTCATATATCAATCAATTTTTTGACGGGTTTGGTTGATTTTTTTTAAAATAAACGTGACCATCGTATTCAGCACACTTAAAATGGGTACATATGTGTAAAAAATTTTGTATACCGATTTAAACTAAAAGTTTCTTGTCACGATCAGATTTGCAATCAATCATTTAGTAGGTTCACACGAAAATTTTGTAAAAATTTGCAATCATTCAAGAAAAACCGAGGATATTTTAGCCCCCCCCCCCACCTCGTCACTGAGGAAATGAAAATAAGCCGTCACTAATAGGGTTAATACATTTTTTAATTGGAAGAACAAAAAACTATTGCAGTTCTTTTCTTCTGATTAGTATTATTATATTTGGAAACGGCCATGTAAATCAGAATGTCAAGAAAAAAGATTGAAAATTCTTTTTTGACTTTCGGACGTTTTGACCAGGCACTGATGAAATTTAATAATATATTTTATGATTAAATGTTTGTGAAACTAAAAAAGATATATGAAAAAATTATATATAGCAGAACCAGGAATAATAATAAAAAATTCTTCTTTTTTTAAATCAAAGTATATGCTTGCTATTTTGACATCTGTGTTATATTTTTATCCTAATTTGAATGCCCCCTATCCACTATATGCTAGATTTTTTGTTTAAAATAGCCGGAATCAAAACCTTTTGTCAAAATTGCTCACCTAAATTAAAGATTATTGATAATACCTTTCAACATAAATAAATATTAAATTATCAGAAAACTTGAATCTGATTTCTAACTAAAAAGAAAAATAGGACTTTCAACCTAAAAATTTTTAGATAATAAATATAATAACTTTTTAAGGAATAATATAAATTAGAATAGTAAGGAGACTGCTTAAAATATGAAAAGTACAGAATATTCTATATTATAGAAATAATGATGTGCCTTGTGCTGAGAAAATCAATTGAAAAAGGCTACATTACATCAACCCCTACATGACTTGTTCGGCGATTTATTCAATATTTTAGAGAATTCTATATTTATGGTATTTGTTATGTAAATACTATTTGACGTATAAAATGAAAGCACACTTTTTTTTATCAACAATGCTAGCGTGCTTGTTGCTTTTCAATTAAATAAATAATAAAATCTAGAAAACATCAGAGTACGTAAATGAATAGCATGGCTAGCGTAATTTGTTTTATTCAAACATATTTGGGATTTACTACTAAGTGGCAGTCTCTATCTATATCTTATGTAAAAATAAGGATAAAATCTGATTGAATGAAACGATGTCCCCTTAGTACAGTTCACGCCATTAAGAGCAAAAAAATCCGATAAAAGTAAGCTCTGCATAAAAAAATAAAAACAGAAAATAAATCTAGCAACTGATTTCAGGGCATTTGATTATATTTTGATTCTTGTTAAAATATTGTATTGGACTTGTTTGGTAAATTTATGGTAAAGTGCTCATTTTTTATTCGAACCTTTGGTTTTCTTTCCATCTTTGTAGCATCTTTATAGTAAGTAAATGTTGCCCTTTTTCTTGATTATTTTTTGAAGAATGTGGAAATCATTTCAAAGAAATACAGGATATTCGAAAAAGGAAATTACTCTCGAGTATGGTAGTTTATAGTGGGGCAATTGTTCCTAATAACATGAAGAAAACTAGTCTTTCGATAAACAAAATCACTTGTGAACAATGTAGATGGCGTTAAATCAGTGTTTTTAATTAGTTACTAGTATTTAACGAGCATATTGGTTTTTATTTGTTTCATCAAATAGTACACAAAAAATACCAAAATATATATTAGTCTTAATAATGGGATAAGTATATTTTTTGACTAAGTTAAGTTTGAATATTTTGCTTGTCACAAAAAGACATACTCCGCCCTTCTAAGATTTAAAGTACTACTTCTCCATACAATCCTTTTTTAGAGCTTTAAGATTCATTTGTTAATTTCTTTTTTACACATAAGAAGATGTTTACTTTTTAATTCGAGATACATATTTTAAAACGTAACATTTTATTTTTATTTGGTAAACTAAATTACCGTGTAACAAGAGGAAAACAGCTTGTTATATTCTCAAAAAAGCAATATTGACTTTGTTTATATAAAAGCATAACAAGTTAAATGGTACAATCTCAAAATTTAGTTTCAATGAAGTATATTTAAATTTCTGTAATGAAAACATTGATTAAAGTTTTTACTATTTTCTTGGAAAAAATTTGCCCCTCATAAAAATATCCTGGGTATGCCACTGTTTAATATTAATCATAAAAAGTTAAAATTGGCTTTATCCATGGCCGTTATATAGTTAGAGTTGAAAGTTGAGAAAAAATTTCGATTGTATAAATAAAAATTAGTCTAATTGTTTTTTAAATAATTTCAAAGTTTAAGCGAGAAAAAAAAACTTTTTTTTTATTCAATCAAAATGTTTCACCTTTCAAAGCTGACTTAAGGCCAAAGATTAAAATTAAATAATCTTGATATATTTAAACCCCGTCATCAGCTTCTAGAAAAACAGAGTTCTACAATAAGTCACATATGCTAAGGATTGACATTCACCTTCTTTAAGAACAGCCAAAACTTCTTGGTTTTCTTCAACATCTTCCACCTCCTCTAAGCCCTCTTATCTATCTGACTGACGTTAACATCAACATTTTTTATAACTTTTTACAGTTGGAAAGCCTGGATAGTATTGATTTTCGATCTTACAGATCTTTATATTTATTTTGCGAAACAAACTGGTTAATAGCAATACGTTTCCTAAACCAGAAAAACGCTTAGTTGATTTTATATGGCTTGACAAAGGAACAGGAGCAGGAAGAAAATAACCGGGAAAAGAAAGTACATTTAATGATATACAGTACATACTGATATATACGCCAACGTTTGGTATCCAACATCTCATCATTCAGTACTGATTGCTTCTTAGAATTATCGATGTAATCACAAAGCACTGGTAGCGATATACTACTAATTCACTTCATACTTAAGCTTAAGTTCCTGCAGTTCCACATCGACTGTCCGTCTCTGAGAATCACTCCACGTCAAATAAAAAACAAATAAATTTCCAAAGCTTCTACAATTTGATTGACCCTCTCTTTTCTACTTCATATTTCAAGATTGAAAGAAAAGTAATCAACGAAATTACGCTTTTATTTTCATATTTAAAAAGGACAGGAATCAAAAAAGTAATATTTGATCTGTTCTATGAGAATAACTGAAATTTCAGTAGCGCCCATGATTGCTTTTGATAGCGCAGACTCAATGTAGTCAATGTGTAGGCGTGAGTCCGACTTGCTCAAAATGATTTCTTGAGACTTTGGTAAAATGGCAACGGTTAGGCGAGAATAATGCGAAGATTCTTCAAGATAATTTGTATCTACTACAGGAATATCATCTAGCATAGCTAAAATAAAATTTCCCACGAGATTAAAATGAAATATGACTCTTATAAATAAGAATTAAAATAAACTATATATTACTATTGTAAACAATTTGTATAACACGTAGAGATAATTGCAAAAATCTTTCACAGAACGTCTCACTAAAAAAAATCCCAAAAATCTTTGACAGAACGTATCCGTTAAGGATTTTTGCAATGCAAGGAACATATTTTGATCTCCATACGAGGGCATTTTGGTCAGATAGTAAAAAATGAATCTCAAAACTGAATTTAATGCTATGAAAATAGTAAGATGCTCATACTAACATGTAGCAATATTTTTGGCTATTGACCAGTTCGAAATTCAAAGCAGGAACGACCATTCATAGAAACATAGGCTTGAATTTAGATCAATTAATTCCAAATATGTATTTTATATAAAGATTATACAACTTTTTCACACATTTTGTATTCCCAATCGATAAATGGTTTAAAAACGCTGCTTGTTTTAGTTTTGTATATGTCATTAGAAATTTGATAAAGCCATGTAAAAGATACATACAAACACGGTGTATAATGTCCAAAATACTAAAAGGACGATCTAAAATATAAAGCTCCTTTCATCTAACGAGTGAAAAACTATCAAGTGCATGTTGCTTTGCTTGCTATCGACGCTTGACGACCACTGTATATCATTTTTCTTCAATCTTGACAAGACTATCGAGAATCTATGATATCTCTTCTTGATTTCTGCCATATGTTTAAGTGATTCACTTTTAAATTTCACTAATTGGGGTCCTTCATTTTCTTTGTCTTGAATGATTTGTCATCATTTTCGCCTTTGTCGTTGTTTTTACCATAAATTTCTCGAAGACATTCATCTTGCCATCCTTCTCACAAATCATTACATGTCGCCACTTCTTCCTCTATATTTACGAATTTTTCAATCCCTACGACATAAGTCTTGCGATCTATTCCATCATCTTGCATTCAATTACGTCGTTGTTGCAACCAATGCCATTGTTGCAATTAATTACGTCAGTTAAAAAAAATTAACTATTATGCAAAGTGTATGCAAAGCACTTACTAAACTCACGTCACTCAAATAAGGTCGATCTTCTGCTCTCTTCATTTTGCATTTGTTAATTTGTAAATCACACCCTTTTAATCTTTTATGTCAAATCAACAACCTAATGGCAGAATAGTGGAGACGCGATTCCACAAGCACACAAAACGAATGGAGAGAGGCAGACACCCCAAAAAACAATCACCAGAACGCTAGTATCTCTTGAACTAAGAAGGCATGCAATAAGCCCTGCCTTATAGGTACTGCAAAAGGCACATTGCAAATCTTCTTGGACTTTGAAGAACGACTGTGGCAACAATTGTTGCAAGTTCTATGCCACTAGCCAGGAGGAAACAGCCAAAAAAAAGGAGGAAACCATTGTGGTAAACTGTCAGTCCAGCAAAAAGATGACATATGCAGATGGGTGGATAAAAATTATCTGCTTACCTAGTAAAGCGTGTGCATGAAGCATTTGAAATTATGGTTTCAAATTCGTGAATCGAAAGATGCCTGTGCAGCTTTTATCACACGGTAAATAGTGTTCTGCCTGTCCCTGTTATGAGCAATACTCCTAGTACAATTGAAAAACACTTCAAATATACACAACAGTTTCGTGTTATGGAGCAATGTACACCTCTTGAATCCATTCTGTTTTTAGATGAGGTTGGCTTCACGGTTTGCATAAGACCAAAAAGAGGGAGATCATAAGCAGAAACAAACGCAACCACCTCTGTTCCATTAGCTAGAAGCAAAAACATTTGATACACGATCGTGCCATTAACGGCCACCAATTTCAAGGTTCGTCTTTAGATCTAAAGTTGAAATGCCGTGAGTTGCATGTTTACACTCCTGTGTTAATAATGGACAATGCAGCATTTTATCGATATCAAAGAATGTCTTTTGATGGATTTAATGTGCTGTACCTTCCGCCATATTGCCCATTTCTCAATCGAATTGAGAACTGCTTTAGCAAATGGAAGAATTTGATCACTAGGTAAGAGTGCATCAATGAAAGTCAGCTGAAGGAGCGCATCAGCAGTGTTTTCTTGGAAATTACTAGTCTGATTGCAATGGCTACTACCGCAGTATGTTCTTCTACCTGAACAAGTAAGCAAATCATGAGCATATTGATTGCTAGTAAATTGATTATTGATTTTTAAATTTTATTTATTCTTTTAACCTAACGTGCAACAATGACTTAATTGGTTACAACAACGACGTAATAGATCGAAAAACTCTGTACTTCACCAGCTACCAAAAAGTTCACTTAATTCTTGATCTAAACAAATTAATATTTTTCTGGTGACATTGTATTGACAACAAAAAAGCCTACTTTGTGAAATGCCTGATATTGTGTTGGTGCTGACTTCACTTGATGAGTGGCCAATCAACTGACACGCATCAAGAATATTGTCATAAAAGTCGCTTTCTGTACCCTTTCTTCATGGATGCAATAATCATCTCGCTTAATCGCTGAAGTTTTCAGTGGACATTACCTTAGCGATAAAGATCAGTATGTTTTGTTTTTGTCAGCATCTCTTAACCAGACGATGAAAAATTCTAACTTTGGACTTTTTACCACCTTTAGAATCTTATTTTTTGATAGGATAGTTCTTATCTGGTAGTACATAATAGAACAAATTAGTTTCGTCCATATTAAAAACATCACTTGAAGAATAATCTTCGATGTGTGAAAGAATTCTTGCCTACCATGCCTCGCCAGTTTCTTATGAAACATCAGCGCTTTGACCACTTATGGAATCAAATGACACATTGTTGCGTTTGGTAAAACTGTCAAGCAAGGCATTAGTCTAATTTATTAAATTTCTAGCCACAGATATGAGCTTACTTAGCTGAATTTAACATATGGAGACTATGCCATTTATCAATCAGAAACTATTTTGATCATTTATTATATTACACTAAAATAAAGATAAAATATAGAAGCTATACCAATTGTGCACGATGAGACAAAATCCTTCATGGGAATGCTTGCATTTATTAGAGCAACGGAGGCCGCATTTATGCAGGCACTTAATAAACTTCCATCCGATTGCAAAACCTTAGGATTTAAGTATGATATAACAAAAAACAAAGGGCAAAGCAAGGCATACCTCGATATAGATATCAATTTGAGATTTGGGGTACAGTTCTGTTAGAACTATACCTTCAAATGTTTGTTCAACCAGACTCTGTATTTCAACTGTTCTTTTATCTGTTGCATGAGTTTGAACTCGCTCATGACTACAAAATGGTGTAACGGTGTACTTGCAATTTATTACTGCTCTTTGATCATTTGAGGTGTTTTTAGCCTTAAATTTAAAAAATATTTTCTATAAAAATACAAATTTTACATAATAGAATAAGTGTATAATTTTGAATAAGTCTACGAAAGATATTCTCCTTTTTGATACTCACTACTTATTTCTATTTTAAATATTACAATTTTTAGACGGCTAATTATAACAAGCTTTTCTCATTCGCTCCAATGGTAGATGTATAATTTAAAATTCAGAGATGACGTAAGTCTTAGTATAATTATGTAAATTATTGAGCACGAGATAGAATTATTAAGAAGCTGTATAAAAATTTGCTATAAATGTAAGAGAATCATGATGAAAGTAATTGCATGAGTAAAAAAGACATTGAAAATAGTGTGTAAAAACCTACAAGCCACTTTATTCACTTTCTGTCTCACATCGACAAGGTGTGTATGAACATCATCTAGTAGCAAAAAATAATGGGTCGCTACTTAATAAAAACCTTTTCGTTAAAATAGCAATCTACAATTCCTACTTATAATGTTTTAAACAAATTAATTGATTGGAAAATATTAAATAATTAAAATGAGAATATTTACTCACAAAATATGTGAAATCAATATAAATAAAAATTTAATGAAAAGTTTAACGATAGCAACTACTAGAATGTTGAGAAAATTTTACAAAGTCGTATTGAGTTTGTTACGTAGTAAATATAAAACTACTTCTCTCGGACCTTTTATAAAAGATCTGACTTTGGTATTGCCCATTTGAAGATAAACAATGTACCCATCACAATTATCATTGGCTTCAAGATTGCATTTGACTTTTCTAATTTCGTCTGGTTTACGACCATCAACTCTCCTTCCGAAGAGGCAGATTGAAGGATTTGATATCAAGCCCATAACTAAAAAGATTTTAAATAGTAGTGTTTTCAATAAAATTTAGACATAAGGCTTTCAGTAAATTTAAAAAAATAAAACATTATTTCTCGGAATAATTCTTTTATTGGCTGGAATATTATTTTCAAAAGAAATTGAAATTTTCTACTCAAGTTTTACTCAATTATGGAGACGTATTTTTATCATAAAATTGTAAACTGATTATATCATATCATTGTAATTGTTATAAGGGAACCCCAAATTCCAAAGAACTTCTTTCAAAAAACAATTCTAAAACATATATCAAAAATACAAATTACTTGAAGGTTAAATTTGATAATGCACATGATTTAGACAGTTTCAAAAAAACTTCTGATTATTTATCCAAAGTGATGGTCAGCAACCTAGTGTCTAAGAACAATACTTTGAAATTTTCTTTTCCTAATAAACAATCTCTATTAGATGCTAAAAAGAGCTTTGAAGCTAATACAAAAGATAATAAATCGATTCATATCCAACCTAACCCTGTGTTTAATCCTAAGATATTACTAAATAATTTTTCTCCTGACTTAAGTGATCAGGAAATCATAGATCTTATTTTTTGAAGGAAATTATTATTGTCTTTTTGTTGTCATGATTATCTAATATATAATAATTATACTTTTATTTGCCTTTTTTGCTTCTTTCATATTGTCATACTTCGATGTCTGCGCTTACCTTCTTCATTCGGATCGTGTACCTACTCTTCTTTTTCGTTGATGTTACAGATATTGTCGACCGTGTCTGAACTTCCTCTTCTTCATATGAAAAATTAACACCAAGCTATTTCTCCTCATTTACTTCTTCAATTTACTTCTCTTGACTAATTTGTATCTTATAGTTGTAATATTCTATTTCTCATCTTATTATCATTTCATTTACACAAGTGGCGATAACTTATGCAGGTTTGCTCACTTTTTTTTTTTAATTTTTAAGAAATATTGACCGTACAGAGCAGAGGCGTAGCTAAGCTGTGCCTGAGGGGCCGTGCCCCCTCATGTACCTTGGTCCCCCCCCCCATGTACCTTGAAAATAAAAATTTAACTTTTTATACTTGAATTTCATGGTTAGGGTTAGAATTAGCGTAATAATTTTACCATTATAATTTCTTTGGCAAATTTGAAACTAGACTTGAGAAATTCAAAGTATAAAAGTGTACTTTAAAAAAAATATTACTTATTTATTTTTTTATAAAGTATACTAGTGTATTTCACTAGTATCGTTATAATGCCGGTCCTTCAAGGACAAATAAATCCTTGCTTGGAGACATTTTCTCCACACCAGGAAGCGATGAAATGATGAAGGAAGATTGTTCCGATGAAATTGAACTGGAAAAATATTTATCGCTATGCAAGCAATCAAAAATACTTGATCCGCTTCAATGGTGGAACGCCAATCGCGATACTTTTCCTGTATTGGCTTCGCTGAGTCGAAAGTGGATGTCCGCTGTTTCTACAACCGTGTCATCAGAACGTTTGTTTTCACGAACAGGTGCAACTGTGACTTCAAGAAGAGCGAGGTTGAAGGATGATAACGTTGAAATGTTAACATTTGTTCATGATAACATTAAGTTTATTTCATGAGTCCTTATATTATTAATAAATTTTATTTTTACAATTTGTTCGTAAATGAAAACGTCTGTTCTCAGAATAATTTCAAAATAATAGGAGGCATAAAGAATCAAAGTTTAGAATCATTGTATACAAAAATGGTAATCTAATCACTTTTTATAAAATTATTTAAGTCTAAAAACACAAAATCATTAAAAAATTATTTAAACTAACATAAATTAAAGTATACAAGAAAAGAAAATCATTGCGTTTTTTTGAATATTTTGTCCACAAATAAAATTCTGACAGCTGTTATAAATAGATTAAGTACATTTTTAGCGACTGAAATATTTTGTTTCGATATTATATTTTTATTATAATAATCAATAAATTTTCTTTAAAAAAATGATTTAATTAATTATGTACAGTTTTACTTATAAAATTTAACAATCGAACATTATAAAAAATATTTTGCTCAAATATTAAACAAATAGATCCACCTGGGCAAAATCCTTTCTCTCAAAATGAGAAAGAGGACAGAACCCCCCTCTCTTTTAAACACAAAAACTTGATTTTAATATTAGAGTTTGTATTAACACAAGCCATAAATTTGATTTTAATATTAGAGTTAGTATTAACACAAGCCATAAATTTTATTTTAATATTATAGTTAGTATTAACACAAGCCATAAATTTGATTTAAATATTAGAATTAGTGTTAACAAAACACAAAAAGGACGTGCACAGACAAAAATCCTACCTGATAAAATCCCTCCCTTCAAAATGAGATAGAGGATAACCCCCTTCCTCCTTGCAAAATCATATCATAATTGAGCGTGTATATTACATAACTTAGTTTTTTAGTACATATTTAAAAAAAATCACTTTTTTTCTAGCAAATGATACAATATTAGGCTTTATACCTCCTTCTACATTTCCTCATTGACATTTTTTCTCTTACAGAAATTTGGAACAATTTCAATTTAAATATTAGTTTGCCAATTACAACTTTGAATATAAATTACGATACTTTACCGGTGATCGTCTTGGTTTATATATCAACCAAGAATATAAGTACTATATCCTAAACGACACAAAACTTTTCGATATATCCTCGTTTGAGTTTCTGTCTATCAAAATTTTTAATCCTTGCAGTCTCATATAGTCATCTACAGACCACGCTCTTAAAATAATATTTGTTATTTTACTAAGTTTATGATCTTCAATTCTAACGATACATTACATCTTACAATTGGACCAAATATGCTAACCAAAACCAGCTGTATAAAATATCTCGGCATAATTTTTGAATCATCGTTAAAATTCAATTTACACTATAAAAAGTGATTAGAGAAATATCGTCTTCCTCGGACTGCTCAATAAGATAAAAAATAATTAAAATACTAAAAAAAAATAAGTCATTATGTTTATTTACCTAAACTATAGCGGTAACACTATTTGGGGCCAATCTACTGCGCCCCATAAAAACAAACTTTTACAGAAATTCAAAAAAGCCATCAAATTTATTGAAAATTCTCTCAGTTCAACCGTCTGTGCGAAATATCACATACTTGACCCGAACGAACAAACTTCACTTTTTATTGCTTTGATCTTTCATGTATAAAAATTTTAATGATAGTCACTTTTCTAACATATTGATTGACTCTACTGGTTTTTCATAATCATAATCTCCGTATTCATTTGAAATCAGGGGAGCACATCCGAGGGAAGCAAAAATGCATTCGCCCCCCCCCCCCCCAACAATTTTCTATAAGTAAGAGTTCCTGATTGTTTATAGGACATGTATGATGATCGCATTATAGGATTTAATGATCATTCGAATACATGATAATGTAAGATAAGAGAATAAGAGGGAATGCAGACTTTCGAGTCAAACATCACGCAAAGATGCTATGAAATTCCTATCAAAAATATTTTACAAACGATGTGAGAGCTATATAATAATAATAATCCATTGTTTCAATATGCACATAATAAGTAAGCAATGTTTATCACGAGTGCCATTAAACACGCGCGCAAGTAAACCAAAAAAAACACGCGCGCAAGTAAACCAAAAAAAACAGGCGCGCAAGCAAACCAAAAAAACAGGCGCGCAAGCAAACCAAAAAAACAGGCGCGCAAGCAAACCAAAAAAACAGGCGCGCAAGTAAACCAAAAAAACAGGCGCGCAAGTAAACCAAAAAAACAGGCGCGCAAGTAAACCAAAAAAACAGGCGCGCAAGTAAACCAAAAAAACACAAGCACTAAGTGCATATTTATATATTAAAAATTTGATACAATTTTAAAAAAATATTCAACTTTTCTTATCTTTTGACCAAAAACTAATTGATTCCGCCCTTTATAGCTATGAAAAACTGGATTTGAAACATAAAGAATAATAATTTAATTTAAAAAAAAATTAACTTTTCAATATTGATTTTTATATGTCATCTTAAAATTAAAATTAAAAAATTATTAATGGAGTTTTTTCTACTCATTGGATAAAATTGTTGAATATATTTATTTATACATTAATAAATAAAAAAAAAAGCTTTAAAGTAAAGCTTTAATTTAAATGATGAATACTGTAGAATATATAATAACAAAAATTTTAAGAATTTTTATTCAAACTTGTATATAGAAGATTGGCTCATTGACATTAATAAATGTGCAAATGAGTATTATGATGAAATGATAAAAAAATTACAAAAATAATTAATATAAGCTTTCCTTTGGTAAAAAGAACCTATCCATCCCATAAAGTGAATACGCGGTATACGAGTGAACTTAAAAGTATTAAAAAAGTCAAAGATATGCTGTTTCATAAATTCTTGAAAAACAGAACCCTTGAAACGTGGATTTATACAAGTCAATTAGAAGTAAGTATAATAAAAAAAATGAGTTTTACCGTACAAAGTTTTCAAATTTACGGAATAATGTAAAGGATTCATGGAAAGTTATAAACAATTTACTTGAGCGTAAACGTAATATGGTAATCCCATTGAAGCTAGACAACATCACCCTGACCACAGATACAACAAATAATCTCGAAACATCAGCTTTTCAACTTAATAAGTCCATCACAGCGAGCATTCACGCAGCAACTCCTACAAACCAGCTTCCTAAAAGACAGCACGCTCCTTTTTGGAACCGTACTTTAAATAACCTCAAACAACAATTACGCAAATCCTTAAAAAATCTAAGAAAAACCAACTCTCAAAATAACATTCAACATTACTTCTTCCTTAAAATTCAATATCAATCAGAAATTAAAAGAGCTAAAAAAACAAGGCTGGAAATATTTTTGTAATCAAACTCCAACAAACCCATGGTCAATCATCAACAAACTTACACACAAAAAACATACAGCATCACTCTCTAATCTTCTTTCAAATAATCAAGGTTCAATATTTATCAACCAGCCTTCACTTAACACTCTATTTCCCGCCGACACTAATGTAACCGACAATATTACCCATACACTTATTAGAATGGAAACAAAAACAAATCTACTAAATAACTCCATTAACTCACATCCAGAAATTACAATCAAAGAACTAAACAAAACCATTGATTCCATGAAAACTAAATCTTTTAGCAGCCTTGACTTCATCTCCATTAAACACGTGAAGAAAGCCTACCACATACTACACCCTCATCTCCTCAACATATTTAACGCCTGCCTCAGACTAAGCTATTTCCCAAATATTTGGAAAATATGTAAACTAGTGCTAATCCCCAAACCAAATCGAAACCACAATTCAATCAAAAACTGGCGACCAATTTCTCTATTACCAACCCTAGGCAAAATCCTTGAAAAAATTCTACGAAAACGCATGATCCACTACATCCTCAAAAATAACCTAATACACCCAAATCAATTCCCATATTTATCAAATAAAAGCACCGAATTAGCCCTATCTCGCCTAACCCTTTACATAGAAAAAACACTAAATATGGCTCACTTGTCTGGGGAAGCTCACTCAAATTCCAAAACTCACTAACCCATCTCAACCAAATACACCGCCTTTGCTTACTTACATAACAAACGCATTTCACACTACTTCTACAGCAAAACTTGAACTTCTTACACATACTCTACCCTTACACCTAAACCTTAAGAAAAACATAATTAAAAAATATCTTACTACCTTCCACTCTACACCTGCTACACATAACTTCACCAACCTTCACTCAACTCACACCTCGCCTTCGCTCACCTTTTTCAATTCCCTTCTTGAACAATATATGCCACAACTTACTCACTACCAAGTTTTACAACACCTACACCCATACTCCCTAGTTCACCCATCGAAATCGACCCCATACTCAACTCACATATGCCACCACAAATTCTTAGCACTCAACTCGATAAAACACCAACGCGACTCAAATGCGCACCACCAACTCTTAATTTTTACCGACGGTTCAAAATCACGCAACAAAGCAACCGCTGCATGCGCTTTTTTTAATCACAATACAAGCACTCCTTTCTTCACACAACAAATGCACACAGACAATAACACCTCCGCATACGAAACTGAAACCCTAGCACTCCTAACACCATGCAACCAGATAACCTAACCTTCTTTACATCCAAATTCAAACACATAATCTTTTTCACAGACTCAAAAAACATAACAAAAGACCTATAACTTAACAGAAAAATTCCCCTTTCAACACTAAACCTAGCCAAGAAATTAATCAACCTTAGCAACCATTTCTCAATTAAACTATTCTGATGCCCCGCCCATTCTCCCTCTTTTGAAAATTTTTTAGTAGATCTCTTATGTAAATCCACATCCATAATATCACAACATGTCTTAACCCACGCCCTCCCTCTATCCACTTTTGAAACATCCATAAATATCTCAACTACAAACGAATGGCTTTACTCAAATAACATATCTACCCCCTTATACCAATTTGCACTAAATAAAAACATTACTCTTCCTCGCAACATTATAAGATGGTTCACCTCACATTGCCCTGTTACGCTTACTTCTACAATTTTAATTTGCACTCTAACCCTTTTTGCAGATTCGGCTGCTCTCATATCGAAACTCCAATTCACATTATCCTCTATTGCCCAATATTCTCATCAGAACGAACCAAACTCATTGAAAAAATTCATTTATATATTAAAGATCTTCCCTCCTCTCTACTAAAATACTTATCATATCCAAAAATCATTCACCATATTTCACTTTTCCTTAATATAATAGAACCATTACTCTCTACCCACCAACACTTAACTCCACCTTTATTAAATACCTTGCATAATCATACACAGGCAACCAAATTTAAACTCTTTCACCTCACCAAGCTTTCTTATTTCTACTTTAGATCCTAAACCCACTACCCATCCTTACAAATCCCGAAGTTAGAAATTGATGCAAGCATATCAACCAACGTTGGAAAGTGCTTAGTTATCTCCTACCTACCTACCTACTACCTATCAATCTAATTGTCATTATTTTCCCAGCTTTAATAACTCCCCAGTTATGAATTCTTTCTTTTTTGATGAAATTTCTCTTGATGATATTGTAATTACAGCTACTTTTTTTAATTCATCTTCTTCTGCTGGTTGGGACAATATTTCTAATAAAATCGGTATGATTCTTATAAGTTTCTTATCTAAAAATATTTGTTTACTTTTTAACAAAATTTTTCTTGAAAGTTGTTATCCAATCAGTTTAAAAATCCCTAAAGTAATTCCAGTCTTTAAATCAGGTAATAAATGCTATCCAAGTAATTACAGACTCATTAACTAAATTCATAAATGGAATAGCCTTCCCATTTGTATTAAAAATTATATGCTAGTATTCAATAGGGATGCTGAGTATATACGTAGTTTATATAAAATCCCGAATCTTTTACAAATTAGACAAATTCAATTATCTCTTTTTGTTCATAAATGTATAAATCTAAAACATGAAATTAATTTTAATTATTGTGAAAATCGCCAGTTTCATCATCACAACTTACGCAATAAACACAATTTAAGAAATATAAGATACAAATTTGCCAAAAGTAATAAATTTTTTATTAAAAAGTCCATAAAAACCTGGAATAGCCTTCCCATTTGTATTAGGCTTCTGAAAAACACTTGTAGTTTCAAACGTAAATGTAAAAAATTTTTTATTTCAACTCGTTAGTGTCTTTGAGTATATTTATTACCCATACTATATTTTATATCTTTGAGATTTTGGTACTCGTGCTCTTTTGTATTTTTTTTTTAAATGCATCTCTACATCCAGCATCAATTTTTCGCCAGTTCATCGCTTCTCTATCAGCAATAATTGATATTTGCTTTCTTCTCTCTTTTTTTTACGTATGTATATATATATATATATATTTTGAAAATTATATGCTTTGTGAACATGTTTGAAAATTGTCTTTCTCCTATATTGATTTTAAAATGATACGTTTTGGAGTTTTTTTTATCCTATTATATAACTGTTCCTCACTTCTTTTTTTGCCTTTATAATTATTATCTGGATTTTTTCTCCTATTTTTTTATATCATTTTTAAGTCCTGTTGTTAATATGAATTTAGTATAGTGTTCCTATTTTTTTATAGGTGTGACAATAACCTATTTGGTTTGATCCACCATGCTGTGTTATTATTCTTATTCTTCCCTCTTTTTTTTTATTAAAATAAAAATATTAAAAAAAATATTAACATCCTTCATTTTATAGGTAAAATCTTCGAGAAAATTATTTTTAACCAGTATTTAAATAAATTTGATATTATCAATTCAAGACAGTTTGGCTTCCGGCCTAGTATGTCGACTGATTTAGCTGTTGGAAATTTAGTAAATTATAATTTAGAGACCTTGGACAATGGTTTGGAATCGTGTATTATTTATATAGATTTTTCAAAAGCTTTTGATAGTATAAATTATGAATACCTACTAGCTAAATTACATAGATATGGTTTTAGAGATAAATTTTTAGAACTTTTAAAAAGTTACCTTTCCAATCGTCAACAATATGTTTTTGTAAATAACTGTGCGTCTAAGTATTCTAAATTAAATAAGGGTGTGCCATAAAGCTGTATCCTTGGCCCACTTTTATTTATTCTTTATGTTAATGATATTTTTGCTCTTCAAAATTCTGATTTTACTCTTTATTTGTACGCTGATGATTGCACTATTTTGTATCGAAGTAAAAATCTTTTTTTGGATCAATATATTATTAATAAGTTTCTCTCTGAATTTTATAATTGGTGTTGAACTAATGAGCTATATATAAATGTACCAAATTCTAAATATATGATTTTCAGTAAGTTTAACAAAAATATTTGTCTTTTTTTTAAAATTGGAGAAAACTATCTTCAGAGGACGAATACTTATAATTATTTAGGAGTAACTATAGATCTTAATCTTAGCTTTTCAAATCATTTCAATAATGTTTTAAAAGATACCTCAATAGCACTTGGCATGTTGTTCAAAATTAAAAATCTTCTTGATACTAATACCAAAATAAATATTTATTATGCCCTTTTTCATTCTAAGATTCTTCACTCTAACTCTATTTGGTCTTCATCTAATGTGTCCAAACTCCCAACATTACAGAAAAAACAAAACAGGGCTTTGAAATTTCTATTCAATAGGGATGCTGAGTATATACGTAGTTTATATAAAATCCCGAATCTTTTACAAATTAGACAAATTCAATTATCTCTTTTTGTTCATAAATGTATAAATCTAAAACATGAAATTATTTATTTATTTTTTCTTTTATTTATTTATTTTAGAAAAAAGAATTATAAAAATAATCTGAAATATAAAAAAAAGGTGGAGCATATTAATTTTAATTATTGTGAAAATCGCCAGTTTCATCAGCACAACTTACGCAACAAACACCATTTATGAAATATAAGATACAAATTTGCCAAAAGTAATAAATTTTTTATTAAAAAGTCCATAAAAACCTGCAATAGCCTTCCCATTTGTATTAAAAATTATATGCTTTGTGAACATGTTTGAAAATTGTCTTTCTCCTATATTGATTTTAAAATGATACGTTTTGGATGTTTTTATCTAATTTCTGGATTTTTTCTCCTATTTTTGAGCCTCATGGTTGTTAGGGTGTACCTCTCAGCTTAACAGTTGAAGGTCAGGGGTTCGATCCCCAAGGCTCCCAATGCTAAAAAAACAAATTCACAAAAACTGTGATTAATCATCTTAAATTTGTAAAAGCCTCATGCCAGCTTTCGAAATCCTTGCATTTTACAAGCTGTGTCAAATAAAACAACAACAACAACAACAACATCTCCTATTTTTTATATCATTTTTAAGTCCTGTTGTAAATATGAATTTAGTATAGTTGGTTGGTTGGAGATATCAAAGCACTTTCAGCCGTAAGGCTATATGCTCGCATTATGCTTAAGATGGTTAATCACACTTTTTATGAATTTGTTTTTAGAGTTGGGAGCCTTGGGGATCGAACCCCTGACCTTCAACTGTTAAGCTGAGAGGTACACCCTAACAACAGGAGTAACTAATTTGTGCCAACTAGGGTATTTTGTGCCAACCACGTGAAAAATATAGTTTTCTTCAAAAAAATTTGGAAATAAGTTTAAACCATAGTATATAAGATTTTCTAAAAGTTTTATCATAAATCTTCAAGTAGATTTTTTTTAATTCGATAAAATCTCTTTTTTCTAGTTTTTTTATTTTATCCGACATGTTTTTTAAATTATTTATCTATCTTTTCAAGACTATTCTTTCAAAGAAAAATAAACATTTAAATTTTAAAAGGAATTCAAACTAAAGCAAGAGAAATTACAAAGTTAACTTTTTTTCTTTATTATTAATATCTGTTTTTAATTTGTGTGTTTATTTTAAATTAGTTAAGTACTTTTTAATTAAATTTGTAATGTAAGGGGCGAGAGTAAGGTTTGGCTCGATGCCTGCTTGAATTCAATCTGGCACCAAAGCTTTCTTGCTCTTAATTTCACATTAGATTTGGAATTATCACTTCTCGATAAAAACGTATTATTGAAAACTATTGAAGATTAAGGTTGAAGATTATTATTTTTGTGGCAATATACTTCAATTTTAAAAATCGCTTATAAAATTTTTGAATTTTTTATTCATTTATTTTTACTATAATTAGATCAGCATTTCTTATTTTATCGTTCTCTTCCAAGTTATAACAATCAAGATCTGAATATTTACGAATGAAAAAATATTCTATTAACTCTTATATTTAGCATCCACATACAAAATACATTTTAATTCTAAAGAATATATACCATTTCATAAAGATTTAATTTTTCGCTCAAACTAACAAACAATCTTCATAACAATTTTCACAGGTCATAATCTAAATTGACAAAATCCCAACTTTTTAAATTCTTTTCATAAAATTAATAATGAAAACTTTTCAAATATATATAGTCAAAAATAATATGATACCCAAAAGTATTTTCATGCATAGATATTAGTTTATTTTCGATCATTTTTTGTTCCCACTATGATGAGACGGGATTCTTTTCAAATATTTTTCTCTTACATTATTTCACAAAGTAAAATTCAAAAATTAATTTTGTTTATTTAATTGGTATAATATTAAATTATTTTTAAGAACAGCCGTCTTTCCTCTCTTCCTTTCTCGATGGATATATTTATACAAAATTCTCACAGTTTTCCGAAATTCCGAAGCTTGATAATAGAACAAATCTTGATTTCTAAAAGATTGTAAAATATATGTTTACATCTATTACTACAGTGATTTTCATTGATGAATTAAAATTTAATAAATATATTTTTTTTGAATTTCTTATTTTTTAGCTAGAGTTTGATCCAAAAGTGATTTTGAGGGCCACTTTTTAATCCCTGAAAACTTGGTTGAAATGGAAAACATGCACAAAATCCATTGAAAAAAATTGAAAATATTATATCCGACTCTACATTGACTCATTATAAAAAATTCAGGGCATGTTTCTTTTTATCTTTAGTAATTTTCCGTATAAAAAAATTAATTTTTTATTCATTCAAAAGTTCCAATCCCCTGAAATAGTTTTTAAATCACAGGCAAATAATTTTTTTTCATAATTACGGGCCAGTTAAAGGCCTATACTAGATCTGGGTTCTACAAATCAGTTCAATGCTACTTTATCCACATTTGGATTTTAGCAATACTTGTTCTGTCTTTTGGAAGCATTAAAACAAAAATTTTTATCTTCAATAAACTTTGTTCAAATATAGAAACTGATGTTATACTTTTATGAATTAAAATTTTTTATATTCTTTTTTATTTCATTTTCCGTAAAATCAAAACAAAATAATTTATATTGACTAAAATATCTTTTTTGTTTCAAAAAAACCTGAGTACTGAAGTTTTTTAATTTATCAATGTCATATCTTATATTTTTTGATATCATAATTATACGCCTAAACATTATGCATTCAAAGGCCTTGCTAATTTCCAACAATTATTGCAAAATAAAAGCAATCTCGACAGGAATTATTGCAAAATAAAATCAGTTCAAAAAGTATCACCAGAAAATACTATTAAGTTTAATTTTTAGTGAAATAAAATAAAATATGCCTTTTTTGCCTCATTTATGCTAAAATTTTATAAGAACTGTAAAAGCCTGAAATTAACAAAATAAAAGTTTTCTAAAATATAAATCAAATACAATTTTAAGCTAAAGTAAAACAAGAATCAAATTTCATAATGTTTATTTGAAAAGAAATTGAATGATGAAGAGAATTAAGTGATATCAAAATTATATATTTATAATATTTATGTGCTAATCTTGAATGTAACGAAAGGATTTTTCAATTAACGCCGAAAGTATCAAAAAGATTAATTAACAAATATGAGAGATGAAATAAAAATTAATTCATGTCAATAAATTTTTATTTAATACAAAATTTTGTTAAAAAAGACAAAATTTGTGTATTTATATGAGGATGCGCAAAGTCAAGATGAACTTTTTTGTTATTAGTATAGAAATGCTTATTATACGAGAGCATATTTTTGACATGCATGTTCGCATTATTTTTAGGTTTAAAAGAGAATCCAATATGGTAAAACATTTTTGCAAAACATCACAACAGATCCAATCCTTTTAAATTTCACTCAGTTAGTTTCTCTCATTTTAATTCTCAAAAAATTACCAAATTGAAAGAGGTCATACACGGATTCGGCAACATTATCCGATTAGCTTATAGCAAATATGAAGAATTTTTTTATGTTTAGGAAAAATAGAATTTTTTCTCGCACATTAATAATTCTTTATAAGGATTTGTTAAATGTTTTAAAAAAAATTTGATAAGTTCTGTTTTCCAAATATAGAAAATTTTTATAATCAAACTTTTAAAAATTTTATTGTTTCAATCAACATACAAAAAGTAACATTTTAAAAAATTTTATATAAAGAACATTTTAAAAAATTTTATATAAAAAATTGAACATATTAAAATTAAGCTTTTATATTGAAGTTATATCACTTTGTTTTGGCTGACTTGCGCATAGAAAACTATATTTGCTGAGTTAGTGCTTTATAATTGTCTTAAATAAAAATGTCATTAAGGAAAATGAATAGTATTAAAGCTTTACCTTATTTGATGTTCTTTTTTTAAGGCTGAATGTTTTTCTTCCTGGTTTTGAAGCAATATTTGAACATTTTTTTACTATAAGTTGTCTGTTTGTTGAAACTATTAATCCCTTGTCATGGTTAATTGCGGTTTTTGGTGGTTCAATATCTAAAAAATTTTGGAAGTATTCTTCTCTCTTTTTTGTTCATTTGATCCCACTCGGATTTTGATTTTTGATAGAAATTACATTCATCTGATATTTTTAAATCTCCATAATCATAAAGGGAACATATCAAGTTTTCTTGATATCTTACTTCGGTATACAGGCTTTCAATTAAATCTAGTATCTTTTTACTATTCCATTCTATGTTTGATTTGAGTACATGGTTCATGGATTCACAATTATTTTTCCATTTATCTGGCAAATATTTGTAATTGTGTTTAGGGATAAAAACATGATTTTCAATTACAGGTAATAATCTTTCAGTTAAATAAGTTCCAATTTTTTTCTCGTATATTTTTATCAGTAAACTTTTCTTTGAATTAAAATCTAAAATATTGGCAGAATCAACTAAACCTGAATTACCAAAAATTGAATTAACGAATGCCATGGTTTCTCTATGATTCATGCCAATTTTATTTTTTAGATGCCTTTGTATATTTTTTCCTAAATGTCTTTGGCAATATATGAAAGTAGTATGTGGAAAAAAATGTTTAATAGCCTTAACTAAAGCTTTTTCTTCATCACTACCTATGATTAAATTATCTGTAGTAAGTTCAAAGTTGAAATCCTGGTTCAATATAAGTGATAAATGCGAGAAAAATTTTGAATATGATTCAAACTTTCCATCCCAATGTAAATATATGGGACCAAGGAAAATAGGTACAACATTCTTTACTTTTCTTTTGAGATTTTTGTTGTCAAAAACTGTGACGGTAACGAAGCAAGGGCCTAGATTAAACGTGCGATCTATTCCTAAAATGTTTAACCCAGATTTGATAGATTTGCTTAGATGTAATAGCTGATTTTGCGTATAACAAATTATATTAGGAAGTCCATTAGTATTAAGAGTCATTTCTTTCAAAAATGGGTGTCCAGTTGTTAGCATACATATTATACTTTGTATATTATCGGCGATATTGTTATTATATGCATGTAATGAATTTTTTTTTCAGATATTTAATATTTATGACTTTTGAGGTTCTAGGTTTATCCTTTTGAGATTCAAGCATTTTAGAATAAATTTTTTTACATGATTTTGTATGTTTCAATTGTTCCAATACACGATCCTTTATTGCTGGATTAGTTCTCACATATTCTTGAGTATGCATTTTTAAATTTCCATGATGAGAACGTTCTAAAGGCCTCGTTCCAATATATTCCCATAAATAAATATCTGCACCTTTCTCAATCCAAGAAATTCTTCTTTTAAAAAGATCCTTGCGTTTTAATTCTGCATAATAATGCACCAATGTAATAATTTCTGCATTATCCGGCTGTGGATTCATTGAAATAAAATTTTTGTTCTTTATATATCCAAAAAGTTCCTTATTTTTTTAATAAACAACAATTCATTATTCAAGTTTAAAAAATACACCTTTTTCTGTGTAGTTTTAGTCCAAACTCCGAAGTTATCAAAGAAAGTTCTTTGATCATTTTTATCTTTATGAATTATTTTTGTTTTAAAATAAACATTTTCTATAAAATAGTTTGGAATAACGTCTGAATAATAGAAATCAGAAGAAAAGAGCTCGTTTATAACTACCCTGCTAGATAAAAATTTGTTACTTAATGATTTCAGTTGTTGTTTTCCATTAAAAATATTTAAAGATTCAATAAATTCAGTGCTGTCTTCATTAGAGGCAAGATAGGTGTGGTCTTTTAAGGGAGAAGGTGTTATTTTATGATTAAAAATGCTGTGAATCGGGCTTTGGCTTAGTTTTCTTTTCATTTCATTGCTGTACTCATTTTGAGTGGAAATCAGCAAAACAAAATGATTTGGAGTCCAGTACTTGGATATTTGTTCATGGGTACATGTCCACAAGATATGCATTATTTGAGGTACTATTATTTCTCCAATAGGCATAAAAATAGTATTTAATATTTCCGCTACCTTATCATGTGTTCCATTCATATAAGGATAAATACTTTTAATACGCATTCCTATCGCTGATGCAGCCGCTTTAATCATATAAGCGGATGACCATGACCTATTTAAGCAACATTTGAAACTCTCTTCTAAAATTGTTGGTGAAACCTTTTCTATTCCAGGATTTAATTTACAAGATACAAGTTCTTCATAATTGAGAATTAATTCGATTGCAGTAATCAATCTAAAATATAAAGAAAAAGATTCATCCCCGTTAAAAAATAATGATATCGAATTGAATAGGCAATTTCCATCACCTTTCGTGTATATAGGAGTGTAGCGCTCATTTAAACCAATTTTGGTTAGAACTTGCAAAGAAACATTGTCAGTAATGAAGTTTTGAATATTATTGCTTGAATATATTTTTTTTATTTCAGTATTTCTCAAAAAAAATTTTTCTCTTCTAACTGCTTTCTCATTTTCTATATTTGAAAATGAAATTTCAAGTCTCTTTAGTGCCCCAAGGTAGTTGTATTTCTCATCAACTAGGTTGTATTTAATGCATATATACGGCAATGAAGAGTTAAAAACATTTGCTTGAAAACTGGAAAGATTTTCACATTCCAAATCATAACGCTTGTAACATTTAGAGCAAAAAATACCCTCATCTTTTATTTCACTGTGGCATTTAAAACAACTGAGCATTTTCAAGTTAAAGTGAATAAAACAATTAAAACTCCTAAAATAGTAAAGTGAAAGTGTAAGTATATCAAAAACCAACAAAATTTATAATATATTATCAAAAAATACATTTAGAACTAATTGTAAAGAATTATTACAAGCACGCCTCCTCATGTATCTATTTTTTATTATCTAAGTAACTGACTCAGGAAAGTTAAATTATTCCAATAAAGAGTTATTACTTTCAACTACATTTTTACAAAGATATATTATAAAAATATGAACATCCTGGTATTTTTCCAAAAGCGATTTTCAGTTCTTTAATGATGTAGTTTCTTCTGTTTAATTTTACTTAAAAACAATAAACTGTGCTTTATATATGCTTTTTGATTAATTAAAATAAAAAAATGTAAAAAATTTACAAATGTATAACAATAATAATAAGATAAGAGTATAATCAACTTTAGAAAAAAATAAAATAAAATATTTTAACATATTTAGTCAATTTTTTACTTATCAGTATGTAGTGTATTTGTCTATGATTGATTTGCTGTGAATTAAACCACACAGTTTGCAGGACTATATATTTTCTGAAGGGTTTGGTGGGAGTTTCAATATAAAAAATAAAGATAATGCTAATAAGTTTTTAATTTAAAATATAAAAAAACAACCTAATAAAATAAATATATAAAAACAGGTAATTCCAAAATGCATCACATTGGGGGAGGGGGGTAATAAAAAGATGAATTAATATCAGACAAGTTTTACAATAAGACAGGAAAAAGTTAAGCAATATTTATTTATTATTATAAGAAAAAATCAATGTAATATCTACTCGGTTAAAATAAAAAAATGCAGATAAGTAACACCCAAATCAGTTTTCAGGATATAAGGGTATCGGCTGTGGTACAAACAAGGACGTAAAATTGTGCGAATTTTGATATTTTCGCAACGACTGAATTAAAGTGTTGTCCATGAGAAATGAGTGCTAAATAATTGAAAGAAGGAATTTAATGAGAAAATAATCGGACTGTATAACAAGATTTATAAATTTAGAAAACAACATAAACTTCCATTTGCTTACGAGTATTATTGAAAAGAAACCTCTTGTAAATATCAAAGGCAGTGGTATATAAGCTATTGATTTATATTGGATTCATATTTGAAGAAAGCACCTACATGGTATACGTATAATATAGAAAGACAAAAATGTAAAGTAATGTGATTTATTAAGATAAAAAGAAGAAAGATTTCAAATTGTTTCTAGAAGTAAACCCAAGTTAATGCACTAAGACGAGGAATACTCAAAAAAGAAATGTAGATATTATTTTTTGAACGGTTTAGCGCTTTAGAACGAAACCTAAGTCGTTGTAGTTTGAAGAGCAGAAAAAATATATACTCAATCAAACAATTTACTAGAATCTAAATAAACAGAAATATGTATGTTAACACACAAGTTATGAATAGAGAAAGTATGCTTAATATTGCTATTTCAGTGAAGGACCAAGCTATTAAAATCTAACTGATTGGGAATATAATTGTAAGTTTTTCAACAAAATCAAATATGTTAATTAAATATTTTTTATCAAGTATTACAATCACTTTTTTTTTGAAATTGTAGTTTAACAATTGGGAATCTAAATAGGCAATGATAACGATTAGGAAAATGAATTTTATATATACGAAAAAATTATATTTATCAATTCTAATGATGTCCTAAAAATGAGAAATTGACGATAATTAGATTTCTAAAAAGAATTATATAAATAATAAGAAATTTATCTTTAAAAAATTATTTGTTTCTTTTTTATCATTAAAGTAGTTTAGATTATCACCCATCAAAACAGAAAAAAAGAAGATAGTAAACTATGTTAGTTGTCTGACTTTTATGAATGTAGCTTTCAACTTTAAGTTCAGCTTAGACACTGCTCATATTTTAATGTAAGCAGTCTCTTTCGTGTTTTCATTATTAAATCACCACAAACTATTGTACTTCTACAGTAAAAATTAAATATATTTACTCATCTTCATAAACTCTAGCGAAATTTAAATTGAAATGATTTTTCTTTAATTATTTTGTTAAAATAACTATATAAAAAATGTACAGATGTATGTTTTTTCAACAATACAATAGAGGAATAGAATTTTATATTTTAAAAAACATAATAATCAAAAACATAACAAAACTTTGATTAAAAGAATCATAGAGTAGTGATTAAAATGGAGATTAAAGGGATAATAGTAGTAAGAGTCAACTTTGATGCCATGAATTTTTACCATAAAGATTGTTTCGTTTTTAATATTGCATGATTATCTATATATAATTTAATTTAATTTCAATCAAGAAATTGCAATTTTATTAGTCACTTGATATTTAGAAAACAAATAATAAGCACAAAAGGTTTTTACTGCTAGATATTCTTATATATCACTAGGATAAGCTTGGTTGTCCCCAGCTTTCCTCGAGACATTGGATTCTAGATCCTGGTGATTCTATGTCCTCTTAAAGATCATTGATACCCCGTTGGGTCCTGCTTAAGGAAATTGGTACCTTTAAGCTAGGTCCTGTTAAAGATCATTGGTACCTGTATGATTCTAGGTCCTAAAACTTTTCACACCAAAAAATATTTTTTCAAATATATTATTAATATTTTAAGAATCTCGCATTATACATATGATATGTGTCTGTGTGTATATGAGTTTATGTAGGTTCAAAAAATTGGAAAAAATTGACTTTATTGACTTTTTAAAGTTTTTATTGAATTGAATAACTATGAAGACTTTAGAGAAAGTTTTGAAAAATACCAAAAGATTCCATAACTTTGTAATACAACAACATATAATTAATGACATTTTCTGATTTAAAATTCGACCATTTTTTCAGTTTAGAAAAAGATCTTTCTACTTCTAAAGTTAAAACTTGACAATTTAAGTACTGGTAGAGATTTGAGAGTTTTCCATATTCATGATTTTATTGATTTCATTTGAATCTATTTTCAAGATAACTTTCAACGCCACATTCGAAAATGAAATAATATTGAAGAAACAAGTAAAGGCATCTTTGACTGAAAAAGTCTCTATGTTGACTTTTTCCGACTAAATCAATGAATCGTGAATATTCTCTAATTATTGTTAGCAAGTTTTGAAACAGATTTTCTTTTTTAACAATTTCTTGATATTTGGCAATAAAATTCCATCATCTTCATCATTAATTTCTTCACTGCTGAAAGATTTTAATGAAAATATTTGGCTGCTTGCAACCAATTTGGCAACTTAATTACAATTGGAACTGAAGTGTTGACGCTAGGTTTGAAAAGAGAACGTCTTTTTCTATTACTAATTTTGAATGATTTAATGCCGGTAATCTACAATTTTGCAGGATAACTTAACTTTTAAGGTAAACTTGTGTAAAAGATGTGAAAAACATGCAATGATAAAAAAGTTTGGGAATAAAATTAGGCACATTGAATCAAAAAGTGTTAAATATAAAAAATTGACTTTATTGACCTAATCTCGAAAAATTGACTTTGATTGACTTAAAAATTTTAAATTAGTTAGAAATTTTTTAGACTAAACAAATAAAGATATTAAAAGAGTTTTTGCTAAACGGAAATAAAAGTTGACTTTATTGACTTTTACTCGCCCTGGTAATGACTTATATATTTTTTTGCGGTCAAAGTTAGAAATTTTGTTATTTTATCAAGAGACAAAAAAGTATTTTAAAAAATTCAAACGTAAAATATTTATACATTTTCGTAATTAGTATAATATTGCCTTTAAAATGAGATATTAAAATCGAAAATTTGATAAATAAATAAAAAAAACAATTTTTTCAACGTATTATTTTTATATATTGGGTATATTTTATAAATATGCAAAAAAAATGTAAATAATTTATTAATTAAAAAATTATCGGTATTTTTTCGAACTAGATAAAAGTTGACTGACCTCACATAAAAGTATATTTTGCAAAATGGAAAATATTTTGTTGGTAAAACTTAGCCTATATTAAGCACAACGAGTATAGCTTTCCTATGATACCATTTTCAATAAAAAATTGTTGTTTTAATCTTCACATTATGTTTTCAATAAAAAGTGGTCACTTTTTTTTACTAAAATTTAGACCAAATTTTTAGAAGTAAAGTCCAGTTATCAAAAAACCATTTTTTTTCAAAAATACATTATTCTAGCGTATACAGCAAACGATAAGCTTTTAAATGCATCATGAAAAAGGAACATTGAAAACAATTTAATTTTTCTTCAAAACAAATAAGTAAACATTTCCAAAAAATCGTCTTATTAGTATTAGTAATATTATATATTACATAAACATTTCAACCAATCATATTATTTTCATGAAATAAAACTGCAAATTTTAAGTTAAGTGATTTGAACTTTTGTGTAGAATTTTTGAAATGGTTTGCTTAATATGTATGCAAAATATTTTTAGAAAATTTTTATTTTAAATGTTTTTTTATTTTACAATTTTTATATAATAAGGTCTGGCAAGTTGTTTTACCGGAGATCTTGCCAGACCTGTGATATGATTCGCTTGAAATTATTATATATTAGAAGATTACAAAGATATTCGGAACCTTAACACATGATAAAAATTCTAGATATTTAAAAATATTCTCTCCATATCCCTTAGCTATAAAAATCATATTTAGAAATACTAAAATATACCAGTTCAAAATATTGGTTTTTATCAGAAATGAAAATTGTTTAGAAAATTTACAAAATAATTATAATTTTATTATAAAAACAAATAACAAGATAAATAAACAGTTTTAAAATATATGGTCGATATTAACATCATAATATGAGAACAAATCTGATAAATAAACAGTTTTATAATAAAAGGTGCATATGACTTCATTTCATGACAAAATAATAACAAGTGTACATGTGAAAATAGATAAACATTGGATAAATATTAGGGTCTCACTGGTTCCGTCGCAGAGGCACATCAAATCACTAAAATCAAAGGAGAACGTTCTTTCGAAAAGCTACTCACTTCAAAGCCGCACGATACACTTTCTCACTCCACTACTTCTGCCCACAATCTAAGTGAAGTTACCCTGCAACTTCTCCTCAAGATAACTGTTTATTCAACTCTATTTGTTTTGCCAAATAAAAGTAAGGAGTTTGCTGTTGAATCTTTTGCGTAGACTGATGTTATTTTTCTTCCATTATATAAGTTTTATAATGATGTAGTTAGGGATATTTGTTTGAAAATATATGTGGTCTATAACTTATACTATAAGACCCTTCAACGATTATAAACAACCTATTCGATTAGTTTACCCGCCTAATTGTTCTTTTGATAATATAGCTCATGTTATTTTGAATCGACTATTTATCCTATATAATTTGATAATAAAAATTGTCTACATTTAATAATTTGAAAAATTATTTCAATAATTTTGTACCCTTGGTTTCAATTGAAAAACACGTATCTTGCATGTCAACTGAGAATGACAGTATATTTGAAAACATTGCGCATAACAGAGAAACTTGCAATGACATGGATGTTTAAAAATCAGGAATCGAAAAAGAAAATGTTCTGCAAAATAAAAATAATGAGGAGAATTTTAATAAAAATGACCAAGCTATCAAAAAAACCTCCCAATCCTTTATGGTAAAAAAATGAAAATATCACTCATTTTATTTAACTAAAAAATTATTTAATTTTTCAAAAAATGGTTTTTAATCAATTTTATATTAAAGTTTATTTTGAGAAAGAAAAATTTGTATTTGCGATTAATCAGAATTCGTTTTTTCCTATAAACTTCATGTTTAAATATGTTATGTAGTTCCTCCATTAACCCATTTACGGCCAATGTTCCTATTTTGGAATATAAGTAATTTCATCTTCGTCTGCTTTTTTCGATGACTTTGAATATAAATCGTCTGTGTGTTTTTAGATATCGTGTTTTGTTTTGCCTTAAATGGGTTAATTGTATTGCTCTTTCGGAATTCTGATTCGTCTGGCTATATCTAATCTCGACTTCTCCCTTTTCTAATGTGTTCTGAAGGATTTTAAAGCTTTAATACATTAGGTCTTTTCAATGGCTTTCAACAATTTCTCATATATCTCTTCATCATAATGTTGGAAGTGAAAACAAACGGCTGCCCAATCGTTGGAAATGAATTCACACGCATTCTCAAGAGTCTCTCGCAAGTTAGGCAACAAAAAATTCAATGAGTGCGTAAATTGCCCTAGAAATCCACCTCGCTTGATGTAAACTTGGCAAAGCTCTCCACTTGATTAAGGGCCACTGAGAACTCATGCACAATTTATATTTAACTTGTAATCATCACGCCATCCAAGATTATCACTTTTAGGCACGTCAATCAAGAATAGCTGGCTATAAGTTTTGCTCAACTGCGGCTTTGTTGTTTTTTCAGAAAAAGATAGCTTAATACGTTTTAACTATTCACATTTGAGAACCTGTGTTGGTAGCCGTGGTGTCACAAATTATCATTGAAATATATTTCCACGCGTTGAATTGGTCGATTATTTTCTCCAGGTCACTGTAAATAGCTTTTGCTGAGCCACTCTTACAATTGAGAATACAAAGCTTTATTTTCTTCTCCTTTTAACTTTTTCCCATCAAACTGAAAACAAAAACAATCATTGTTAGATAAAACTCTGGAAATTTTAGTTTTCATTTCCTTTATCTCTTTAATGACTTTCTTCAATATGGATGATTGTCTTGGCACTGGTACATCATAACCTTAATTTTTGATACACAAAGGATTTCATGAGCTTTGTGAGTTAAATATTTTTTCGCACTAAAAGACTCGCCGTACCAGTAATTCCTTTTTTGTATTTTGGCTCGTGAGTTTCACATGACGATGATGAAGAAAAAGGTTTGACGAGAGATAATGATTCATTATCAGAGATTGTTTCAGTTTGCTTGATAGAAGTTTTCAACATTTTTGAGTCTAATTCTTTTTCTTGGATGAATTGAGCTTGATAATGCCTTTTCCAAAACCTACCTTTCCTTCACTTTCAAGTTGCTTTTTATATAATTCTTTATCTTCTGAATTTTTCCATATACCATTGACATTAGTAAGATCAAATAACTTCAAAAGAGTGATTTCTATAAACTTTTCAGATGGCCTTTTTTATTTTCCAGTTTGATTAAATTTTTCAGCTTTTTTCTCATAAGAGAAATTGAAGGAATTGCAAAATCTAAAGTTTGTGTCCAGAGAAGCTCAATATCAGCCATCATAATTTTGATCCGCTCGTCTTGGCTTTTCACTTTATTATATAAAAAATTAAAGTTTCAAAGAACTGGTAGTTTGTTGCCACTCTTGTTAATTTGAAAAGAGATTCAACTAATGGAATTTTACAATCTCTCTTTTGTTTGAAGATAACACTTAAGTTCTTTTTCCAGATAGATTCATTTTTTTGAACGCTTCAACTTGAATTTTTGGAATTCATTTTTCAAATTAGGATATAAAATAAAATAATTGAATAAATTTTTCATAAATATTTGATTCTCATAACCTGTACGGTTGAACGCGGGTAGACAACTTGCGTGTTATCTCCAACCCGTATATTACGATGATTCTTCTCCAACCTGTATTCTACGATGATTCATCTCCAAACTATATACAACAATGATTCATCTCCAACCTGTATACTACGATGATTCATCTCCAACCTGTATACTACGATGATTCATCTCCAACCTGTATACTACGATGATTCATCTTCAACCTGTATACTACGATGGTTTCTATTCCATGTACAAATAAATAGGGAGACAATGTTCAACTTTCTGTTCACATTCTACTAGATGTAAGATTTGACATACCTCATTCGGGTAGACGATGCTACATAAGTTATTACCTATATACATTATTACTGTATACTACGATGGTTCATCTCCAACCTGTATACCGCGATAATTCATCTCCAACGTATCAGTTCATATTTTGCTAGATGTAAGATTTGATATACCTCATTCGGGGAGAGGATGTTAGATAAGTTATTAATTTTTTCACGGTATTAAATAATATATTTTATCAAATAATAAAAATAAAATTCTGTAATCAAAGAATCGGAAAATATTCTTTAAAAAAACAAAAAATATCAAACATTCTGTTCATATTTTGCTACCTCATACAATGTTACAAAAGGTATTACCTATACTTTGAAATTTGCACGATTTTAAATATTATATTTGCCAAATAATCAAAATAAAATTATGTAATCAAAGAATCGAAAAACAATTTCCTTTTCAATTCCTGTTTTTTCAACATCTATGTCATTGGAAGTTTCTTTCTTATGCACAATATTTTCAGATATCATACTGACATTCTCAGTTGACATGGAAGATGCATGTTTTTCAATTGAAATCAAGGGTACAAAATGATTGGGATAATTCTTCCCATTTAGTTTGAATGATGTGCAAGTAAAAAGAATTTTCACATTATTAAATGTAGAAAACTTTTTATTATCAAATTCTAGAGGATAAATAAGTTGATTCAAAATAACATAAACTATATCATCATAAGAACAATAGGGAGGATAAACTAATCGAATAGGGCGTTTTATAACCGTTGATAAAGCACTTAGAGTATAAATATTTGACCAGCCTTTATTCAAACAAACATCTCTAATCGCCTCTTGTGGTGAACAAACCTTTTCATAATCATTATTTTGATATTTGTATTAGTTTTTTATTAATTCTAAGGCTGTTAACACCCTATAAACAACAGCAAACTCCTCATTGTCATGTAACAAAACAGAAATAGAATTAAACAAACAGTTACCGTTTGGAGAAGTAGCTAAAGGAATAAAGCTTTTCCCCAAATTGTAGGCTTCAATAATGGCGATAGAATTAGTATCAATTGGCGATGTATATAGAGTAATACTCGAAGTAGAATCCAGAACTCTCAATATCTCAAGATCATTAACATAGCCTTGCAATTTCTCCAGTGAACCCTTAAACATATTAAAATTAAAAATATTATTAATATAGAAGGATAAATTATTTAAAATTATATAAAAATGCATAAATATGTCTTTAAAACTTTCATTTATTCTTTTAAACATAGTAGATGAAGAGCTAAAAAAATAATAACATGCAAGTAAAAATAGATAAGAAATCAAATTAAAGAAACTCAACTTACATGACTTGTTTAAAAAAGTGTTCCAGGAATTAAAGTAGAGTATCTTAAGAAATCAAATGGGTAAAAAAGTTACAGTAGAGAAAAAGACTCTTACTAAAACGAAAAGGAAGTGAGCGTATCTTAAGAAATCAAATGGATAAAAGAGTTACAGTAGAGAAAAAAAAAGAAAAAAATTTACTAAAAAGGAAAGGAAGTGAGCGTATCTTAAGAAATCAAATGGATAAAATACTAACAGTAGAGAAAAAAGAATAAAAAAAATTACTAAAAAGGAAAGGAAGTGAGCGTATCTTAAAAAATAAAATGGATAAAATAGTTACAGTAGAGGAAATAATAATAAAAAAATTTACTAAAAAGGAAAGGAAGTGAGCGTATCTTAAGAAATCAAATGGATAAAATACTAACAGTAGAGAAAAAAGAATAAAAAAAATTACTAAAAAGGAAAGGAAGTGAGCGTATCTTAAAAAATAAAATGGATAAAATAGTTACAGTAGAGGAAATAATAATAAAAAAATTTACTAAAAAGGAAAGGAAGTGAGCGTATCTTAAGAAATCAAATGGATAAAATACTAACAGTAGAGAAAAAAGAATAAAAAAAATTACTAAAAAGGAAAGGAAGTGAGCGTATCTTAAAAAATAAAATGGATAAAATAGTTACAGTAGAGGAAATAATGATAAAAAAATTTACTAAAAGCAGAAAGGTAGGAGTCAAAATATCTAAATAAATATAACAAGGTAAAAATTCTTATAAAATAAAATACATTATAAAATAAAGAAAACACTGTTAAAGAAGAGAAGATATATTATATATGTGATAATGACAAATATTGATATATGGAAGGCGATATAATAAAGAAATATATAAAAAATAAACCAACTTATCAATTCGAAAGATAATTTAAAAAGATTCCATTTTTAAAGTACCCATAAAATGGCTAAAAAAAATGGCCTCCAGAAAATTTTATTTTTGCAGCTTACTTTAGACCTTTTAGAGATAAAATGGCCGACCTCAAAATTTGATGCTAATAAAATATATAAAGAAAAGATCTGAAACTTAAAACAATAAGAGAATATACCTTAAAAAATATATAAATAAAATTTCATTTTATTTTAAAGCATATTAACGAAGTTATGAAGGTTTCTTTTTGCAGCTTACTTGTGCAGCTTATTTTAGACTAACCGGTTAAAAAAAGTTGTCTTGAAAAGATTGATAAATAATTTAAAAAACATGTCGGATAAAATAAAAAAAACTAGAAAAAAGTGATTTTATTGAATTAAAAAAAATCTACTTGAAGATTTATGATGAAACTTTTAGAAAATCTTATTTACTATGGTTTAAACTTATTTCCAAATTTTTTTTGAAGAAAACTACATTTTTCACGTAGTTGGCACAAAATACCCTAGTTGGCACAAATTAGTTACTCCCAAAAAAATCTATTTGAAGATTTATGATAAAACTTTTAGAAAATCTTATTTACTATGGTTTAAACTTATTTCCAAATTTTTTTGAAGAAAACTATATTTTTCACGTAGTTGGCACAAAATACCCTAGTTGGCACAAATTAGTTACTCCCGCAACAATCTATTGACTCAACCATCACATCACTTCCGACATCTATGCCATTATCACAACTTATTTTAAACAAACACTCTCACTCACTCCCTCGGAACATCATTCGCTGGCTCTTATCCCATTGCCCTTGTAATGCATACTTCTTCAAATTCAAACTTCACTCAAACCCTTTCTGTGGTTTCAGCTCTTCGTACATTGAAACACCTATACATATTCTCCTTTATTGTCCAATTTTTCATTCTCACCGACACTAACTCCTTGAAAAAAGCCGCTACTTTTTTAAAGATATTCCATCCTCTCTACATGATCTTCTACAACACCCATTACTCACCAAACATCTCTCTCTTCTCATAACCACAATCGAATCAATACTCTCTGGAAACCAAACACTCAATCCTCCCTCAAATATCCAATAACAATAAGCCATTATCATCACTAACCCATACATTATACAAAACAGTCTAGTGTCTACAGCCATGAAAATCTTCTAAATTTTCCTTTCGATTTCAGAAAGACCCACAAAGACTAAATTCCAGCAGACTTGCAAACATATCAGCTCCACCTGAAAAGTGCTTAGAAATCTCCATACCTACCCCCTACCTACCTACCTACCTACCAACCATTCAAATTAAAAAAATTAAAGCGAATGAATGCAAAGAAAAAAATAGAGGGGAAAAGAAAATTCACATAAAAGGTTTTGAAACTAATTGAAAAGGCATATAATTACAAAAGCAAAGTTTTTATTGATAAAATTTTAAGAAAAAAGGAATTTTTAGTTATTGGGCATCTGTGCTTACCGATTAGTAACACCCTATAATACTCAGACGTTTGTCAGTGTGACAACTTTGTTCTTATTGTTTGATTGGAAGTATATTTTTATGAATGTAATAAATTTTTTTGTTTACTTCATGTTCTTAGAACAAGTTTGTATATAAGCTCTTCATCAAACGTTTTAAAATTATTTAATTATATATATTTTTAAATGATTTTAAATACTTATTTTATGAAAAGCATTTTTAAATTAAAATCTTCAATTTTAGACTTCATTGAAAGCGAGAAATAGAGTCGCCCTCGATCTTCAAGGGATTCCTTTTCAACTTTTTCTGGATAAAAGCTACTTCTTTTACTATATACAATATTTGATAGAAATTTGCTTGCAAGTATTATTTTTCAATCAAACATTTTAGAATCATTTAATTATTAATAAGGCTATTATCTACTTATTTTTTCAATTAAAACCAACTTCAGCTTTTTAAACTTTTTCACTTATTTTGACAAATTTCACATAATTATACTTACCATGCGTGATCTTTTGGGACATTTATTTGCCACGAATATTAATCAAATCAGTACAAATTACGGTTTGCTCCCTGTTCTGAAATACCTGGACGTTTCCGGTTCTAAAATCATCTCGGAACCGAAAAATATTCCCGGTTCCGAGAATAACTTGTTTGTAATTAATTTATTTCACTATGCATTTCTTTGCATAAAACTTTAGTGCACTTCATTCATATAAAATCTTTTTTTCATTGTCATCTCATTTTAATGGTAAACGAAGAAAAGTGTGCAAACGACAAAAGAGTTTATTCTTCTTTTTTTTCTCTCCTGCACACTTTTTTCCTAGAACCATTTTAATGATAATGATATAGAAAAAAAAAGTGTACATCTGTTTATAATAAATCAAAAACGTCAATTTCATTGCATATTTTTGCTGTCTATATATCTCCTTAACGAACCGTTTGGAACCTGGATTTCCCGGTTTTGTAAGTTTTTTTCGGTATTTCACTTCTGAACTCATTTTTTACATTTAGGATGTGAAATACGTATAAGTGTTAATCAAATTTGCGGTTTACTTCTAAAAATTGTCTCCAAAACCATTCATTCAAATTTTACAATAAAATATATGTTTTTATACCAAATGAACCATGCTAGTTTCATTTATGGACTCAATTTTTGCAATTTGAATTTGAAAATACATATAAGTATCAATTAAATTTGCGTTTAGTTATAAATTTGTTTTTATAGCAAATAGATCATGATGATTTCATTTCTGAACATAGTTTTCACATTTAGAGGTTTTACTGCTAGTGTTAATCAAATTTGCTGTTTATGTCTGAAAACTTTATCCCAAAATATTCTCTCTAATTTTACATGAAATATATATTTTTATACCAATTCGACCATGATAATTTTTATTTCTGAAATCATTTTTTGCATTTAGAGGTTTTAAATGTCTGAAAGTGTTAACCAAATGTTCGATTTACTTCTAATGTCTACAGAAATATTTTTGAAATTTAAATAAAATATCTGTTTTTATGCCAAATGGAAGATGCTGGTTTTTGGACTCAGGTTTGGCATTTATGGTTTTAAAATATCTGAAAGCTTCAATCAGATTTGCGGTTTACTTCTAGATACTGTCTTCAAAAATATTTTCTAAAAAATAAAATATCCATTTTATACCAAATCGACTATGCTTATTTTATTTCTGTACTGGATTTTGGATAATACTGTTAAAAAATATCTCAAAGTGGCAATTGAATTAGTAATGTATGCCTGAAAATCAGTTCTGTAAAAATTTTTCAAAAAATCGCTGCTTATTAGGTATATAGTAAAAATATGCTTTTTTTGTTTGTATATTTTGACTTATAATACTTTCTACAATCATCTTGGGTATGGTATATTTATTTAAAAAAAAACGTATTATAAAATCTTTTAAAAATTTGTATGAGATAAGGAACCAAGTTGAAAACTAATTGAAAAGAAAATGTGTGATCAAAACAAATAATTAAAAAAATATGTATCTTGACTAAATGGAAGATCTACCATGTTCTAATGAACTAGAAAGTGGTTTTATAATATTAGGTGCTTCAAAAAAGATTTTGACTGTGAAAAAGAAGTTCCTCTTTTACAAATGAAAAATATTTAAATCTAGAGCTTATCATCTAGGATTACAATCGACATTTAGCTAAAATGGGAAGGAAATCTGAAAATTTAGAATTGGTCAGATTTATCAAAAATGGCACAGATGCTAATATGTGAGAATTTAGTCACTATCAAGATATTTTTAATATAAATTGAATTTGTCCATCTTTTTCCTTTTGCGTCAAAGAGATAATTTTTTAGATGAAACAACTTTTTGTAATTGAACAATGAACATCACGAATGATTCATCAGAAAAAAATCTTTGAAATGAGATTGGTTGACAAATATTTAGGCCTGATAATAAAGTAAAGTAAAGTAAATTTATTTGATAATAAATGGAAATTTCAATTTGTAAAAACTTTTAAGCACTCATTCGAACATTTGGAAATAAACTTTATGGGAGAAAAACTTCACAATTCAACAAGGGTCGACCAGAGTAATGTGACCGGGAAATAAGAGAAAAGTTGTGCATATGATGAATGACTTGAGTGACTTCATTTCGGATAGAAAACTTGACTGGAGCTAAAAGGCCAAGAAGCCGGGTGATAACATCCAGACTCCTACATCATAAAAGGTTAAAGAACAGATAAAGCAACTTATGTGATATATAAATACATAGTTGAAAATATAACAACACATTAAGTTAATATACATAGAGAAAAAAAAATATATATATATATATATATATATACAGAAAAAGGTGAACAAATCAATACAAGAAAAAATATATAAGTGAATACATATATAATATACATATAATTACTTTGAATGCATAAGATATGGCGAAAAATTAGTTTATACACATCGAGCAATTTTGCGAACAGACATTGCATACTAGAGAATTTAATTTTTTTTTCATGATGTTTTTGAAAGAATTCAATGAGAGATTCTCGATGTCAATATTATAAACATAATCGTTCCAAAGTTTAATTGATCTATACTTGAGTGTATTTTTAGAACTTGGCAAACGGACGAATTTAATAGATACTTTCCTTGGATATCGTAGACTATAGTTTAAACTACTGTTTCTGGGAACTATCCAGCTATCATACACGTCAGGTAGTTGATTTAAAAACAATTTATACACAAATATGGACATCTGAAGATTATAAATTTCTTTTACACTCAATAAACACTTTTTTGCACACACGACATCGAAACTATCAGGTTCCGTCCTTAATATTGTTTTCAAAGTACGATTTTGAATGCATTTTATTTTGTTCAAGTTAGAACAGCCCCAATTGACAATGCTATAATAGCAATGTGGCAAAAAAAGTGCTTTATACATCATAAGCTTCACTTCTATGGAAAACTCATTTTTATATCTCTTTAAAACTCCGGCTACATTATTTAGCTTTATACTAATAGAGTTTATATGATTTTTCCAACTCAAACTTTCATTCACAGTTAATCCAAGAAGATTAAAAGTGAATTCACGCTTAATATCAGTGTTAAAAGAATACTTTGTACTTTTATTTGAAAAAATCATATATCTTGTTTTGTCTTTGTTTATTTTCAAACTGTTCTTAATCATCCATGTATTTGCTTGATTAATAACTTCATCGACCGAGTTCTGTGAGTTAGAAAAATGTGAAAGTGGAACTAAAATTGTAATGTCGTCTGCAAAGTAAAGACACTTTAATTTTGAATCTATTCGGTGGAAGTCGTTAATATATAGTGAGAAAAGAAGGGGACCTAAGATAGAGCCTTGGGGAATTCCATAGAAAGATCTAAACGGTCTAGAGGAAAAGTTATTAATAACAACTTTTTGATACCTATTGATTAAATATGAGTTCATTAACTTGAGGGCTTGACTTGAAAATCCATAGTATGAAAGCTTCTTTATAAGAATATTAAATGAGATGCTATCAAAAGCCTTGGATAAGTCCAAGTATAGAGCCAGTACATCTTCTTTTTTTTCTAACATATCAGTAATCTCTGTAATAAAAAATGAATGCAGATGCGTAGTTGAGTAACCATGCCTAAATCCAAATTGATACTTATATAGAATATGACTCTCATTGACATATGACACAATTTGATTGTATAAAATTTTTTCAAAAAGTTTAGAAAGCGAACTAATGATGCTTATCGGTCTATAATTTTCTATTTTATTACGACTTCCTTTTTTGAAAGTCGGCAATGTTTTTGAAAACTTGAAACATGAGGGGAATACCTGAAACTCAATGCATGAATTATAAGTAATCAAAAGATAATCCTTCAAATAATCAAATACTAAAATTATTTTGTCAAGAGAAATACCATAAATATCATTAGCTGTTTTTGATTTTATCTTTGACAGAGATACTAAAATATCTTCAAGTGTTATTTTTCTAAACTCAAATAAAGACAAGGACTGAGTCAAATAGTTTTCAAAATTTTGATCATGATTATTATTGAAATTTATGTTTGAGGAGTAAAAATCGGCAAATTTATTAGCAATTACTTGATTATCAACAATTAATTGATTCTCATCTAAAATACTCATTTGGCCTTTGGAATTATTTTTCATCAGAGAATTAATTTTTCTCCACATTAGCTTGTTATTACGTACGTTCCGAAACATATTAGAATAGTAAATTGCCTTTGCTTTTTTTATACTATACTTAACTTTATTTCTAAGGAAAACAAAGTTAGCTTTCAAATCAGAATTCAAAGGATATTTTTTTAGCTTTCTGTGAAGACAATCTCTCAATTTAATGAGATTCAATATTTCAAGTGTCATCCATTTACTTTGTTTATCAATATATCTTCTGCAAGAAATCTTGCAGACTTGTTTTGTATTACTTTGAACAAAAAAACTGAGTTTATCATTCAATTTAAAAGATAAAATTTCAGGACAATCGTAGAATGGCCTAAGATATGATTTCCAGTCAAAGTTACGAACATTTGAAACAAAAGTACTCTCAATAAAGACATTTTTAAACTGCCTAATAGTGTCGTGACTCTCATCACTCAAGGAAATTAGTATAGGAAAATGGTCGGACAATGCTGTAGAAAAAACATATGAAAAATAAGACTGAACTTTAAAGGGTACAAAAAAATTGTCAATCAAAGATTTAGACAATGGTCTAGTTGGTTGCGTTATTGTAGGTTTAAAACTGTTACAAAACAGAAGATTAAGAAATTCACTTATTCTACTATCAGAATCTATTTTCAGCAAATTTACATTAAAGTCTCCTAAGATGAAACTTTTATTACACTCAATTTTAGAAAGAAATCCAGAAAATTCACCAATGAAATCTTCTAACTTATTAGTTAACGAAGGGGGACGATATATATTGTGGAAGACAAACTCTGATTGTTTAGTAAATTTAAACATTATTGAGAATGACTCAAAAAATTTATACTCTGAGTTATTGATTATGGTAAAATTATGCTTTTTGTGTACTAGAAAGGACAATCCAGAGTGACTAGTCAGATGGGCTGGACTATTCAAAAACACATAGTTTGGCAAAAAAATGTTAAAGGATGCATCATTAATCCACGTTTCTTGAAGCGCTATCAAATCTAGTTCAGTGGATATACAATTGTTAATATGATTGATAAGAATTTCTAATTCGGAAACTTTAGCTGCTAAAGACTGACAATTGATACTTAGGACAATAAAACCCTTGACCAAATTTTCTGTATTACTATAATCTATGTAAGAAGATTGCTTATGAGCATCTAATGGAATAAGTTGGTAAAAATACGTTGACGTAAGATCACGACATTCAGGTTGAGAATTACAGTCAAACATTAGAGTATATTCTCGTTTTAACAAATTCTATTTCATTCAATACCAGAGGACATGATTTATCGAAAGCACTGTGAGGGAATTTAGTGAATCTTTTACTAATACAATTAATGCACTTGTGCATCTCTGGTGAATTTTTTTATCGCAAGTATGACTTTCATGATTATTTGAACAAAACATACATTTTGGAAAATCTTTGCTTCTACAGTTTGATTTCAAGTGTCCTATTTTACAACAAGACGTACACTGTTTAACAGAGATAAAATCACTAACCCTATAAACTTGAAAACCAAAATATAATGAATCACTAAGAGATGACAATAACTTTCGTAAAACCTTGTCGACTTTGAATACCATAAATTTGAAACTCGAATTATGATAAATTTTTTCAAACACAAATTCAAATTTACATCCATTGTCTATTGCTTCCTTTATTTTGGAATTTTTATTTAATATTGAACTTAATACTGTTTCTTTCGGTAAATTAGAATCCACACCTTTAATTATAATTTTCCGAAAACTATCATTAGGTTCTATGATTTTGTATTCTTGCTTTTTATTAATTTTTGAAACAGCGAGATCTCGATTAACAACATCTGGAAAATCCAATTTAAATACTTTACCTCTTTTAGTAAGTTTAGAAATCTTAACTTTCTCTAAAACATCCTCAGTGTCTTTTTCTAAAGAACTAATAGTAGAAACGGTTTCTGACTTTATATAGATCGGCTTTGTTTTACTAGTCGAATGAGATAGTACGTCCGCATAACTTTTTTTACTATTACTTAATGATTCTTGAAGCAAGTCAATCTTTGAATCTATAGTATCAAGCTTAGTCACTAATTTGATATCATCATTTAACTGGTCAAGAAAATTTATGAGCTCAAACTTGATCTCTTTTTTTGAAAAGGTATCAAATTTATCAATTAACTTACCCAGACTCTTTTTCAATGGATCAAGTCTTTCACTCAATTGCTCATTACACATTCTAAATATGAAATAAGTACTGTACAAAAACAATATAATTCACTATATATTAAGTAAAAATAATAATACTAAATAAGTACTAAATGATAGTATTAGAAAGATAATGATAGTATAAATAAGTACTAAATGATAGTATTAGAAAGCAGACGATTAAAGGCAGACGAAAAAAGTTTATTTTTTATTTTAAATTTAAAACCTAAATTAAATAAATACCTGATAATAAAATAAACGATACTGATAAAAAAGTCTAAGATCATCAAGAAGATTCTTTAATCAGACTGCTTTGAGAGAGGAAAAAGTAATTTTTCCTCTCTCACACATTGAAGAATATAAATTTCTAATGAAAAATGAGCTACCAAGAAAGGATCATCATAGAATGAATAGCAAAATTACATATTGTAAATTATAATATGACGTAAAGACTACGAGTGGATAACGAATTTGTAGCCAAAAAATGGAGGTCATATCAAGTTACATAAGTTATTGTAGAATGAAATATTTTGAGTGAATTAAACAACTAAAGTTGGTTTATTAAATAAATTAAGAAATTAATTACCTGAGAAATACTGCAAGTAGAAGTTATTTTTATGCATATATATTTGACATTGATTTACAGGTTTAATCGATTTTTTTGACAGGTTTTATTGAATTCATAAAAATGAACATCACCATTAAATTCTACATACTTGCAATGTATAAAGAACTTTTTATAAGAATAAAAATTTTTCACATGGGCTGTCATATTTAAATTATTTTGTCAGGTTTGACTAATTTTTATATAAAAAAAAGGAATATAACGAGTAAACACAGCCTACTTGAAAATGGGTATATGTGTGTAAAAAACTTTATATTATTACTTAAATAAAAAGTTTCTTTTTAAGATGAGCTGTCATATATTAATCAATGCTTTGATAACTTTAATTGATTTTTATAAAAAAAATGAATATCACCGCTGAATTCAACATGCTTGAAAATGGGTGTATATGTGTAAAAAACATTATATAATTATTTAGATAAAAAGTTTCTTTTTTGAGATGAGCTGTCATATGTAAATCACTTTTTTGACAGGTTTGAATGATTTTCATTAAAAAATAAATATCACCACTGAATTCAGCATGCTTGAAAATGGGTTATATATGTGTAAAAAACATTATATAATTATTTAGATAAAAAGCTTCTTTTTAAAATGAGCTGTCACATTTAGATCAATTTTTTGTCAGGTTTGATTGATTTTCATAAAAAATGAATAACACCACTGAATTCAGCATATTTGAAAATGGGTATACATATGTAAAAACTTTATATAATTATTTAGATAAAAAGTTCATTTTTGAGATGAACTGTAACATTTAGATCAATTTTTTGATAGGTTGATTGATTTTCATAAAAAATGAATATCACCACTGAATTCAGCATATTTGAAAATGTCTATATATGTGTAAAAACTTTTGGGTATATTTGTGTAAAAAACTTTATATAATTATTTAAATAAAAAGTTCCTTTTTGAGATGAGCTGTCACATTTAGATCAAATTTTTGACAGGTTTGATTGATTTTCATAAAATATGAATATCACCACTCAATTCAGCATATTTGAAAATGGTTATATATGTGTAAAAAACTTTATATAATTATTTAAATAAAAAGTTCTTTTTGAGATGAGCTGTCAAATATAAATCAATTTTTTGACAGGTTTGATTGATTTTGATTAAAAAAGATGGACATCACCACTCAATTCAGCATAGTTGAAATATATATGTAACATTAAAAATATTTATAAAAACTTATTAATATCTGAGAAAAATAGGGGGGCACTTTACGCCCCCAGCACTTGAGCGGACAAATTTAGCCTAACCCTAATAGGGGACACCGGTTTATCACAGTGTCTCCTTGTAGTATTTTTGAGCAAACACATGTTGATGATCCACTAGATTTTCTCATCTTCCGTCACATTTTAAAGTTTTTAAATTGTGCCCCCTCCTATCAACTTTTTTCTGGCTACGCCACTGCTTCTCTCTAATTTGTATTTAGAGTTAAATTAAAAATAATTCTATTTAATCTCATTAGAAACTAGTTTTTAGCGAAATATAAGTTCAATATTTTCAGAATCTTTTTTCATGATACCACTTCAGCTATTCAAATTAATCATAGATCTTAGGTAAAAATTTAGTTCCATTAATACACCAAACATTTTGGAAAAATGAAAATTTATTTGTTTTAAATGTGGGAAAAATAGTTTTCAATCGTTACAATTTTATATCAATGAATATAGTCAGACTCGCGTTAAAATTATTCTTCTTCAAAATTCTAATAAAGAAATTTATCATTCGCCATACAATACAACATGTGCGCATTTAAAACAATCATGTCAATAATATATGAGAAAATAGGAAAGTACCATTTTTTCTTTATCCTATACTTACTTATCACCCAGTCGATTTTATGAACTCCCCCATATTGATATTGTATTCAGCAATGTATTTTGGCTGTTCCATAGTACCTTGCATTTTTTTCTGCTTGCTCCATCTTTTCACCTTTTGAGTAGGCTGTGATCCTTGATAGTTAGACAGTACCCTCACGTTATTATTATCCTTCCACACAGTTGCAAAAATTTCATTATTTTTGTCGAACATAAAATCCTCTCTCTTGCTTCTATATTTTGTAGAGAGTGTTTATTAGTTCGATTGATCCGAACAGTTCGTGAAGCAGAGATATTTTTCTCTGCCAACATCTTCATGAGTTGGAAACTTGGGAAATAATTATCGAAATAAAAAATGTGATCACTCGGTGAAATAACTTTTGAAATATTGTTCAAAACGACTGAAGTTCCTAGTCCATTTACTTCTGAATGATGTTCTTGTTTTTCTTCATAAAGGTTAAAGTTGAAACAGGAGCCTGTGGAAGAACAGCACATTGCCTAGATTTTATAACCAAAGCGAATGGGCTTTCCTCTTATGAACTGTTTCATAAAGTGGCGAGCATAATACTGATTACCACCAATTCTGAAAGAAGTCCTCTCTTCTTGCGTGAAAGTAGTCAACTTCATCATATCCAAATCTGTGAATCATTGTCTCTTCAAAAGATTTTATCATGGAATGGGATCACAATATGAAGTTCTTCTTTGCCACACAGAAGTTCGGTTGCTTTCAAGATTCCTAGAATAAAAAAATAGAATAAAGTTCTCATAATATTAGAAAGAAAAAGAGTAGTAGTAAAAAGTAACAATAAACGATTTTTATATTTTATCTGAGCTATGAAAATACTCAAAAATTATCTATTTTCTTTATTTCATATAAATTTCCGGTTAAAAAGATGTCGGAAGAATTGGAATTTGTTCATTAGGGTAGGTGGATTTCAAAACCGCACTAGGATCCTACAAACGGCAGTTGTATTTTAATGCATACAATTAAAAAATACTAAAAAAATTTTATATTAAAATTGTATTTTTTGCGGGAAAGAATTTTTTTATCAATAGTTTTCATTTTTTTAAAATATATCCATTTTTATATACGCTTCAGTCTATAACTTCAGTATATAATTTTAAAATGACTAAAATAAAGAGACCTCTAACTTGGAAGAAGAGCGAAGAAAAATTCGGCGGTGGTCCAAGTGATATATCATTAACGCATACAAGCACTTATTTAGAAGTTAATCAATAATAATAATAATAATATTTTTTCACTTATTCTTTTCCTAATTTGGATTTTTGTTCAATTGTTGAAAAATTTGCACTGTACTAAAATACATTTGGAGTTTAGTAAATCCAAACTTATCTTTGATTAAGGATAAATCAGTAATAAGAAAAGTTAACAATTTATTGACAAATGTGAAATTAATAAATCGAAAGCATGCTAAAATAAGTGTGAAAAATAATTAAAATAAAAAAATTAATAGTCTCTTTGAGTTACCATTGTGTTCATGCACTTTGAACACTCTATCTTCCAATGATTCTAGAGTTAACTGTAAAATAGAACATTCTACTAAAGAACACATTTTATGTGTCTGTCCTCCTGAAGCAAATGTTCCAATTGAAGAAAAATGGTATCTTCACGAAAAAAAATTAAGTAGGACCAAAAGATGATTTTCAAATGTATTCTATTGATATAAATGCTTCAAGATAAAATGAAAAGACGTTTAAAAAAGTAATGTGATACCAAAATTTTTTGAAGAATTTAATGAAGAAAGTCAACCATTATCTCACTCATCTATTTCTCAGGTAAAAATATTAATAATTTGTAATTTGTTTTATACAAAAAATATATGTACACATATTTGGTATAAATACAAATAACTGATGGAGTAATTCAAAATAATGAATCAACTATATTTGTGTAAAAGATTGTAAAATAGCCAAAATAAGAAATTAAAGGCAAGAAAAAGCATTTTATATATAGCTTATTGATGTATCTTAATATGTTTTTATTTGAATCAAACAGCTCATTGATATAAATTATTGGTATAGCTTACTATGTCTTTATTGAATCAAACATATAGTTTAAAACCATATACCTACATTGCTATTTTTACTAATTTTGTAATCTTTCTTGTTTATCAGATTCATCAACTAATCAACCAATTCTTCTGGAAAAATTTTAAATAGTTTTTTACTCTTTTTTTGTTCAAAGAGAAAATGTACAAATTTTGGTGAGTCGATAAAAATTATCGTGAAATAAGATAAATCTTCTTTCAAAAAACATTTTTTTTAAAGTTATATTTAGGAAAAAAAATAGGCTTCTAACAAAAAACTGTATCTCAGCGCGTGCAAGAATGTTTTTTAGTACTACCCCCTCAACGCAATCAAATCATTGATAAGAGAGAGAGAGAGAAAGAACTTTATTCAAAATTAATTTAAATGAAAAATATATATCAAACATTCCATGGAGGATCAAAAAGCGCGAGCCGAAGAATAATTGCTTCCAAGGAAATGAAGTTGAAGAATTATATTCTATGAATGTATTATTTGACATTATGTATAAATGTATATGTAAATACATACTATGTTATATAACAATAACACATTGAACAAAGTAACTACATAAAGAAGAACAAAGCTTTAGTTTTTTCATAAAAAAAATATATATTTTATATTATAATCAGTTTGAAAAATATAAAAAGGAAATGAAACATACACAAGAATCAGTTATATACATTAGCTACATGTGTAGCAATTTTTAATGGTGCCTAATTTATCATATTCATTAATAAATTTTTTCTTTATTGACATCTTGAAAACTCTCAATGATTTTTCAATACAAAATTCTACAAGAAAATCATTCTAATGTTTGATTATCCTTATCCTTAAATATTTTTTGATGGAGAAAAGTTTTGTTCTTGTTAAAACTAAACTATTCATATTTCTAAGATAGTATTTTTGGACTTCACTATTAAACAGAATCCAAGAGTTGAAAATACTGGGCAACAGGTTTTTTAAAAAAAGTTGATATGTGAAAATCGATAACTGTACATAGTATATGTCATTTATCTTCAGTAAATTGTTAGTATAGAAAAAGTATGATGTATGAGCGAAATAGGGCTGATTTATCAATTAACCTTATAGATTTCTTTTGAATTTTAACGAGTTTTGTTATATCACTGTAACCTCAGTTTATGATACTATAATAACAGTGTGAAAGGAAAAGACTTATTTTGGATAGGTAACTCATTTTTATATTTTTTCAGAATGCCATTTATGCAACTTAACTTAGTTTCCAAGAAGTTTATATGACTATTCCAATTTAAGTTTTGATTTATTCTCAACCCTAATAGATTAAATTAAGGAACAATATCAATTTTATTACAACTAATTTTTTTCCTTCTTTTATTTGAAAAAAACTTTGCCTTTGTTTTTTTTCATTAACTTGCAAAAAGACAAAAATTACACCTCTTACACAAATTTTTGATCGGGTCCATAATTTGAAATACAAAGATGAATTCATATTTAAAATGGATGTAATAGCAGCAATATCATCAGCGAATAAAAGAAATTGAGTTACTTCATTACATTTTGTAAGGTCATTAATAAAAAGAGAAAAGAAGATTGGAGCAAGGATAGACCCCTGAGGTACTCCTTTAAGTAGAACACTCTCATAAGATAAAAATCATTTAAGAAATCATTGATAATATACTACTACACTTCTAATATCTGCCTTCCTCCATATTACGACATATATCCCATCCCAAAATCATTCGTCTCATTTCCACATTTATCAACTCACCTCAACACCTTCCAAAATCTAATCTAATCTCATTAACTACTTAGAGAAACATCTTTTCTCAACACAACGTCATACGAATAACCATTAATATGAACTCCCAATCTACCTTAAATTAACTTATCTATTTTAGACGATGCTTCATTAATACTACTTTCTATTTCGCCTTTATCGGTGCAAGCATATCAACTAACGTTGGAAAGTACTTAGTTGTTTCCTACCTACCTACCTACTGAAATGTTTCATATTAAACTTATCATTATTTTATCCATATTGTTTAAGTGTGCAATACTTAAACTTGGCCTTCAATTATTCCGTGATATAGGAGTCATTGTAGTTGTCGTTGTGTTTAAAAAGAACTGTAAAAATATTTTATGATCTCATAATTTAAAGCTATAACAAGACAATAATGTTGGTTTTCCTATTATAACTTATTTTTTATATAATCCGTCTGTGTTATTTAAAACAATAAAACTTTTAAATCTTTACCTTTAAAAAGGCTCACTGAGGCAACCGAGGACATTCAATAACATCTTGTACACTCTCAAACGACTCAACAAAGGTCACATGTATCAATTGCAAACTACCACATATCGCATCATCTAAAACATGCAGTTATTATATCAATCACAGCAACTCAATTTTAGCGCAACACATTAAATCTATAGATAATTACACATGTTAAATTTCCTGCACATCAATTTAAATCACTCAAAAACCGCATGGGATAACCTTATTAATATAATTCTTTCTCAACAATACGATGTAATATCCATCAACGAACACTACACACGCATGCCTCACCTGCTTGACCAATACAAACTTATAGACGTATCCCCTTTAGACTATTACTCCACTTGCATCATAATAAAAACATCCATTCTGAATACACCATTATACCAATTCTCTAATTCTAACTACATCTTCACTCTTATCCACTTCACCACTACGCCACTAATCTTCTGTTCTCTTTACTCACAACCCTCTTCTTTACATCCCATTCCTTATCGTTTTGATAACGTACTGACCCAAATAAAACACCACATTAACGAAAGTTTTTTCCTCATTATTTCTACAGACCTAAATGCACGCTCATATTTATGGGATACAAAACAAAATCTTCGTGGTTTGCAAACCCTCAATTTCCTTTCTGCCGATAACCTCACTATAGCTGATTCTAACACATTGCCAACTTTTCAACGAAGACACCTAGACAAAATATATCAATCCCACAATGACATTACCATTATCTCAAATGAAACCATTAAAATCATAAAAAATTGAAAGATTTGTGACACACCCTCAGATTCAGACCACTCGTTTATATCTTTCCAAGCCAATATTAATGTACACAAAATAATCCAACACAACCACCCCATTGGTAAACATTTTCTGGACAGCTTTCCTAAAAACCCTACAATCCAAACTATACAATACCGAAATAAAAACCAATACAATATCAGAACAAGAGAAATCAGCTTTATCATTCAACAAAATAATTTCAACTTCTATTCTCTCTTCAACTCCTAACAACCCATTTCCAAAACGCAAAAACGCCTATTTCTGGAACTCCCACCTGAACAACCTAAAACACCAACTCAAACGTTCATCAAAATTTATAAGAAAAATAAACACCGATGATAACATTCAACATCACTTCCAACTAAAAAAACTCATACAAAAAAGAAATCAATAAAGCTAAAGAAAACAAGCCTGTATCATATTTACGTAATACCAACACCTTTGATTTTCCATGAATCACCATTACAGAACTCAGCAACGCCGTAAACTCCTTTAAACCCAAACTAGCATGCATCTACGACCACATATCCATGAAACACGTTCGCAAAACATACCATATTATCTATTCCCACATACTTCAATTATTCAACAGTTGCTTAAGACTAGGCTAATTTCCCAATATCTGGAAAATTAGCAAATTAATATTGATTCCTAAACCCAATCGAGATTCCAATAACATAAAAAATTGGCGCCCCATATCTCTTTCAATGGGCAAAATTTTAGAGAAACTCAGGAAGTGACTGCTACATTATAGCTTAAAAAATCGACTTATTCACGCTAACCAATTTGCCTATCTTCCCAACAAAAACTCAGAATTAGCACTTTCTCGCCTTACGCTTTACCTCGAATCTGCACTAAAAAATCATAAAATAGCTTCAACTTTATTCCTAGATATCGAGAATGCTTTTAACACTTTCTGGAACCCAGCTATCATTAACAACCTCATAGATAACACCTACCCCACAACCCACATACATGATAAAGTTCAACACAATTACCTTACCCATCGCATTCTAATTCTAACTCAAAACAACAACTCATATATTCGCTAACTCTTTCTCTCTACTCCTCAAGGTGACAGCTTATCTGACCTACTTTGGTTAATATTCATCAACCCCTTTATTGCTTTTATCAACAACAACTCTAACTTTTCTTAGGGATATTCAGACTACCTTCTTTTCTCTTTTTCTAGTTCTGAGCAAAATAAAAACCATAAACAATCTGTTTCCTTACTAAAACAAATCCAATTCAAAGCGCAACAATACAAAATTTCCTTTAACCCAATAAATCCTACTTAATTCATTTCACACGCAAAACAATTAAACCTTTACCCTTGCAACTTAACACAACAAACAAATTAGATCCACAAAACCAAGTAAAATACCTTGTGCTCACTTTCCAACCCAAATTAAAATTCTCTACTCATTTCAAAAGCACCTCACAAAAATTAGTCAAAACTCTTTTCTCTCTTAAAAACGGAATTTCTTACAAATGGGGACTTTCTCCAAAAATCACAAAGTTCATATATAAAAGTCTCATTTTCCCTGTCCTCAAATATGGAGTTCTTTCATGGGGCTCAGAGTTGAAACATCGGTCATCCCTTACTCATCTTAATAAATTTAACGCCTGTGTCTCCTTTTTATCACCAATGCCTATCACACTACACTAACTACAAAACTTGAATTACTCCCTAACATGCTACCCCTCCATCTCAATCTAAAGAAAACGCTTCTTAAAAATTACCTAATAACATTCTGCTCTAAACCCTCACCACATCATTTCACCAACCTATACACAACCCAAACATCTTAATAAGTGCAGTACTACAATTCCTTATTAATTCAGTTTGCTGCTAACAAAACATCTTATCAATTGCTACCATTAAATCACCCAATTGAGCTCATGCACCTTTTTTCGTCTCCTCCTTACACCACTAACATCTGTCACCATAGATATCTTGCCCTAAACTCTATAGCTCACCAACGTACAACAAATACTATCAGTTCGCTTTCAATTTTCACTGACGGTTCCAAATCACAACACCGCTCTTCAGCTGCATGTGCATTCTTCCTACAAAACACAAAAAACCATTTCTTATCCAACATACAAACCTAGATCCAGAAATCACTGCACACGAAACAGAAATTCACGCAGTATTACTATCCTGCAACATACTCCTAAATAACCAAACTTCCTTTTCTACTTCCTTCAAATATATCACTTTTTTCACAGACTCGCAAAATTTAATAAATTACCTACAACTTGAAAACAAAATCTCACACTCAACTTATAGTTTAGCAAGTAAACTTATTCACCTATCTAATCACTTTGAATTAAAAATCGTCTGGTGCCCAGCTCATTCCAGCTGTTTCGAAAACTACCTCGACGATTATGTTGCAAAATCAAAAATCTCAGATTCACAGATCCTACCTCTATTTTCTCTACCCATCTCTACATTTACAAACACTATAACTAACTCTACACTACTGCAGTGGCAACAATCTATTGACTCAATCATCACATCACTTCCGACATCTATGATATTATCACAACTCATTTTAAACAAACACTTTCACTCACTCCCTCGGAACATCATTCGCTGGCTCTCATCACATTGCTATTGTAATGCATACTTCTTCAAATTCAAACTTCACTCAAACCTTTTCTGTCATTTTAGCTGTTCAAACATTGAAATACCTATACATATTCTCCTTTATTGTCCAATTTTTCATCCTCACCGACACCAACTCCTTGAAAAAAGGCGCTACTTTTTTAAAGATATTCCATCCTCTCTACATGATCTTCTACAACACCCATTACTCACCAAACATCTCTCTCTTCTCATAACCACAATCGAATCAATACTCTCTGGAAACCAAACACTCATTCCTCCCTCAAATATCCAATAACAATAAGCCATTGTCATCACTAACCCATACATTGTACAAAACAGTATAGTGTCTACAGCCATTAAAATCTTTCAAATTTTCCTTTCTATTTCAGAAAGACCCACAAAGACTAAATTTACACTTTGAAGACTAAATTCCAGGTGACTTGCAAGCATATCAACTCCAGCTGGAAAGTGCTTAGAAATCTCCATACCTACCTACCTACCTACATTTAAAAAGAGTTGTGAGTAGGGTTAGATGTTAGATGCTCGATTCGATAAATCAATGGCATAGTTTCAATCCCCCATCAAGCCCGTTTTCCTAATAATTCGATACAATCGCCGCAATTGTGCCTTTTCGATGAAAACAACACTTGGTATTTTTACGTTAAAATCTTCTAACTTTAAATATACTTTCCAAAGCTGAAGAAAAGCTATTGTCTAGTTACATATGTATAAACACATTTATAAAAATTTTATTCAAATTTCATTAAATAAAATTTAAAACAATTTTCAGAATTATAAAAAAATTACAAAAATTTTTTGCCGGGTAGTGTGCTGTTTTCTGTAAACCAGCTTAGATGACTTATGTGCAACAGCACTTTAAAAATTCTTATTTTTTATTTTTGATATTACAATTTTAAAATGAACCCTTCTGTGAGTATGATAAATTCCCTAGTTTTTACGGTCATAATATATTACTATTTGAAAAATCTTATACTAATTGTTGATAAATATTATATATATATATATATAATTTAATTAAATTTTATTCTTATTTTTAAACATAAATTGCGCTTATTCTCAACAATAGAGTTGAATAATAGTGTATAAAGCCTACCGGAATGGATCGACCTCACTTCGTTTTAAAAAAAAATGAGATTTCGTAGACAAAACTATTTAGTCGACAAATCGAAAAATTAAAATTTTCATTATTTCATATAAATTTAAATTTGGTATAAATAATATACGTTAGAATAAATTCTTTGTCCACGAAGTCTCATGATTCTTTTTACAACTATACAACAAAATTTTAAATTTTTACATGCTCGTACAAGAACCCCCCTCTCATTTTTCCTTCTTTTTATACATTAATTTAAATTATAATTAAATATACATTATTAATTTATACATATAGTACAAAAAAAGTTCAATACCTTATATGCGTAACGTAATTAATTGTCTTGATTGTAAATTTTTGACGGTACTTATTACAAGGATCGGCAAACTTTTTTACCCGTCGTCCCCTTTATAGAAAATATGTCCTCCCATCCCACATAGAAATGTTTCATATATCATATACTATACAATGTCCTAAGCTATGTTTTAAAAGAAAAAGGAGATTTATTACTACTATAAAGTAAAAAAAAGTATAGCACAATTTGATAAGTTTGGCTATCTTATCGACCACTGTATTAGATAGTCCAAAAAAAGAGAAGTTCGCAAAGCTCGCTGCTCATAAAGACATGGTGCATATCAACACTTTTACAAGTTTTTTGTATATAACGTTGAAACTTTAGAAATGATAGGTTACAGACATTATGTTGATAAGTGTGGTACATATTTTGCTGACTGGGACGCCCGTAATCGTTGTAGACAGTATCACATCTTTTCATTTTATTCTTCTCTTCATGACAATTTATCAATACATTTATCTTTTCTCTATTACATTATTATGTGTTAATGAAAATTTTTCTGCATCCGCAATGATTTCACCTTCCTTATTGGGTCTTGTTCCACGTATTTTGTCGGCAAAAGATGTGAATCTAGAAAAGGGTATCACACATTACAAATAAGATTTGCCCTGTTTAGAATTATTTTCCATAAAATTAAAACGTTGGAAATATCTATAAATATTTTGGCTGAATCTTCTGCATTAGAAATTAAGAAATGCGACGCTGTGCTATTTTGAAACATTTATTTTCTCTTTAAATGTGACGGGAAATTACCAGTGCAAAATTGTCATTGTGAATATTACCCATTGGAAAATTTCCATTGTGGGATAAGTGCCATGGAGGAAATTGTTATTACTTTCCTGAACCCTTTTCTTTGCTAATTTTGAAAAATTTTACTATAATATTGCATATAAAAAATTGAAACTCTATTGAAAAGTTTATTAAAAATTTATAAGGACAATTCTAATTATATACTCTTTTCTTTATCATAACCTAAAACAATATTAAAATAAAATGTTTTTGATGTTCAATTTTTATGAAGGGATCCACCAAAAAAAAGGAGAGAAAAGGCGTCTATGGGTAAAAAAGGTTGAGAAGCACTGGTATAGACAATTTAGGGTATGCTAGGTTATGGCGAAACTACCCCTTGAATTTGACTCCATCCCATATAT